>CM026573.1:30386970-30852799 GCA_015143295.1 Tetracentron sinense | reverse complement strand
TGAGTTGTGAGGACTTATGTGACCCTAGATGTGGGTTTTAATGGCTGATGATTGCTTAGTAAATAAGTGGAGTTGAAGAAGTTTCAACATTTTTCATTTCCAGCATATCATCATTCCTCAAGTTGCACATTTTCAACACCATGAGTTCATCCACAACTACATTGATGGACTCCATAATTGTAGAGGTTCTCAAGTTCTACACTTGATAAGCTCTACTATTTGTGGGAATATCCAAGAAATATTCCTTCATCACTCCGGGATTCAAATTTGCCCAGTTGCTCTCTATCCTTTAGGATATTAGCATTACTTCCGAATTCTCGAAAGTACTTGACACTTGGTTTCTTGTATTCCACAACTCATATGGGTTTTTCTTGTTCCAGGCCTTAGAAAAACTCGATTAACTATATAACAAGCAGTGTCACTGCTTCAGCCCAGAAATGAGAAGCTAGATTATTGCTAATGGAATCATAACTCTAGCCATCTCTTGGAGAACCCTGTTCTTCCTCTTCCACAACACCATTCTGCTGAGGTGTAATGGGTGCAGAAAATTTATGTTTGATACCCGACTCATTACAAAGTCGTTGTACTTAGAGTTTTCAAACTCCTTTCCATGATCACTTCGAATTCGAGTGATGGGGCATCTTTTCTCATTTTGAATTTTCAAGCAAATACTTTTGAAATTTTCAAAAGCATCGGATTTCTCTCTTATAAATGCCACCCATGACATTCTTGAGAAATCATCAACCATGACTAGGATGTATCGCTTTCCACCTAGACTTTCAGATCTTGTAGGACCCATAACATCCATATGAATTAATTCCAGTGGATATGAAGTAGCAATACTTAAAGTCTTCTTATGTGGGTTCTAATTTGTTTACCAATCTGACATGATCCACACATAGTAGTAGAAGGCTTTCCTAGTTTGGGCACATCTCTCACAAGTTCTTGCTTTGAAATTTTGCATAGGTCGTTGAAGTTCATGTGACCTAGCCTACGGTTGCCACAAATCAACTTCCTCAATTTTAGCCTTATTACAGACATTTGAGAAATTAGTACTAGGGATTAAGCCGTAGCAATGTCAGTGGTTCTCAACCCTTCTCGAACACACTTACCTTTACCATTAATGACTAAGCATTTATTTTGGGTAAAGTGCACAGCATGTTATCATCACATAGTTGACTTATGCTAATCAAATTAGCTTTTAGTCCTTCAACAAACAAGGCATTTTTCAATTTTGGTATGCCTGGTGAATCGATGATACCCTTCCCTTAACTAATGACTTGCTTCCATCGCCAAAAAGTAACAGTCCCCATCGGACAGTCCTTAAATTGAGTAAATAAGGACTTGTTACCTGTCATATGTCGAGAACACCCACTGTCAAAGTACCACATTTCTGTGTTTTGGGCTTTAAAGGCAGTATGAATGACAAGGCACTTAAGATCATCATTTCTCACATACACAGTTCTTAAACTTTGTTTACACATTTGAATATTGTTCTGTGTAGTAGAGACATTTTTCTTTTTTAGACCTTCTAGACCTCTTTCTGTTCTGTTCAGTTCTAGTATTATGATTTGTCACATTCTTTCCTCTTGAGTAATCATAAGGATTTAATGGACCATTTTCATTTCTAGACATTTGAGCTATCCTATTGACATCTTTGCTCAAAATTCTAGATTTTTCAGCCAAAACTTGAATCTGCATTTTAAGATTCCCTTGACTTTGATTTTGGTTCCATGAACCATTTCGGGGAGCTCTTCTAAACGCATTACAGTTTGGTCGTATGTGACCTCTTACACCACAAAAGTGGACATGTGGGTATGAATCTAGAAAAGGAGGAGGATCTCTTCTAAAAGAAATTTGATTTCCTCAAAGCATTCACCCTAGGAGCTGCATTTCTAGGCTTTACAACATTGTATAAGCCTTAGTACTTGATGTGGAAGGTACATTCACTTTGGTATCAGAATGTATTGGTTCAAACACAGCACTAGCCATTGTACCAACAGCTAAAGGACCAGCTGGTGTGTCAGCATGTCCTATCCCAGATCTATTAGAATTTGACCATATTTTCTAACTAATTCATCTAGGCAGCTAGTATTTCCAAACATTCTTACTTCTTTTCAAGAGTATAGACCTTCTGAATCAAGTCAGTCTTGTCTTTAAGGGTTATATGATGTTCTTTTTCAAGAAATTTCACCTTATGACAAGAGATTCTTTTAAAGATTCCAGCTCCACTAATTGAGTCCTTGACTCTCCAACTTCTTTCACGGAAGTGTCTCTTTTAACTTCTAATCTTCTGACAACATTAGTCAATGAGACATTTTCTTCCGAAGACATTTAACTTTTTCAGAAAAAGCTTCTTTCTCATTTTCAAGCTGACTAACTAGAGCATTCATCTCCTTTGCTTCTAGTTTACAAGTATCTCTTTCATTTTGAATGATTTTGAGTTTTTTGCTCAAAGAGATTTTTGCTTTAGTCAGTTTCAAACTTTCAGAATACAACTTATCATAAGTTGTTTTCAAATCTTCATCACTTTCAGAGTCAGTATGACTCTTCTCAGTGTCTCCACTTGACTCAGCGTGACTACTTTCATCACTTCTATCCTTCTCATCAACTAACGAGGTAGTCTCAAGAATCCCAGAAAGGGACACAGTGAAAGCAGTATGATTTTCAGTTTCTTCACTAGAAGAAGAACTGTCTGATTTTTCATTCTCGGAATCACTGTCATCCCAACAGGCATTCATCACCTTGCCCTTACTTTTCTTCTTGTTAGGACAGTTAGGTAAAATATGACCGAAGCCATGACATTCATAACATTGAACACCTTGGGGTTTCTTGTCGCTACTCTTGGAATTTTTCTTGATTTCCCAGGGCTTAGACTTTGACTTCTCAAAAGATTTTCCTCCCTGTTTGGGATTGAACCTCTTTTTCGTTCTAAAAAATTTTCGAAATTTTTTAACGAAGAGTGCCATTTCTTCCTCATCCATCTCTCCATCACTGTTATCGTCATCCAAAGATTCCTTAATTGATTTCAAGGCTAAAGATTTGGTTTTCTTGGATGGTCTAAGATTGAGTTCATAAGTTTGGAGTGAACCAACTAATTCTTCAATCTTCAGAGAGTCAACATTTTTACTCTCTTCAATAGCAGTGACCTTGGGTTGAAATCTCTCAGGTAGAGATCTAAGGACTTTTCTAACTATCTTGGACTCAGTTAATCTCTCACCTAAGTTGAAACTAGCATTGACAATGTCACTAAGTTTTGCATAAAATTCATCAAATGTGTCATCGTCTTCCATTTTCAAATATTCAAATTTGGTGGTTAACATTTGGAGTTTTGAGATTTTAACAGTGGTCGTACCCTCATGGGTAATCTCTAGAATGTCCCATGCCTCCTTTGCTGTTTCATATGAAGAAATTCGTCTGAATTCCTCAGCTGTGACTGCAGTAAAGATAGCATTGAGTCCTTTAGTATTCCAACCACTTATCTCAAGCTCTTCTCTGGTCCATTCAGTAGAATATTTGACGACAATCAAATCACCTAGAGTTTTCACAGGTGTAGTCCACCCATTTTAGATAGACATCCAAATTCTCTCGTCAATCGATTTGAGAAAGGCTCTCATACGAGCTTTCCAATATACGTAATTATTTCCATCGAACAGTGGGGGACGAGAGACTGAACCGCCCTCTTTTAAAGTACTCATGATCACAGAGTAAGATATAGAGGATCACACTCAAGGGTTTAGTCTTAAAGGTGAACCCGCTTTGATACCAATTGAAATTACTCTGATCAATGATCTCTATGACTTAGAGGGGGGGTGAATAGGTCTATCTAAGAACTTCTAAACAATTTTTAATTTTTTATCTAATTAGATTGGAAATCAATGAACCATTCACACAAACAATCCACACAAATCAAACACAACGATTTTTACGTGGAAAACCCTTACGGGAAAAAACCACCGGACCTCGTCCAGCAACAAACTTCACTATAAGAAGAATTCAAGTACAAGACAAGACCTTACCCAAACCGGACTCGACGTTCCTAGGTACAGAATCTTACTCTTGATTTCCACGAACCAGCAGGTTCGATCTCCGCTGTAGCAGCTTCGGTTCCTAACCGACCAAATCTTCTCAAGCTACTTCAATACCACGATCACACACGATCGATCTCCTTCCACGAAGGCTCCAGATCATACAACGGACATACACACGAAGTGTTGGGTTGTGAATCAATTTAGAAAGCTTCAAACCCTAGAGGGATCTCATACAGATCTGAGATCACACAATGCAAGATCAAACGAATAGATCTATACTTGCATTCTCTAGGATGATTGAAAAAGGAGGGATCACTAAAGATCTATGAAGAACAATGGAAAAAGCCCTAGAAGGGTTTCTCAGACCTCTACTCTTTCAAAAATAAACAAAGATACGAATTAGGTCTCCAAAAAGTTGTTTATATAGGGTTTAGAAAAGAGTCCAGAAAAAATAAAATTATGTTTACGAGGACCGATCGATCGGTGCTTATTACCGATCGCTCGGTCCAAAACCGATCGATTGCTACTTTCACCGAGAGATCGGTTAAAAATAGTCTCTCTGGAAAAATACCCCATACAAAGTTTTTGACCAGTCGATAGCCACCAATCGATCGGTCGCAACACCGAGCAATCGGTTGAGACAGAATTTCAGCCTAAACATTTTTCTCTTGTTTTTGTTTGATTCAAAATAGATCAAACCTCTTTGGTAGGCTTAAAACTATTCTGCTAAGTATGTTTAGAGTTATCTAAGTCAAATCCAACCTAGGTAGGGGTCTCTAAGTCCATTACCTGTCTAGATCCGGAGTAAAAGCTTTTTCTTCAATATCTTCAGTCTTCTTGAAACTTTAACTCTTCCGACAAGTTGAACAAGACACAACTCTTATGACCTATCTAAAGATCACGGAATTTGCCAACACCTATTTCTGGATTTACAATTCAAACCTTAAGCTTGGATTTTTAAGAGATTGAAGAAGAGAAGAAAAAGAAGCAAGCTTTGATTTCTCAAAGCGTTCTTCTCAGACCAAGTGAAGCTCAATCCTTGCTTCTAAGGTGTGTACTTTACTAATTTTAGTGTTTTAGAGCTTGGATTTTCTAACCAAGGTAATTCTCAAATTCTGAAATCAAAAGAGGGGTTTTTGGTTTGTTTTCCAATTAAGGTTCAGGCTTCTCAAAGCTTCAACCACGTTTCCCCAAGCTTGATTCTTGTTACACAGAAGTGTAAAAACTTCATTTTGAGGTAGATACACTCTACTACTGTAGCACCCCGGACTTTTCTATACTTAATGAATAGCATTTTCGAAGCCAATTGGCCTTTCAAGTAGTCTAATTAATAAATAAGGGAGAAATTAAAAATTCTGAAATATCAGGAATGTTCGCTTTCGAAAGACGAATCCAACGCAAGTTGAATCGTCAAAATCCGATGAACGAGTCAAAAGATATGGCCAAAACAGTTTGGACCTGCAGAGTACCGATCGCTCGGTCCAATGTAGCGATCGATCAGTTCACAATCTTGATCTCTCGGTCATTAATAGCGATTGATCGGTCCAAAACCGATCGATCGGTAGTTATCGACTGGTTAACTTTTTTGTATGGGAAAATTTTCCAAAGAGCTTGTTTTTGACCGGTTGCTCCGTCAAGAACACCGATCGCTCGGTAGGCAACCGATCAATCGGTCATAACCACCGATCGCTCGGTCTTCACGTTTTTGTAGAAATTTCATTGAGGGCTTTTTCATCTTTTGGGCATTTCCACCTTGCCTATAAAGGCTTGCTCGAGCCTAAGGGTTTCATAAACCCTTAGGGCAGCATTTTGAGAGAGAATAGAGGAGAGGAAGTGGGGTTTTCTCCTAGGGTTGCATCTTGAGAGAAATCAAGGGTTTTGGAACCCAAGATCATCCCAAAAGCTTGGATTTCTCAAATCCACCCTCAAGCACATGTGGAGTCCCACCCCAAGCTAGGGCAGCGTTCTCCACGTCATTTTTCAAGGGTTTTCTCCTCTTATTCAAGGTTAGTACACCCTACTAACTTCCCTAGTAATAACCTAGTTTTCTTGAATTGAGAATGGTTCGAGTTTGTGTAAACCCAAGGTTCTACATTTAAAAATAATAATGCCCTAAATTATACCAGATAATTAAGTGTGAATAAAGTGTGGAACGTTGGATGTGGAGGCGATTGGATGCCGTATTGTGTGATGTGGGTGATGGTGGATGGGCATTGTATTCATAATAAACGCACACCATGTGTATGATGAAACCTATGAACTTAAAGAATTTGGAATAATGTGGCTATGAATGTGTTGCACATTAGGTGCTTGAAAAAAAGGCATGAATGAGAATGTCAAGAATAAATGGAGGATTTGGGAATATACTTGTGTAGCTTTCCGTAATGGGTGATTTCAAAACAAATGCTCTATATGTTATCATTAAATTCCTCATGCCTATGCAATTGCAAGAAATGTCACATTATGCTTCACCAAGCACGTATGCATAAACCGAGGTTTTCCCTATATAAGTAGATGAAACAACCAGAATGAGAAAAGGAAACATCAAGGAGGTTGGTAGCCCAGGGTGTTCGGGTGCTAGCCTCTGGCTCACAAGTTAAACTGATATGAATGTCAAGGATAGGGCATATTCTTAGGATATGTCATACCTGGCTCACAAGAAAACATGACAAGCAAGAATCACGAAGTATGGAAGGATGTTAGTGTACTAAGACCAGGTACGGGCACTAACATCTGTTCCCAAACAAGTATGAGAGGATGCTAGTATACTAAAATCCTAAGGACTCTAATGCCTTGAGCTCTGATACCACCTCTGTAACGACCCCAAAATCCCACAAGGCTAAAATAGGACTTTAGAATCGTCACATTACTTAACCTGCTTAAAGACCATGCATTCAAGGCTTACTACACGAGTCTCCAACAATGAGAGTAATAAAATTTCCGATATATATAAGCTATAACCAACCTGCACAAGTCTACGGTCAACATATACAACTCACTATAAACCAAAAGGTATGAAATACACAACTATAAAAAGTCTACTGAGCAACGTCATCAGTCTAATACAAAGCTCTCTCAACCAACGAAACATAAACTAAGAGGTGTAGCCACCCAAGATTCCGGCTCCTTCCTCGATGGGCTCACCTTCTCCTCCTTCCTCGATGTAAGTTTCCTCAACCCACGGCTCCGCCATGTACTCCTGCTCTAAACCTGCCAAGACAAAAGTCTGGCTGAGTACGAAAGTACTCGGTGTATATAAAATCCAACCAACAATAATAATACACCTGCATTTAGTTAGAAACATATCTAATAGCATGATAACATAATTAGAGTACGGAAGAACGTGTGCGCATATACATCATATCATCACCTTGACTCGTGTACTTGTGAGAATCTTTGACTTAGAAGACAATACACTTATGAGCTGCTTATACTTATGAGACCACGTGCTTGTGAGATGCTTATGCTTATGCACTTATTCAGATCATACAATGATGTGACATGCCGTTCTTGGCGGATACGGACCATGTCTAAGAATCAAATGTGATTGACATGCCATTCTTGGCGGATACGGACCATGTCATGCTTATACTTATTCAGAATGTCATACGTATGCCATGCTCATGCTTGTGGTCCACATGTGTGACTTGTGAGACTCTTATCTTAACATACACGTGCATATGTGCTTAAGTGTCGAAATTAACATTCGAGTTGGTACTTGCTTAGATTTCGACCTCCCACCATGGAAACTCCACTATACTGTCCCATACCAAATAGTTAGAGAATTCCCGGTTTGAGAGATGTTCCTCTAAGTTCTTACCTTCCCAACTATCAATTTCCATGCAAGTAATTAGACATACTTAACAAACAATTCACATATACATATCTTATCATAATTCATATTGCAATTCATAATCAATTTACCACCATTTCATAAGAGTATAATAGCATTTATCCTTTCAAGCATTTTCACAAACACCTTGAGCACGCATAATGTGAATCCATTGTCATTCTACATTTTCAAGCATTCATCAAACCATGATCCATCCATACAATCAATTCACCATTCAAATCCACATATTAATCCCATCCTCCATACATTTCATCCACATTCTAATCCACATTTCCATCCATAATTGGCTTACTTCATACAAAATTTGGGAAAAATGCATCTAATCTCTATGCTATCATTTCTATCAAATTAATATTCACAAAACATTAAATAGAGTTGATTAGGATAGTATATCGACCTTAGGAATCCTTTCCTTGGATTCAAAACGCTCCCGGGGTGATTTCTGGAAGCTTTCCAAGCTCTCCTTGCACTATCCAAGCTATCACCTTCTTCCCCAAGAAAGCCCTCTCTCAAAACCCTAGGGTTTCTCTCCCTTTTTGCCAAATTAGGTTAGAAATAGGTAGAGTATTCTAATACCCCGAAATAGGATCCCTATTTATAGCCCCAAGGTCTGAGAACCAAAAGACCAAAAAGCCCTTACTAAAATTCTGCAAAAATACGAAGGACCGAGCGATCGGTGGTTATGACCGATCGATCGGTTCTCAACCGAGCGATCAGTGCTTGTGACCGAGCTCTCGGTCAAAAAAGAACTCTCTGGAATTTTTCCCCATACAAAATTTTGGACCAGTCGATAGATACCGATCGATCGCTACTTCTGACCGAGCGATCGGTGCTTTGCAGATTTTGACTCATTTTACTGTTTTGGCCATAACTTTTGACTCGTTTGTCGGATTTCGACGATTCAACTTGCGTTGGATTCGTCTTTCAAAAACGAACATTTCTAATGTTTTAGAATTTCCAAATTCTCTCTTATTTATAGACCAATTTATCCCCAAAGTTGACTGATCTGCAATTTCATCAGACAAAACCTCAGAAAACCTATTTTTGACTTGGCTTAGACTAAAAATAAGGAAAAACGTTAAACATGAACCTCGAATAGGGTTCCAATACCTTTCTAATGGTTTAAGAATCACCCAATTCCAATAAACGGTGCCAAAACTAGAGCTTCCTAAAGTTTAGGGTGTGTTATGACATTCCTGAACTAGAAGTTTGATTAAACCTTAATCACACTACACCCATTAGATATACAATACAATAAACATTAAAACATCACAAGGACTATAATACTCCTAATGCAATGCAATAAAAACATGAAAAAAGATTCGGGTCTCTACAACAGTATGTTTATGCTTTATGTGTATACTGTTAGACATGAAGCCCAGAAAAGTCATTTAGATTGTTAGATTCTTATTAATTTGAATAATAAAGACTTCTTCTTAATCTATTGTATATTCATTATGGGTAATTGACCATGATCATGAGATGATCTATACGATATGAGATATCAATAAAGGTCCATAGAATATATTGTAGGAAAGTTATGTGATTGGATTATCACAGGCTGATATAACTTTTCGGTTCCTTATACCTTATATAATCACAGCTGTGGGTGAAGCTAGACACTTCACTTATATGGCTGCCAGAATGCTAAGATGTTCTCAATAGTTGAGATGTAGTTCTATCTCGAACTATTATGGTGGAGACTACACATCAACATAAGGGTGCTTAAATGTACACTGACTGATTGCATGCAATGAGAGACCACTTGCATAAACATACTATCAGATAGTTGGTCTCTCATTCACATTGAACAGTTTCGATGATCCTTAGATCTGATGAGTTCATCTATGACTGAGTAGTGATCTGAATATTTTGATTCCACCAAAGTAATTTCTACCTTAGGGAATACGATACAGTGATAGGTGGATAGTCAGAAAGCTGTTCGAGTTATGATGAATTTGAAACAAAAAATCCATGCTCATTTATTTGAGAGATTATCCAAGTTCCGAGTAAGACAGTTGATTAAGTTCAAATCCTGTGCAGGTGATTTTGAAATCAAAATAGGTTTTGAAATATACTTTTATTAACAGATATTATACTTATCAAAGGATTTTCTCAAAATGTTTTTCATAAGAAATTTTTTTTAATTGCTTAATCATAAGTCTTGGAATATGTGCAATGGGCTATGAGTTAGATAGTATGTCAATCTTGAAGGCCCATTAGGGATAATGTATTTGGAAAGATAAATCGAATTAAAAAGTTCATGTGGCGGGATTCATAATGGTTAATGTTCATACACTGGGATTCAATTGCAACATGGATATCTCACGTCACTTGCAATTCTAATGTAATTCCTGTTTAGGATCAATGGGATAACATTGAGTAAGATAGGATAAGAATGTCCCAGAGCAATCTGTGGAGATGCTCGCATAAGAAATACAAGCTCAATAATTGATTAAATGTTAATCAATTACTTAAGTGATTAAAAGTTAATCATTAATTAAATAGATTAAAAGTTAATATATGGTTTAAATTAATTATTAATTTAAATTAAGGGATTATTTTAGTAATTATTTAATTAACATAATTAAAGGGGAAATGGGTTTGACCCATATTCATAAACCCATTTAATATGGACCTTTAATATGGGCCCAAACCCATGGATTAAAACCCTAGGGTTGGGCGCCCCCTTGGAGTAATTCTAATTGGATTAGGATTAAGTTAATTGAATAATTGTTAAAATATAATTCCTTTTATTATGGAATTTGAATCCAATGGTTGGATTGTAATTAGGATTAAGATGAGATTAAGTTGGATTGTAGCTAGGAGTTTAAAGCTCCTCAAAGTCCACGCCCCCTTGAGCTCACCCCCCCCCCCCCCCCCCCCCCCCCCCCCTTTGTGGTTAAGGTTTCCTAATTTGACTAGAACTCCTCCCTTTTGTTGGTTGTTGACTAATCCCTTTATTTGAGGAATCCTCAATTGATAAGGACTCCTTAATTAATAGGTTTACTATAACTAAAGTAGTTATAGATAAACTAGGATATTGTTTAATTAATAATAAGAGTTATTATTGATAAATAATTCCTAAAGGATAAGATCAAGTTGAAGTAGGATTTGGATTGGATCCAAGTCTATAAATACACCAACACCAAAATGTGGGGAAGTATTCAAAATTCTCCAGAATTTTTTCTTTCTTCCTCTCCTCTCTCTCCAAAACGTTAGCCCCTAGGGTCTCCCCAAGGGAATTTTGTGAGCTACTAAGGGTGGTCTAAGTTGGGTTTTGCTACTTTAGGATTTTGAACCTTAAGGTTATTGGTGATAGAAGGTCTACACCATTACTCAATCTCTTTCCTCTTGATTCAACAATTCCAAAGAAAGATTCTAAAGCTTCGTGGGGGATAGCGAAGAAAAAGGATCAAGCTTCGAGTATTTTCTCAAGAAATCTCTACAAAGAGTTCTGACGGTTCGAGTGGATTAAGCTTCACCGGTGAACATCATTCACCGAGGTGATATGACTAAAACTTTTATATAGAATTTGATTTTTTCTATGGTGTTAAGATTTAGGGGATCCTGTTTTCCGCATAAATTTTTATCTGGATCCTCCTACAAGTGGTATTAGAGCATGGTTAGGGAGTATTTTTTGTTTATTTTAATAAGGTAGTTAAATGGATAATTTAATTGATAAGATGAATTTTATTTAGATCTATTTAATATTGCTCGTAGTTTTTATCATTTTATTTGTTCATGAGATGAATAAATAAATATTTATTTTATTATATTATTGAATGAGATTTGATAATGATAATTTAATAATTTTAAAAACTAGCATTATATGTGATATAATTTAAATTTGAAATAAAGAGTTTATTTTGAAATTCTTTTTAAATGATTTGATCATTTAATATATATTTATTAATTGTTTAAAATAATTAATAAATGATTTTTCCCATAAATAGATTTTATTCGAAAAATTATAAAACTCTAATTTATGATGAGATCATATTTAGGATTTTCAATTCTCTTAATTTTTTATTTTAATCTTGGATAATAGTAGAACCAATTTGTATGAAAGGATCTTGCATTTGAGAAAGAAATAAAATATTGTAGAGATTTTAAGAAAATTCTATCTTATATTTAAAAAAATAATTTTATGAAAATTGTTTTATGGAAAATACAATTGTTTTATTCTCCAGGGTTTGATCTATATAAGATATAGATTTTATCGAGCGATTTGATAATTGTTATCAAATTTTAAATCCTTTTAAAATAAGAAAAAGTACTCCATCATCATATAGCATCTTTTTTATATGAGATTATAGTTATGAGACATATTTTATGATAAATTTTTTATCATTCATGCATTCATATTAGAGGATAATATGTAGTAGGTTTTGGCAATCTATAAAGGGCAGATTCAATCAGTTTCCCTGAAAAGGGCGAATGGAATACTGGTTTTCCTAATGTCATTATTTTATCATGCGTTGGTGGAGATGCTGTTAAGGAGGATGTTATGATGATGATCTCGATAAGAGGATAAAGGAAGGGATCGTGAAGGAGTTTGCGAGCTGCCTTTATTCTTATCTCATTCTCTTGCATCAATGCATTTTAATTTATTGACCTATAGCGATTAATCTCGTATATTATTGTTTTTATTATCATGAGATGATACTTGTTTATTTTATCATGAGATGATATCTGTTTATATGTTTAATTATTCTGTTGAAATAATTACCCTAATATATCATGTATATATAAGGCTGGGGACAAGTTCCGAAGTATTATGATCTTCTACCATACACTATATGATCCTATAGTGGGGAGTGTGAGTAAGCTGATAGGCCAAAGCCGGGCCCAATTCCTCTCACCTATGTGTGAACATGGTGAAAACTATATAAGCAAATTGTGGAAGCAATAATGTCAAAGCATGAGCTTTCGCTAGGTGTTTATTAGGTTCATGATAGGTGGGCACATGAATAAGAGATATTATACAATAACGCAAAACCGTGAGTATAACATCCCTTATAGATCAGACAGTAGATTGAATGCTCTAGGATTCATAAGTTGAGATCTATGAAATTGGAGAAGATAGTTTCTATCTACCTATTCAATGTGATGTGATATTGTGCCCAAAGGTAGGATCACATTAAGCCAGTGTCTAGGTTTTCGATGCCAATTGATTCTTCCCAAATTGGCAATACCATTAGAAACAGACCCATAATCTAATAGGTATTAATGAATACAATAGATCCCTAATACTATCTTTTTTGTCATTTGATTAGATCATGATAGGCCTACACCCATTGACTGAAATTCTTCGTGATGAAAAGTCAGTAGGAACTAACTATGAAGACTAGAAAAGAAAAATTAGAATAGCATTTGCTGCTGATAATCTTGACCTATGTCTTGAAACACCTAAACCCGAAATTCCTCCAGATGCTTCATCGGCCAAAAAGGCTGAGTTAGAGCAATGGGAGAGGTCCAATCAGATGACAAAGTGTTACATTCTGGGTTCGATGTCTAGCATCTTGCAAAGCTAGCATGAATACATGGATAAGGCTTCTGACATTTTGCAAAACCTACATGAGATGTTTGGTGAGCAAAATAGATCAGCTCGACAAGTTAAATTGAAATCCCTTGTTAACACAAAGATGGCTGAGGGAACTCCAGTCAGGGAGCACATCATTAAGATCATGGGCTTATTGAATGAACTAAAAATTCTTGGTGGAGAGATGGATGCCATTACTCTGGTTGACACTATTCTACAGTCACTCCCTTCGTCCTTCAAATTGTTCTTGTTAAATTATAACATGAACAAGAGTGAAATGTCACTAAGTAAGCTTATGAACTCACTTGTGTTTGTAGAAGATTTGATCAAAAAGGCAACAAAGGGTGAAATTTTAACTGTCGATAAACCTGATACCTCCAATCGATCTAAAAAGTTTAGAAAGAAGAATAAGGGTAAAGGTAAGTTTAAAGATAACAGGGGAAAGACAAAAGTTGCCAAAGGTTCTTCAGAAAAAGCTGGCAAGGAAAACAAAGGCAATGAAAAGTGTTTCCACTACGGTAGAATAGGCCACTGGAAGAAGAATTGTAAGACTTACCTCGCAACTCTTAAGAAGGGTGGTGGCAGTACTTAAGGTATGAGATGCTTTGAAGTACTTATTACTGTTGAGTCTAACTTTCTGGATAGTCCCCCTAACTCATGGTGCGTGGATTCTGGATCCACTATACATGTTTGCAATTGTTTGTAGGGGTTCAAGGAAACCAGAAAGCTGACCAAACAGGAGCAGAAGCTTAAGGTTGGCTCCGGTGTAAATGTTGCAATGAAGTCAATGTTAGCCTTTAGGTTTTGACCTAAGAAAACATCATTGATTTTGATGATAACACAATGAATGAATGAATATTGTGTTACTAATGCCTCTCTTGAGTTTCTATGAAAATCAGATTAAGAAGAGCATTAAAGTGTCTTTCATCCAAAAAGCATGAGCTGGACCCTGTTAAAGCCTATATGCAAGATCTACTCTAAGTCAAAGCCATTCAAGCTTACATCATTAAGTTGAGATAAGCTCAAGCATCAAGATAAAGATGAAGATGAAGGAGATGGATCAATTCAAAGCTAAATCAGATCCAGTAATGAAGTGAAGACTCTCCAGGTTTTTTATTGTCTTAGATTAAGTTGAGAGTGTTTAGGACTTTTGTAAAAGTCCTCATTAGATGGTTTGGATGAAAAGCTCAAAGACCTTAGATTAACCATAGGTCCCTTAAACCAATGTTAAAATATGATTAAGGACCTTTAAACATGTTCATCATACTCATAAAGGTTAAGTACAAAACCTTGGAATCAAATCCTATCTTAAAGGTTTTGAAAATGGATTCTGCAAAGAAAATTAGCCTATCCAGTTGATCAGGAAGGCCATCCAGCCGATTAGGCAGACCATCCAGTCGATCAGGCAAGCCTTGTGATCGACTGGATAGAAGAAATTTTGAAAACATTTATCTGCATGTTCTGTTAGTGTTGGAAACTTCTTTGAATCCATGTTAGATTATTCTAATGATCTTTATGAGTTGTTAATCATGTTTATCTATCAATCTAAAGGACTTTGGAACACTTAAAAATCATGCTAAAAGCAAGTCAAGTGGCCTAGGACATCATTCCAACCTTTAAAATCAAGAAAATGAGATTTCAGTATTGTTTTGGATAAAAAATACACTCTCCAGTCAATCACACAAGCCTTGTGATCGACTAGATAGAACAAATTCTGTTCTTGCCGTTTTTCTCAAACCCATAAATTTTCGGGACCCTTTTTGACCATGATAGAAGCAGAATTAGGATTTGCCTATTAGAGACAAAATTGTTCCTATTTCCATTTTGAGTGAAATAGGCTCTTGCATCACCTAATTTTATAGAGCCAATCAAAAGTTATGATCAAAATACAGAAGGCAACAAAAACTTTGCTCTACCCAGTCGTGAAATGGACCAGTCAACTTTGGGAGCCTTTTTGGCCATTAATAACAAAGAATTGGGACTTAACCATTATATACAATATTGTTTCCCTTTTAATTTTAAGTGGAATAGGATTTTGAATCACCCAATTCCGATAAGGAAATCAATAGTTATGGTCGAAACACTGAGAGACAAAAACGGAGTTCAATCCAGTCGATCTGGTAGAGCATCCAGTCGATTAGGAGGCCCATCCAGTCGATCATACAAGCCTTGTGATCGACTGGATAGAGGAAAAAAATGACCAGAACATGTTTTTTACTACAACAGCTATATTTTTAACGGCTCCTTTCGTATCTATTGCTTCTCGAACAGCAATATGCTTGATTGCACTATAAATTGAGATGGTTTATGAACTAAAACATTAAGGGTGATCAATTTATCAATTCTCAATCATTCACCAAGATCTAAAACTCAAATCTATCATGAAAAATTTGAAACCCCCAATACTCTGTTTTTTGAGCTAAACTCCATCTTTTGAGAGATTTCTTAGAATTTGTTATTCCATTCTTATCTGACTCTAAAAGAGTTTTGTATTTCGGATTCAAATCCAAATCTCTACATTGTAAAGGTTTATCCTTAGCCTCAAAGGATTGTGAAGGTTTAATCCTAAGCCATAAAAGAATTGTGTAATTGCACGGTTTGATCTCGACCTGGAAGAGAGATTGTAATGGTTCGGGCTTCACCCGGAAGAAGTCTGTGCGATCGAGGATCGTAGTGGAATCCTCTAAGCGGGTATAGCTTGAGGCGGGGAGTAGACAAGGTTTACCGAACCTCGATAACAAATCTTTGTTTGTATTCTTTAACTCTTTACCCCCTTTCTCTTGCATTACTTATTTATTTGTTTTAATTTTAAATCTATAAACTGTATTTCCCTTAGATCTTTAAATTCCGCATAAAAGGGTAAACCAAGTTTTAATTGCCATAGACCCTATTCACCCCCCCCTCTAGGGTCCATACCCTGGGCAACAGTCAATCGGCTTGTTTACTCTTTATTTACCTAATGGAAAGACATTAATTTTAGAAGACTGCTTTTATGTGCCTTCTGCACATCGTAATTTTATTTTAGTATCTAGACTTACATTGTGGATTATCTATTATTTTTAATTCAATTGTTGAAATTAAAAAAGATGGAATGGTCTTGATTACTGGTAATCTCATTAATGGTCTTTATTTAATATTTCCTTTGGTAAATAATGATTGTCTGCAAAGTGACAATGTCTCATCATCTAGAATGTCTGGAATGAAGAGACATTGCACTGAGTCTACTTATCTTTGGCATAAGAGACTTGGTCATATTAATCTTGATAGGATCAAGAGGTTGGTCAAAGATGGTCCCTTTGACTCTCTTAAGGCAGAACCACTCCCTACTTGCGAGTCTTGTCTTAAAGGGAAGAGGACCAAGAAGCCTTACCCTAAAAAGGTAGGAAGATCCGAAGAAAAGTTAAGACTAATACATAGTGGTCCATTTAACATTGTTGCACAAGGTCAATACCGGTATTTTGTCACATTTACTGATGACTATTCCAGATATGGATATGTTTATTTGATGCAACACAAATATGACACCTTTGAAAAGTTTAAAGAATTCAAATTAGAAGTTGAGAATCAAACTGACAAATCCATAAAGACACTTCAATCAGATCAAGGTGGTGAATACCTCACCAACGAGTTTATGGATTACTTAAAGGATAATGAGATTATCTCGCAATGGACAAGTCCTGCCTCTCCTCAACAAAATCTAGTTTCTGAAAGAAGAAATTGGACCTTATTAGATATGGTTCGCTCTATGATGAGCCATGCCGATGTACCTTTATATTTTTGGTTATATGCTTTAAAAACTTCCATTTATATTTTGAATCGGGTTCTATCTAAGTCAATTCCGGTTACACCCTATAAATTGTGGACTGGGCGACAATCTAGTTTACAACATCTAAGGGTATGGGGTTATCTTGTGCATGTTCACAAACTCGAACCCACTAAGTTGGAATCTAGAATAGAAAAATAGAACTTTGAGGATATCCAAAAGAAACTAAGGGTTTCTATTTCTACTCCAAGGTAGACCAAACAATAGTTGTTAGGCATCATGCCACTTTCTTGGAGGAGGAAATGAATCTCCTTAAGAAGGTTGAATTTCAAGAGATGAAAGACAACACTGCCAGTGTCCAAATTGAGGAATGATTCTCTTAATTCTATTCTACTGAGAAGGTCTGAAAGAGTTTCTAGACCACCAGATAGACTTCAGTATTTCAATAATGAGGTTTATCTAGTTACCCCTGATGATAAGGATATGGATCCTAATACTTATCAGGAAGCTACATTAGATATAGATGCATCTCAATGGAATAAAGCCATGAATGCTGAAATAGATTTCATGTATAACAATGGTGTCTGGACTTTAGTAAATCCACCAGATGGTATAAGGCCAATTGGATGCAAATTGATTTACAAAAGGAAGAAGGGTGCCGATGGTAACGTGGAGACCTATAAGGCAACACTTGTTGCAAAAGGTTATACTCAAATTCAAGGAGTTGATTATGAGGATACCTTTTCACTTGTAGCTATGCTCAAATCCATTAGGATAATGCTAGTTATAGCTGCATACCATGACTATGAGATATGGCAAATGGATGTCAAAACTGATTTCCTTAACGGAATGTTAGATGAAGACATCTATATGAAGCAACCAGAGGGCTTCATTGCTCCTAACCAGGAGAACATTGTATGCAAGCTCAACAAGTCGATATATGGTTTGAAACAAGCTTCTAGAAGCTGGAACCAAAAATTTGATCTTTCGATCAAAGAATTTGGATTCCAAAAGAATTTAGAAGAATCTTGTATTTATAAGAAGGACAGTGGGAGAGCAGTAGTATACCTAATTCTATATGTTGATGACATTCTACTCATTGGGAGTGATGTAGGGTTGTTATCATCAGTCAAGATATGACTTTCTCAGTATTTCTTAATGAAAGACTTGGGGAGGCATCCTATATTCTCAGAATAAAGATTCTGAGAGATAGAAAATGCCGAGTGTTGGGATTGAGCCAAACTTCCTACATAGACAAGATATTGTCTAGGTACAATATGAGTGATTGTAAGACAACATTCATTCCCTTTAGACATAGTGTCACTTTATCTGAAAAGATGGCCCCTACATCAGCTAATGAGATCGAGTAGATGAACAGGTGCCCTTATGCTTCGGCAGTTGGGAGCCTCATATATGCCATGTTATGTATTAGACCGGATATCTATCATGCAGTGAGAATGGTTAGTCAGTTCTAAAGCAATCCAGGTATCAATTACTAGACAGCTGTGAAGCACATCATGAAGTACATGAAAAGGACTAGGGATTATGTGCTTACTTTTCAATCAGAAGATTTAGTTGGACTGGGATATACTGATTCCGGACAATAGAGCTTCTACATCAGGGTATATGTTCACACTGGGTGGTGCTGCTGTTAGTTGGCGCAGCATAAAGCAGAAGAGTATTGCTGACTCCACCACGGAAGCAGAATATATTGCAGCTTCAAAAGTAGCAAAAGAAGCAGTTTGGTTCAGAAGGTTTTTCCAAGAGCTAGGAAATGTTCCTTCAGCACTTAAATCTATCACTCTCTTCTGTGATAGTAATGGTGCAGTAGCCCATAGCAAAGAACTTAGGAGCCACAAAAGGATGAAACATGTGGACCAGAAGTATCATCTCATTCGTGAGATCATTGATAGGCAAGAAGTAGTTGTTACAAAGATTAGGTCTCAACTTAATGTTGCTGACCCGATGACTAAGGCTTTATCAGATAAAGTATTTGTAACACACTTAGATAGTATAAGATTAAAATTTATGACACAGTGACTTTTAGGCCAAGTGGGAGATTGTTAGACATGATGCCTAGAAAAGTCATTAGATTGTTAGATTCTTATTAATTTGATTAATAAAGACTTCTTCTTAATCTATTGTGTATTCATTATGGGTAATTGACCATGATCATTAGATGATCTATACGATATGAGATATCGATAAAGGTCCATAGGATATATTATAGGAAAGTTATGTGATTGGATTATCACAGGTAGATATAACTTTCCGGTTCCTTATAACTTATATAGTCATAGCTATGGGTGAAGCTGGGCACTTCATTTATATGGCTGCCAGAATGCTAAAATGTTCTTAATAGTTGAGATGTAGTTCTATCTTGAACTATTGTAGTGGAGACTACACATCAGCATATAAGTGCTTAAATGTACATTGACTGACTGCATGCAATGAGAGACCACTTACATAAACATACTATCAGATAATTGGTCTCTCATTTACATTGAACAGTTTCGATGATCCTTAGATTTGATGAGTTCATCTATGACTAAGCAGTGATCTATATGTTTTGATTCCACCAAAGTATTTTCTACCTTAGGGACTACGATACAGTGACAGTTAGATAGTTAGAAAGTTATTCGAGTCATGATGAATTTCAAACAAGAAATCCATGCTCATTTATTTGAGAGATTATCCAAGTTCCGGGTAAGACAATTGATTAAGTTCAAATCTTGCGCAAGTGATTTTGAAATCAAAATAAGTTTTGAAATATACTTTTATTAAAAGATATTATACTTATCAAAAGATTTTCTCAAAATTTTTTTCATGAGAAATTGTTTCTCATGGCTTAATCATAATTCTTGGAAACCCGGATGATGTGCAATGGGCTATGAGTTAGATAATATGTCAATCTCGAAGGCCCATTAGGGATAATCTATTTGGAAGGATAAATCGAATTAAAAAGTTCATGTGGCGGAATCCATAATGGTTAATGTTCATACAAGGGGATTCAATTGCAACATGGATATCTCACATCACTTGCAATTCCAATATAATTCATGTTTAGGGTCAATGGGATAACATTGGGTAAGCCAGGGTAAGAATGTCCCAGAGCAATCTGTGGAGATGCTCACATAAGAAATACAAGCTCAATAATTGATTAAATGTTAATCAATTATTTAAGTGATTGAAAGTTAATAGTTAATTAAATAGATTAAAAGTTAAGTTATGGTTTAAATTAATTGTTAATTTAAATTAAGAGATTATTTTAGTAATTATTTAATTAACATAATTAAAGGGGAAATGGGTTTGACCCATATCCATAAACCCATTTAATATAGACCTTTAATATGGGCCCAAACCCATAGATTAAAACCCAAGGGTTGGGCTCCCCTTTGGAATAATCCTAATTGGATTAGGATTAGGTTAATTGAATAATTGTTTAAATATAATTCCTTTTATTATGAAATTTAAATTCAAAGATTGGATTGCAATTAGGATTAAGATGAGATTATGTTGGATTGCAACTAGGAGTCTAAAGCTCCTCAAAGTCCACGCCCCCTTGAGCTCATGCCCCCCCTTTGTGGTTAAGGTTTCCTAGTTTGACTAGGACTCCTCCGTTTTGTTGGTTGTTGACTAATCCCTTTATTTGAGGAATACTCAATTGATAAGGACTCCTTAATTAATAGGTTTACTATAACTAAAGTAGTTATAGATAAACTAGGCTATTGTTTAATTAATAATCAGAGTTATTATTGATAAACAATTCCTAAGGGATAAGATCAAGTTGGAGTAGGATTAGGATTGGATCCCAGTCTATAAATACACCAACACCAAAACGTGGGGAAGCATTCAAAATTCTCTAGAATTTTTTCTCTCTCCCTCTCCTCTCTCTCTCCAAATCGTGAGCCCCTAGGGTCTCCCCTAGGGAATTTCATGAGCTACTAAGGGTGGTCCAAGTTGGGTTTTGCTACTTTAGGGTTTTAAACCTTAAGGTTGTTGGTGATAGAAGGTCACACCATTACTCCATCTCTTTCCTCTTGATTCAACAATTCTGAGGAAAGATTCTAAAGCTTCGTGGGGATAGCGAAGAAAAAGGATCGAGCTTCGAGTATTTCTTCGAGAAATCTCTACAAAGAGTTCTGACGGTTCGAGTGGATTAAGCTTCACCGGTGAACATCATTCACTGAGGTGATATGACTAAGACTTTTATATAGAA
Source organism: Tetracentron sinense (assembly GCA_015143295.1). NCBI lineage: Eukaryota > Viridiplantae > Streptophyta > Magnoliopsida > Trochodendrales > Trochodendraceae > Tetracentron > Tetracentron sinense. The sequence goes on along the minus strand of CM026573.1, from coordinate 30,831,388 downwards.
TTTGATGCTTTCTATGGTGTTTAGATCTAGGGGATCCTGTTTTCTGTACAAATTTTTATCCGGATCCCCCTACATATACTCCGAAGTATATGACGCTTATATAAAGCACTAAGTGCTCATTGAACTGTAGTATTCAAGAGCTTGACGTTTCGCTATTATCCTTAGGATTGTTACCATGAGACATGGCATTCGGTGTAGAGGTTACCAGACCAGAATGTCTAAGGGAGAGATTCCGACTGACTGTGAGTAGCCCGACTTTGCTCAGGCCTTTAGTTCGATCAAGAGACCTTAGCTATATTGGTAGCTAGGCCTGTTGCTACTGCTGCCACCCCTGCACCTCATCCGGTGCATCACACCTCAGGACTAGAGGCTTTCCGGAGATTTCTCTCTAAGGGTGTTTTCATCTTTTGGGCGTTTCACTCATGCCTTAAAGGCTTTGCCCGAGCATTTGAGGGTTTATAAACCCAAAGTAGAGACCTTGAGAGATAGAGAGAAAGGAGAAGGAGATTTCAAACCTAGGGTTTTCTTTTGAGGAGGAATCAAAGGGTTGAAGACCCATAATCATCCTCAAGCTTGTTCTTCTTCAAGTTCTCGACTCAAGCTCGTGAGGAGCACTTTCCCCCAGCTAGGGCAGCGACTCACGCACATTTTTGAAGGGGTTTCTTCCCTCATTTTTCAAGGTCGGTACCTTTTACTACCCTCCCAGTTCATACCTCTTTTCTTTCCTTCTTCTTTATAGTTTCCCTAATGTATAAACAAATGGGATGAATGAATGGTTGTTGGATGTGAATGGGCGATTGGATGCCGTGTGTATTGTCACGACCCGAGACCCACCCTAGGAGTTAGAGTGAATCTTGGACGACTAATCATGGCTTGCATGACTTACTTGACAAACCAACCTGCAAAACCCACAGGGCATATACAATAGAGGATAAAAACAACGGAAACATACTCTAACATGGTACAACAGAAGTCTATGAAACCTCTATGTATATACATACGTAAATCCAAGTTTATACAAAAAGGAAACCAAAAGAAAGTGTGGACATGCCCGAAAAAATACATGGATATATCTCTCTCAACTCACCCACAGCTATATCACTCAGAATCTACAACCACCTAATGGTAACCCTCTACTGGAGGTTCCTCCAAAGGTTCCTCGACGTACTCCTCCTCCACCCAAGGGCTCGGAGCACAGACATCGAATGGAGTAGCAGCTCCCTCAGAACCTGCCGACATAAATGTACGGCTGAGCATGGAATACTCAGCGTGTACCAAATACTAACCAACAGTCATAGCATACAGATAGCGATACATAGAGTAGGAAACAATTCACACATATAAAGCAGGAATAATTCATATCATAACAATAAAGTAAAGCAGTATATAATCATACTTGCATTCATAAAAGCCAATAAGACCCTTGAAAATACCGTGCACTTGACTTGACTTAAAGTACCATTTTCGTGCTTAAAAACTCGTCTTGTCTATCTTGCTTGATTCTTGTAGATCGTGTCATGTCATGCATGTCATGCGTGCTTGCTTGTGATCATGTAACTTGTGAGATACACGTGTAAGATGTACTTGTGAGATGCGCTTGTGAGATGCCTTGAGAGGGAAGGGAGACCCTTCTTTATGCAATGCACTTGAGAGGGAAGGGAGACCCTTCTTCATGATATGTATGTACTTGCGAGGGAAGGGAGGCCCTTCTTTATGCTATGCACTTATGAGTGAGGGGAGACCCCTCATGGAATGTTTGTTCTTGTTTTCTTGTGAAAAGTGAGGTAAAACATATCGTAGGATATGTCCCACCTCTAATCATGTTCTTGAAAATGCGATAAATCATGTCATGCATGCCGTGCTCATGGAAGTCATGTGCATACTTGCAATTGAATTTAAATATGACATGTTTGGGGATTTCACAATACATTGCACATCACCATTTAAACAAGTAACAAATTAAACAATTTAGGGAAAGCGCGAAAACACACTATCATAACCCAAACAATTTCCATAAACTTTAAGCATGCATTTTCTTAATTTATTATTCATTTTATTCACCTTGGCGTTCCATCAAACATGGTATGTTCATTATTTGTTAACCCTACAATATGCTTTTCTAGGTGGGTTGTAATTCCATCATACATGTTTGTTGATTATGGATACAATGCCCTCCCCATTTCAATTATCACAACACAACCATTGGCATCCAATTGCCCATTCCATCTCCATTCACAACATCCATACATCCCAACTCATAGCACAAGTATAGATAAAGGAAAACAAAGAAACATGGAGGAAAAGAGGAACTATAACTAGGAGGGTAGCAAGAAGTACCGACCTTGATCAATGAGGAAGAAAACTCCTCCAAAAACATTCGTGAGGCGCTGCCCTAGCTTGGAACACGAGCTCCACGAGTTCTTGAGCTTGAATCTTGAAGAAAATGGGCTTCAAGTTGATCTAAGTCTTCACCCCTTTTGATTTCTTCCCAAAATGGAACCCTAGGTTAAAAATTGCCCTCTCCTCTTTCTCTAACTCTCAAATGTCTCTAAGTGTTGTAAATGAGCCCTAAAGGCTCGGGTAACCCTTAAGAGTAAAGAGTGAAACGTCAAAAGATCAAAACACCCTTACTGAAATTTCTGCAAAACACGATACACCGATCGACCGGTGGTCGATACCGAGCGATCGGTTGCCTACCGATCGATCGGTTTCATAACCGAGCGATTAGTTAAAAATCTACTCTCTGGAAAATTTCACCATACAAAAATATTGACCAGTCGATAGCTACCGATTGATCGGTTTTGGACCGATCGATCGCTCCATGGACCGAGCGATTGGTGGTCTACAGGTCCAAACTGTTTTAGCCATATCTTTTGACTCGTTCGTCGGATTTTGACGATTCAATTTGCGTTGGGTTCGTGCTTCGAAAAGGAACATTTTTTATGTTTCGGAATTTTCAATTTCTTCCTTATTTATTAATTGTACTACATTAAAGGTAAAATGGTTACGAAAGTGCCATGCATTAAGAGTGAAAAAGTATGGGGCTCTATATGTATGGTTGTGATGAATGAAATGGGGAGGGCATTGTATCCATAATAAACATACATGTGTGATGTGAGCATTAACCCACCTAGAAAAGCATGATGTAGGTTTAATAAATAATGAACACACCCCATGTTTGATGAAATGCCAAGGTGAATAAAATGAGTTACAAATTAAGAAATGCATGCTTAATTAATTATGGAACTTGTTAGGGCCTATGATAGTGTGCTTTCTTGTTTTCCCTAAATTGCATGAATATTGACTTGCTCAAATTATTAATGTTATATCTATTGTAAATTACCCAATTGTCATATTTAAATTCAAATGCAAGTATGCACACGATTCCACGAGCACGGCATGCATGACATGATTTACTGAGGTTTTTCAAGAACGAGAATTAGAGGTGGGACATATCCTACGATATGTTTTACCTCGCTTTTGGCAAGAACAAGACAAGCATTCATAAAGAAGGGCTCCCATCCCTCTCAAGTGCATATTATAAAGAAGGGTCTCCCTTCCCTCTCAAGGCATATCATGAAAGAAAGGTCTCCCTTCCCTCTCAAGTGCATCTCACAAGTGCGTCTCACAAGTCCAAGTATGCAAGCATGACACGCATGACATGGCACGCTCGACAAGACCAAGCAAGACAAACATGACAAGTTTTCAAGCACGCAACGAATATTTTAAGTCAAGTCAAGTGCACGATGATTTTAAGAGATTTATCGGCTTTTATGTGATGCAAGCATGAATATAAACTGTTTTACTTCCTTGATTATTATATAAATTGTTTGGTACAATACTCACCCCTTTTATGTGTACCAAATACTCACCCCTTTTATGTGAGTATTTGGTACACACTGAGTATTCCATGCTCAGCCGTACTTCTTATGTCGGCAGGTGAAGCGGAGTGGCTGCTCCTTTTGATATCTGTGCTCCGAACCCTTGGGTAGAAGAAGAATATGTCGAGGAACCTGTAGAGGAACTGTCGCGACCCAAAACCCACCCTAGGAGTTAGAGTGAACTTTGGACGACTAATCATGACTTGCTTGACAACCAACCTGCAAAAATCCACAGAGCATATACAATAGAGGATATAAACAGCGGAAACATACTCTAACATAGCACAGCGGAAGTCTAAACAAACCTCTATGTATATACGAATCCAAGTTTACACAAAAGGAATCCATAAGAAAGTGCGGACAGACCCGCCAAAATACATGAATGTATATTTCTCATCTCACCCACAGCTAATCCACTCAGAATCTAACACCACCTACTGATAACCCTCTACGGGAGGTTCCTCCAAAGGCTCCTCGACATACTCCTCTTCCACCCATGGACCAGGAGCACAAATGTAGCACCCCGGACTTTTTCATCCTTAATGAATAGCACCTTCGTAGCTAATTGGCCGTTTTTGTAGTCTAATTAATAATTAAGGGAGAAATCAGAAATTCCGAAACGTCAGAAATGTTCGTTTTCGAAAGACGGATCCAACGCAAGTTGAATCGTCGAAATCCGACGAGCGAGTCAAAAGATATGGTCAAAACAGTCCAGCCATAACAGAGCACCGATCGCTCGGTCATTACCTGCGATCGATCGGTCAACCACCGATCGCTCGATAGCTGTCGAACGGTTAAATTTTTTGTATGGGGAAAAATTCTAGAGAGTGTGTTTTTGACCGATCTCTCGGTCATAACACCGATCGACCGGTGAGCCACCGATCGCTCGGTCCATACCACCGATCGATCGGTCATACGCAGATTTTCTTCATTAAGAGTGTTTAAGACTTTAACCATCACCCTTTGCCTATAAAAGGGCTGGGTTCGTGCCTTAGGGTTTCATAAACCCTTTGTGCATTATTTTTGAGGGATTTGAAGAAGAGAAGAAGGAGAGGACTTGGTGATCGTTCAAGCTTGTTGAAGATCAAGTTCTTCCTTTCCATTTGGTGTTTTCCAACCACGAACTCACTGTTCTTGTTTGTTCCAGCCATTGGGAGTCAAACTCATTGATTTCTCTAAGGTAGATACACTCTACTACAATCTTGCAATCCTACTAGTTACTAGATATGATTCTTCTTATCTATGCCCTATCTATATGTATTGATTTTATGTATGAAAAGGTGTGATTATATACTTGGATGAAGGTTACTATTATGATGCACTCTAAGTGTTTGATAAAATACCTCTAAGGGATTCTATGCTTAAATACGATGATTTCTCTTGTTAAGTGCATATGCTCGCATGTCTCGCATAAACCGATGGTTTCCATGGATTTCTCCAAGTACAAACAAAGGTTTTTCACGAAAAGACGAATAATGAATGATTCTAAGTAACTCTATGATTTCTCTAAGATCGTTTCACAAGCTCTAAGGATCATACTATGCTCACAAGGAAACTCTATGATAATGCTCTAAGATCGTCTCACAAGCTCCACGGATCACAATGAAATGCTCTAAGATCTCTAAGGTTATGCTCTATGGAAATGCTCTAAGGTTATTGCTCTATGCTCTATGTCTCTACGGATCATAATGACTCTAAGTAACTCCATGAACTCAAAGGAACTCATAAGGCTATGATTATCGATTGACTCACACGGTTACAGTTTTGGTTTCGAATATTATCTCACATACGTTTTCACGGTTTCCATGCTTTAAGGAATTTACGGATTTCATTCTCCATGTCTTGTATGCTCTATGCCTAACTACTTTATTGTTATTAGTTTGTATACACTGAGTATTCCATGCTCAGTCGATATTGTTATGATCGGCAGGTGCTCGGGTTCCATTTGATTTGTGTGGCGAAGAACCTTGGGTCGAGGAAGAGTACCATGACCCGGAACCTTCCATGGATCACTATCATGATGATGGTGCTTTAGATAGGAGTCGTGACTTCGATTTCTGTTGATCGACCGACTTAGAACTTGTGTCTTTTGTAATGTGAGTGTGGGGTTTGTCCACTCCACTTTTGGGTTTTTCACACATGTATACTTGTTGGTTCTTACTTGAGCCAAGTTATAGGAGTATTCATTTTGCTTCCGCTAAGTTTAGTATTTTATTTTCCGCTGTGCATTGTATTTCGTTTCCGCTATGTATATTCAGGTACTCTGACAGGTTTCCACGTGTGCCTTATGTATCATACTGGAGGTATGATATGGCGGTCATGAGTCAAAGTATCCTTAACTCCTAGGGGGTATTTTGGGTCGCGACAGACTTGGTATCAAAGCTAGTTATGCTAGTTATGTCTAACGACAGACTTAGTTAGGTCACTCAGGCTTGGCCTAAGCGGAAGTAATTCCTATGAGTTGAACTTAGAACTCAGGAGGACTCAGTTGTCTTAGGCTTGTTACCACGACATAACCGGTATCAAGTGAATCCTTAGGTTAGTATAGGATCCGAGATTGATGTGGTCCTATGCGAGGTTCTAGTATAGGCTCCAAAGTACAATTATATGATGATATATGTATATACCTCGATGTATACTATGTGCGGTATAGCATTTCATGATTATTGAATTGCTATATGATATGTGAGGTTTGGTATCCAAGTTAGACTCATGTTTTGCCAAATTGATCTCAGGATTCGATATCATGAGACGTGGCAATCGGGGTCGAGGTTACCATACTCGGAGGGCCGAGAGTGAAGTTCCGAGAGAAGAGGAACCGTTGTATTTCACGAATGCTATGGATTCCATAGCCGAGACTTTGGCATTGTTGGCAGTAAGGCCTATGCCTACCCCACCGTCCACGCCTGTGCCTACACCGGTGCATCACACCGCGGGGCTCGAAGCTTTTAGGAGACTGCGGCCTCCTACATTCTATGGCACTCTGGACCCCATGGTGGCCGAGTCTTGGATTATGCAGCTGGAGAAGACCTTCCGGGCTCTCTGTTGTACCGATGAGCAAAGGGTAGAATTGGCTTCCTTCATGATGGAAGGTGAAGCCGAACACTGGTGGAGAGCTGCCCAAAGGCAGAGGGATGTTGCTAAGGCAGGTGTGCCCTGGACTTGGGCGGAGTTCTTAGAGACTTTCAGGGAACAGTACTTTCCCAGGTTTATTCGGGAACAAAAGGCGAGAGAGTTTATGCTTTTGGAGCAAGGGTCGATGAGCGTAGCCGAGTATGAGGCTAAGTTCACCGAGTTGTCTAGGTTTGCTCCGCACTTGGTGGCTACTGAAGACCTACAGGTCAGGAAGTTTGAGATGGGCTTGAAGGCTTTCATCCGAGATCGGGTGTCCATTCTCCAGGTAGAGTCTTGGAGAGAGATAGTAGGGAAGGCGAAGATCGCCGAAAAGAATGCGGAAGACTTCGTGAGAAGAAGAGACAGTGGCTTCGGGAAGAGCATGTCTCGGGGTCAGTCGAGTAGTTCTTCAGAGAAAAGGACTAGGACTGCACCGTACCAGTTCTCCTAGCCGATGTCGGCTCAGAGACCTTCTTTTGCGCCTCAGGCACCGCGTCCTACGGCATCGCAAGCTACGAGGGTTATGCCTCCGGCTTCCTCCGCATCGCAGACATTTGAGGAGTGCGCCGCATGTGGTCGTCGGCATAAGACTGGAGATTGCCGAAGAATGTCAGGTGGATGCTTCCACTGTGGCGAGATGGGCCATATGATTCGAGATTGCCCGCACAAGCAGTCACAGTCTGGATCACAGGGAGTTCGGCCTCCAGGCAGGCAGAATTCACTTCAGGGGTCTTCATCTCAGGCCTCTAGATCCTTGCAGCCTACCCAGCAGCCTCGTCAGGCGAACCAGGGCAGAGTCTTTGCCATGACTGATAGAGATGCACAGGCATCTGATGATGTTGTGCAAGGTACGCGCGAACTAGTCCTTGTCAAAGTTCTAATATTGCCATGATATGTTCGTGTCTATATATATCCTATGTGGTGTTTTGCGATGTTTGTATCTATATGTATAGTTGTGTTGTAACTGGGATGATTCAAATTCTCAGGTTCGTTGCTCGTAAATGAATGTTTGGCAAGAGTGTTGATAGACACAGGATCCACTCACTCGTTCGTTTCACCAAGCTTTGCCAAGGGCTTTACGTCCGAGCCAAGCAAGCTACCTAGGGAGTTGTCCATTTCGACTCCATTGGGAAAATCTATTGAGACAGATAAAGTGTATCCGGATAGTGTTGTACAAGTCATGCAGCACGAGTTGCCAGTCGACTTGATCCTTCTGGGATTTCAGGATTGGGATTTCGATGTCATCCTAGGTATGGATTGGCTCTCAACTCACCATGGACACGTGGCGTGTTTCGAGAAGGTGGTGCATTTTAAACCCGTGGGGTTAAAGCCGTTTCATTTCAGGGGACTTCAGAGAAGGGACATTGCCCGCTTTGCAGCTCTTAGTCTCGAGGGTGTAGAAGTGCGAGACTCCACACCCATTCCGGTGGTATGTGAGTATATGGATGTTTTTCCGGAAACCTTACCGGGATTGCCTCCCGATCGTGCAATCGAGTTTGCGATTGAGCTAGCTCCAGGCACCGTTCCGATTTCAAGAGCTCCGTATAGGATGGCCCCTATTGAGCTTAAGGAGTTAAAAGGGCAGTTAGAAGAATTGCAAGGCCTTGGTTTTGTCCGGCCAAGTGTCTCACCTTGGGGAGCTCCGGTTCTCTTCGTGAAGAAGAAAGATGGATCAATGCGTATGTGCATTGATTACAGGCAATTGAACAAGGTCACGATCAAGAATCGTTATCCATTGCCTCGGATAGGCGACTTGTTTGACCAATTGAAGGGTGCGCAGTTTTTCTCCAAGATCGACCTTCGATCTGGTTATCATCAGTTGAAGATCAAGAAAGAGGACATTCCGAAGACAGCATTCCGAACTCGATTCGGTCATTACGAGTTTTTGGTCATGTCTTTTGGACTGACTAACGCGCCGGCAGCATTCATGGATTTGATGAATCGGGTGTTCAGATCATCTCTCGATCAATGTGTGATCGTGTTCGTAGATGATATCCTTGTGTATTCACAGTCACAGGAGGATCACACGAGAGATCTCCGTCTGGTATTGCAGACACTTCGAGAGCATAGTCTGTATGCTAAGTTGAGCAAGTGTGAGTTCTGGCTAAACAAGGTGTCTTTTCTTGGACACGTGGTATCTGCTGAAGGTATTTCAGTTGATCCTGCAAAGATTGAAGCGGTGATGAATTGGGAAAGGCCGAAGAGTGTCACCGAGATTCGTAGTTTCCTCGGGTTGGCAGGATATTACAGAAGGTTTGTGGAAGGATTTTCAAGTTTAGCAGCTCCGCTTACCTATCTCACACGGAAGAACACGAGGTTCACTTGGAGTGATAAGTGCGAGGCTAGTTTCTTGGAGTTGAAAAAGAAGCTTACTTCGGCTCCTGTTCTTACAGTTCCATCTGGGATTGGTGGTTTCGAAGTCTATAGTGATGCTTCACTAGTGGGATTGGATGTGTTTTGATGCAGCATAAAAAGGTGGTCGCCTATGCTTCCCGTCAGCTGAAGGAGCATAAGCAGAATTACCCCACACATGACTTAGAGCTCGTTGCGGTCATTTTTGCACTGAAACTTTGGTGTCACTACCTCTACGGAGAAGAGTTCGTGGTGTTCACAGACCACAAGAGCTTGAAGTATCTTTTCCTCCAGAAGGAGTTGAATATGAGGCAGCATCGTTGGATGGAGTTCATGAAGGACTACGACTGTTCCATCCAGTACCACCCGGGTAAAGCTAACGTGGTGGCCGATGCTCTTAGCAGAAAACCTTACGGAGTTATGGCTCAATTGAGAGTGCAAGAGTGGAAGTTATTACATGATATGTGTCATTTGGACACTACTCTCAGGCATGTCACGTATGGGCCGATAATGTCCAATGTGGTGGTTAGGCCACAGATCTTGAGCCAAATCAAGGAGTTACAGAATTCAGATGTTGAGTTGCTTGCTTACCGAGAGAAGTCGGTGAGTAACGGCAATCAGGAGTTCGCTTTAAATGATGATGGTGCTATCACATTTAAAGGCAGGTTGTGTGTCCCCGCCGACACAGTTTTGAGGGATGAAATTTTGAATGAAGCTCACCGATCAAAGTACACGGTACATCCGGGAGGTACTAAGATGTACCAGAATCTCAAGAAGCACTACTGGTGGCGAAACATGAAGAGGGAAGTCGCTGAGTACGTCGCCAGATGTTTGATTTACCAGCAGGTAAAAGCCGAACATCAAAGGCCGGCAGGTCTTTTGCAGTCCCTTCCTATTCCGGAGTGGAAATGGGAGAACATCTCGATGGATTTCATTGTGGGTTTGCCGCGAACAGCGAAGGGCTCCGATGCTATTTGGGTGATTGTGGATAGGTTGACTAAGTCTGCACATTTTATTCCGTACCGAACTACTTTCAATGCAAATCAGTTGGTAGCCCTATATGTTAAGGAGGCGGTTCGACTGCACGGTGTGCCAGTTTCTATCGTGTCTGATCGAGATCCTCGGTTTACTTCCAGGTTTTGGAAAACTTTCCAGAATGCTATGGGTTCTCGTTTAGAATTCAGTACCGCCTTTTATCCTCAGACCGATGGACAAACGGAGAGGGTGAATCAAGTAGTGGAGGATATGCTCCGAGCTTGTATGCTGGATTTTCAGGGTAGTTGGGAGGAACAATTGCCGTTGGTTGAGTTTGCCTACAACAATAGCTATCAGGCAAGCATCCAGATGGCACCTTTTGAAGCTCTGTATGGTCAGAGTTGTCGATCACTGCTATACTGGGATGAAGTTGGTGAGAGGAAAATTCTTGGTCCTGAGTTGATAGAGCGGACCGCAGAAAGGGTCAAAATTATCCGGGAGCGATTGAAAAGTGCTCAGGATAGGCAGAAGAGCTATGCGGATACACGCCGCAGAGATTTAGAGTTCCGAGTTGGAGATCAGGTCTTTGTGAAGATTTCACCGAGTCGGGGAATCATGCGATTCGGGAAGAAGGGGAAGCTCAGTCCGAGATATGTGGGTCCATTCGAGATCATTACTCGAGTTGGTGAGGTAGCTTACCGAGTTGCCTTGCCCGCTCACATGGCGGCGATCCACAACGTATTTCACATCTCCATGCTTCGGAAGTATATCCCGGATCCTTCTCATGTCATCGAGCTCGATCCGATAGAGATCCGAGAGGACCTCACCCTAGTTGAACAACCGGTGCAGATCTTGGATAGGAGAGATCAAGTCTTGCGCAACAAGACCATTCCCTTGGTCTTGGTAAGATGGCAACACCATTCAAGGGAGGAAGCTACTTGGGAACGAGAAGCCGAAGTACGAGAAAAGTACCCCCATTTATTTGTTTAAGGCCTTGGCATTCCCTTGTATTTTGTTATAGTTTTACGCATGTATGTATCATCCAAATTTCGGGGACGAAATTTTTGTAAGGGGGGGAGAATGTAGCACCCCGGACTTTTTCATCCTTAATGAATAGCACCTTCGTAGCTAATTGGCCTTTTTGTAGTCTAATTAATAAATAAGGAAGAAATCGGAAATTCCGAAACGTCAGAAATGTTCGTTTTCGAAAGACGGATCCAACGCAAGTTGAATCGTCGAAATCCGACGAGCGAGTCAAAAGATATGGTCAAAACAGTCCAGCCATAACAGAGCACCGATCGCTCGGTCATTACCTGTGATCGATCGGTCAACCACCGATCGCTCGATAGCTGTCGCACGGTTAACTTTTTTGTATGGGGAAAAATTCCAGAGAGTGTGTTTTTGACCGATCTCTCAGTCATAACACCGATCGACCGGTGAGCCACCGATCGCTCGATCCATACCACCGATCGATCGGTCATACGCAGATTTTCTTCATTAAGGGTGTTTAAGACTTTAACCATCACCCTTTGCCTATAAAAGGGCTGGGTTCGTGCCTTAGGGTTTCATAAACCCTTTGTGCATTATTTTTGAGGGATTTGAAGAAGAGAAGAAGGAGAGGACTTGGTGATCGTTCAAGCTTGTTGAAGATCAAGTTCTTCCTTTCCATTTGGTGTTTTCCAACCACGAACTCACTGTTCTTGTTTGTTCCAGCCATTGGGAGTCAAACTCATTGATTTCTCTGAGGTAGATACACTCTACTACAATCTTGCAATCCTACTAGTTACTAGATATGATTCTTCTTATCTATGCCCTATCTATATGTATTGATTTTATGTATGAAAAGGTGTGATTATATACTTGGATGAAGGTTACTATTATGATGCACTCTAAGTGTTTGATAAAATACCTCTAAGGGATTCTATGCTTAAATACGATGATTTCTCTTATTAAGTGCATATGCTCGCATGTCTCGCATAAACCGATGGTTTCCATGGATTTCTCCAAGTACAAACAAAGGTTTTTCACGAAAAGACGAATAATGAATGATTCTAAGTAACTCTATGATTTCTTTAAGATCGTTTCACAAGCTCTAAGGATCATACTATGCTCACAAGGAAACTCTATGATAATGCTCTAAGATCGTCTCACAAGCTCCACGGATCACAATGAAATGCTCTAAGATCTCTAAGGTTATGCTCTATGGAAATGCTCTAAGGTTATTGCTCTATGCTCTATGTCTCTACGGATCATAATGACTCTAAGTAACTCCATGAACTCAAAGGAACTCATAAGGCTATGATTATCGATTGACTCACACGGTTACAGTTTTGGTTTCGAATATTATCTCACATACGTTTTCACGGTTTCCATGCTTTAAGGAATTTACGGATTTCATTCTCCATGTCTTGTATGCTCTATGCCTAACCGCTTTATTGTTATTAGTTTGTATACACTGAGTATTCCATGCTTAGTCGATATTGTTATGATCGGCATGTGCTCGGGTTCCATTTGATTTGTGTGGCGAAGAACCTTGGGTCGAGGAAGAGTACCATGACCCGGAACCTTCCATGGATCACTATCATGACGATGGTGCTTTAGATAGGAGTCGTGACTTCGATTTCTGTTGATCGACCGACTTAGAACTTGTGTCTTTTGTAATGTGAGTGTGGGGTTTGTCCACTCCACTTTTGGGTTTCTCACACATGTATACTTGTTGGTTCTTACTTGAGCCAAGTTATAGGAGTATTCATTTTGCTTCCACTATGTTTAGTATTTTATTTTCCGCTGTGCATTGTATTTCGTTTCCGCTATGTATATTCAGGTACTCTGACAGGTTTCCACGTGTGCCTTATGTATCATACTGGAGGTATGATATGGCGGTCACGAGTCAAAGTATCCTTAACTCCTAGGGGGTATTTTGGGTCGCGACAACAAACATCAAATGGAGCAGCAGCTCCCTCAAAACCTGCCGACATAAGAAGTACGGCTGAGCATGGAATACTCAGCGGGTACTAAGCACAGTCATAGCATACGGATAGTATACATAAAGCAGGAAACAATTCACGCATATAAAGCAGGAATGATTCATATCATGACAATAAAGTAAAGCAATATAATTCATCATGTTGCATTCATAAAAGCCGGTAAAACCCTTGAAATCTTGTGCACTTGACTTGACTTGAAATATCTTTTCGTGCTTGAAAACTTGTCATGTTTGTCTTATCTTATCGTATCATGCGTGCCATGTGTGTCATGCCATGTCATGCTTGCTTGGGAAAGTAAACTACTTGTGAGGGAAGTGAGACCCTTCTTCCTAAATGCCCATGCTTGTCATGCCGTGCCATGTCATGCTTGTATCATGCTTGGAAAAGTAAACTACTTATGAGGGAAGGGAGACCCTTCTTCCTAAATGCTCATGTCATGTCTTTTCACTTGTGAGATGTCCTTGTGAGATGTACTTGCGAGGGAAGGGAAACCCTTCATATGATATGTATGTACTTGCGAGGGAAGGGAGACCCTTCTTATGATAATGCATGATTGACTTGTCCTTGCCATGAGCGAGGTAAAACATATCGTAGGATATGTCCCACCTCTAACCATGTTTTTGAAAACCTCGATAAATCATGTCATGCATGCCGTGCTTGTGGGAACCGTGTACATGCTTGCATTTAAATTTAAATATGACATTTGGGTAATTTCACAACACATATAACATCAATGATTGAGCAATGTAATATTCATATCATTTAGGGAAAGCAAGAAACACACTATCATAGTCCCTAGCAATATTCATAATTTATTAGGCATGCATTTCCTAATTTACAACTCACTTTATTCACCTTGGCATTTCATCAAACATGGTGTGTTCATTATGGATTTACCCTACAACATGCTTTTCTAGATGGGTTTTACTCAAATCATACATGTATGTTCATTATTGGAACAATGCCCTCCCCATTTTAATCATCACCACACAACCATTGGCATCCAATCGCCCATTTCATCTCCATTCACCATTCACAACCATCCATCTCATAGCACATGTGTAAATACAGAAAATAAAGAGAAAATGAAGGGGAAAGAGGAACTATAACTAGGAGGGTAGTAAGAAGTACCGACGTAAAGAAATGAGGAAGAAACCCCTTCCAAAAACGACTGTGAGGTGCTGCCCTAGCTTGGATCACGAGCTTAACGAATGCTTGAGCCGAAATCTTGAAGAAAACGGGCTTGAGGTTGATCTAGGGTTTCAAAACCCTTTGATTTCTCTCCAAAATGGAAACCCTAGATTGGAATCGCCTTCTCCTCTCTTCTAATCCCCCAAATCCTCTAAGTGTTGAGAATGAGCCCTAAAGGCTCGGGTTAAACTCTTAAGGTAAGAGTGAACCGACCAAAAGACCATAATACCCTTACTGAAATTTATGCAAAAACATGAGTGCCGAACTCCTTGTGCTGTGAATAATCCCAACTCGTTGTGCTGTGAACAGTGCCAACTCGTTGTGCTGTGAACAGTGCCAACTCGTTGTGCTGTGAACAGTGCCAACTCGTTGTGCTGTGAACAGTGCCAACTCGTTGTGCTGTGAATAGCGCCAACTCGTTGTCCATTGTCTTATGTACAACATGCCCGTCGTGCTGTACAACGTACACGTTGTCTGCTGCACAACGTACACGTTGTGCTGTACAACGTACACGTTGTCTGCTGCACAACGTACACGTTGTCTGCTGCACAACGCACCCGTTGTCTGTTGCACAACGAATGCACAACGTATACGTTATCAGAGTACATTGTCTGTGCCTCATCAGAGCACGTTGTCGGAGCTACGTCCTTAGCGCATAACCGAGCTACGATTGCCGGTAGGTCCAGACTGTTTTGGCCATATCTTTTGACTCGTTCGTCCGATTTTGACGATTCAACTTGCGTTGGGTTCGTACTTCGAAAAGGAACATTTCTGACATTTCAGAATTTTCATTTTTTTCCTTATTTATTAATTATTCTTCTTTAAAGGAAAAATGGCAACGAAAGTGTCATGTATTAAGCATGAAAACTTCTGGGGCTCTACAGGAACCTCCGGTAGAGGGTTATTATTAGAGGTGGTAGATTCTGAGTGAATAGCTATGGGTGAGTTGAGAGATATATGTTCATGTATTTTGGCGGGCCTGTCCGCACTTTCTTTTGTGTATTTTTTTGTATAAACTTGGATCACATATATATACATAGAGGTTTGGTTAAGTCTTCCGCTGTGCCATGTTAGAGTATGTTTCTGCTATCCTCTATTGTATGTGCTCTGTGGGTTTTTGCAGGTTTGTTTGTCAAGCAAGTCATGTAAGTCATGATTAGTCGTCCAAAGTTCACTCAAACTCCTAGGGTGGGTTTTGGGTCGCGACATCTTCACAGGCTTCTAGACCTCCACGGCCCACCTAGTCACCTCATTTGCCATGACAGAGAAGGATACACATGCATCAGATGATGTTGTGCAAGGTACACTTAAGTCAAGTTGTTTAAGTTTATAAGATATTGACTGTATGTGATGTATATACATGCTTGTACAACATGTTACCTATAAAATGTGTGTCTAGTGAAATTTATTGATGTAAGATAGTTTAAATATTTAGGCGCCTTACTCATCAGCGAGTGCTTAGCGTGGGTGTTGATTGACACTGGATCATCACATTCATTTGTCTCGCCTAGCTTTGCCAAGGGCTTTGCCTCAGAGCCAAGTCAATTACCCTAGGAGTTGTCCATTTTAACTCCGCTCGGCAAGTCGGTTGATACAAATAAAGTGTATCAGGGTAGTATTATGCAAGTTGAGTAGCATGAGTTGCTAGTCGATCTGATCATCCTTGAGTTTCAAGACTTAGACTTTGATGTCATCCTCAAGATGGATTGGTTCTTGACTCACCATGGGCATGTGGCATGCTTTGAGAAGATGGTGGACTTCAAGCCAGTTGGTGTGAAGCCATTTAATTTTTGAGCGATACGGAGGAGAGACATTGCTCACTTTGCTGCCCTTAGTCTCTTGAGTTTGGAGGTGCGAGACTCCTCAGCCATTTCGATAGTGAGTGAGTTCTTGGATGTGTTTCTAGAGGTTTTACCGGGATCACCTCTGGATCGAGAGATAGAGTTCGCTATTGAGCTTACTCCTGGCACTGCTCCGATTCCTAGGGCTCCATACAGGATGGCCTCTATTGAGCTTAGGAGTTGAAGGAGCAATTGTAGAAGCTTGGCTTCATTCGGCCGAGTGTTTCACCATGGGGAGCTCCTGTGCTCTTCGTGAAGAAGAAGGATGAGTCGATGCGGATGTACATTGACTATAGACAGCTGAAAAAGGTCACGATCAAGAATCGTTATCCACAACCTCGGATGGACGATCTATTTAACCAGTTGAAGGGAGCGAAATTCTTCTTGAAGATCGATCTTCGATCAGGGTATCCTTAGTTGAAGATCAAGGCTGAAGACATTCCTAAGACTGTCTTCAGGACTCGGTACGGGCACTACGAGTTCTTGGTCATGCCTTTTGGTTTAACGAATGCCCTGGCTGCTTTCATGGACTTGATGAACCGGGTATTCAGACCATCTCTTGATAGATGTGTGATCATGTTTGTGGATGATATCCTCGTGTATTCCAGAACACGGGATGATTATGCGAGCGATCTCCGCCTTACGTTGCAGACTCTTCAAGAGTATAGCCTGTATGCTAAGTTGAGTAAGTGCGAGTTTTAGTTGGAGAAGGTGGTGTTCCTTGGCCACGTAGTGTTTTCCAAGGGTATCTTAGTCAATTCTGTGAAGATAGATGTAGTGATGAACTGTGAGAGGCCAAAGAGTGTTACCGAGATCCGCAGTTTCTCGGCCTGGCAGGGTACTACAGGAGGTTTGTGGAAGGGTTCTCCAGCTTAGCTGCTCCACTTACTTATCTTACGAGGAAGAATGCTAAGCTTACTTAGAGCAAGAAGTGCGAGGCAAGCTTCATGGAGTTGAAGAAGAGGCTTACTACAGCCCCTGTTCTTACAGTTCCATCTGGGAGTGGTGGTTTTGTAGATGTGTTCTGATGCAGCATGGGAAGGTCATTGCCTATGCTTCCTGGTAGTTGAAATACCATGAAAAGAACCATCCTATGCACGATCTAGAGCTTGCCGCAGTTGTCTTTGTGCTGAAGACTTGGCATCACTACCTTTATGGGGAGTAGTTCGAGGTGTTTACTGATCATAAGAGCTAAAAGTATCTATTTTTCTAGATGGAGCTAAATCTGAGGCAACATCGATGGATAGAGTTCATAAAGGACTATAAGTTATGTATCCAGTACCACCCGAGTAAGGCAAATGTAGTAGCTGGCACCCTTAGTAGGAAGTCTTCCGGATACTTGGCTCACATGATGGTTCTTGAGTGGAAGATGTTGGAGGAAATAGCGAACCTCGATACTAGCTTTAGCATTCCTACTTTTGGGCTAGTCATGGCTAATATTATGGTCAAGCCTTATATCCTGGTTCGGATTAAGGAGTTGCAGAGTTCGGATGCAGAGTTACTTGCTACTTGCTTACGAGATATGTCGGTTAGTAGTGGCAGTCAGGAGTTTGCTTTGAATGGTGATGGTGCCATCACATTCAAAGGCAGGTTATATGTTCCCACCGACGCGGTGTTGAGGAGTGAGGTTTTGGATGAGGCCCATCAATCCAAGTACATGGTACATCCTGGGGGTACTAAGATGTACCAAAATCTCAGGAGGTACTACTGGTGGTGAAACATGAAGAGGGAAGTCGCAGAGTAAGTTTCTAGATGTTTGGTGTGCCAGTAGGTTAAGGCTAAGCATCAGAGACCAGCAGGTCTTTTACAGTCCCTCCCTATTCCAGAATGAAAATGGGAGAATATTTCGATGGAATTCATAGTTGGCTTACCAAGGACGGTAAGGGGCTCTGATGCTATCTAGGTTGTAGTTGATCGGTTGACAAAGTCTGCACATTTCTTATCCTATCGGACTACGTACAGCATGAGCCAGCTGGTAGACTTGTACACCAAGGAGGTGCTTTGGCTGCATGGTGTACCAGTTACCATTGTTTCTGATCAGGACCCGAGGTTTACTTCCAGGTTCTGGAAGAGCTTTCAGAGTGCTATGGGTTCTCGATTAGATTTCAGCACCGCCTTTCATCCTCAGACTGATGGGCAGACCGAGAGGGTGAGTCAGGTTATAGAAGATATGCTCCAAGACTTCCAGGGTAGTTGGGAGGATCATTTGCCTTTGGTTGAGTTCGCCTACAAGAACAGTTACCAGGCGAGCATCTAAATGACACATTTCGAGGCCTTGTTTGGGAGAAGTTGCAGAGCTCCTCTTTACTAGGATTGTAGCACCCTGGACTTTTCTATATTTAATGAATGGTACTGTCATAGCTAATTGGCCTTTCTCATAGTCTAATTAATAAATAAGAGAGAAATTAGAAATTCTAAACCATTAGAAATATCCCTATTCAAAAGACGAACCCAACGCAAGTTGAATTGTCAAAATCCGACGAGCGAGTCAAAAGATATGGTCAAAACAGTCGGGACCTGCAGAGCACCGATCACTCGGTCATTGTAGCGATCGATCAGTCCAAAATCGATCGATCGGAGGCTATCGACTAGTTAACTTTTTTGTATGGGAAAATTTTGCAGAGAGCATGTTTTTGACCGGTCGCTCGGTCAGAACACCGATCGCTCGGTAGGCAACCGATCGATCGGTCATAACCACCGATCGCTCGGTCTTCGCGTTTTTGCTGAAATTTTAGTAAGGGCTTTTTCATCTTTTGGGAGTTAAACCCTTACCCATAAAGGCTTGCTCGACCATTTGGGTCCTCATTCACTACACTTAGGGATATTTGAAAGAGAGGGAGAAGAAACTAGGGTTCCAAAGACCCCTTTCTATTTGAGAGTACGATCAAGGGTTTCAAGACCCAAAATCACTCATTTCCTTGCTTGGATCCCTCAAAGCCAAGCCTCAAGCTCGTGGGGGAGCCTCTCTCAAGCAAGGGCAGTAATTTCCAAGGGATTTTCAAGAGGGTTTCCTTCCCACTCAAGCCTTCTTCAAGCAAGAGTCCTTCTTCTTGCAAGTTGGAGCTCCAATTAAGGTTTACAACCAAGATCAAGCCTTGATTCAAGGTTAGTACACCCTACTAACTTTCCCTAGCAATAATCTAGGTTTTCTATGTGAAATGTGATTCATGTTAGTATGTTTCCTTCCATGTAAAATGTATCATCTCTAATAATTATAAACAAGAAAAAGAAAAGGATATGGATGTGTGGATGGGAGATTGATTGAGGCGATGGGATGCCGAATGTATGATGTGTGTGGTTTGTGAAATGGAAAATGGAGGATGGGCATTTTACCAATAATGAACTCACTTTGATTTTTGGATGGAAAATATGCACTAAAAAGAAGAAGATGAACTAAGGAGGAACATTGCATGTGATGTATTTGACAAAATGCCTAAGCTACGAAATAATGATTTGAATGAAGAAAATGGAAATAGGTCTTATGCATGTATTCTTATGAATGGTGAATTGATTTAAATACCATGTTAATTACTCAAATGGCCATATGCATGTACTATGAATTGAATGAATTGTGATGTCATATCTCTCTTGTTATCCTCATTTTCATGATTGTACTATTGACATGTACACGAGCACGCATGTTGCATGAACCAAGATTTCCAGAGCATATGCATATAATAACCAACAAGAAAATATTGCATGTCAAAGAGGTTGGTAGCCCAGAGACATTCGGGTACTAGCCTCTGGCTCACAAAAAAACCCAAAACACATATTGTCAAGGAGGTTGGTAGCCTAGGGACATTCGGGTACTAGCCTCTGGCTCACAGGAAAACTAAACAAATAATAAAAATCACATATTGTCAAGGAGGTTGGTAGGCCAGGGACATTCGGGTACTAGCCTCTGGCTCACAAGAAAGCCATATATCAAGGAGGTTGACAGCCCAGGGAGATTCGGGTGCTAGCCTCTGGCTCACAAGTTACAAGATGCAAGGTTACAAGATGATGACAAGGCATTCATGCATGCACGCATACATGATTTCTAAAAGCTATACCGAGACATGAAAAAGATTTCCAAGCATGAGTTTTATCGGAGTTTTCGCATTCATGCACGCACGTCAAGATGATTGTATTGTACCATGTCTTATGCTACTTCTTTTGTGATGCTCTGATTTCTACTTTGTACTATATTACCGTTGTTGTGTTCATTATTGTTATGGTTAGATAGTAGCTTGTACTCGCTGAGTATTCCATGCTCAGCCGTACTTTTATGTCGGCAGGTACTGAGGGAGCCCTCGACCTGGAGCCTTGGGTCGAGGAAAAGTATATAGAGGAGAGAGAGCCGTTTATCCCACTGCAGTCTCAGGCGGACCGAGACCTTGACGTGTGGCCGTACCTCGACTACTGTTGAGGGGAGAGTACAAGAGGGTGCTTATGAATTTTGACATTTTGATAGGTGGGCCTGTCCACCTTAGACTTAGACATGTTTTGTATATATGTTAACTTGGAATAGCATTTTGAGAACTATAGAAGAAATGAAAAGTTAGTTGACGCTTTCGCATTTATGTTTATCTTCCGCGCTCTGATTATCATTGTTTTAGTACTGTAATTATCTTGTTCATGATAGGATGGTTTGGCAGGTACGTATAGTCATGCCTAAAGTATCCCTAAACTCCTAGGGGGTATTTTGGGGTGCGACAGAGGTGGTATCAGAGCTCTAGGCATTAGAGTCCCTAGGGTCGCTTAGTACGAGATACCTTAATTGAACAAGGCATTCGGTATTAGGAAAGAGTTGGATTCCAAGTATAGACTAACAAGTTGGTCTTTGTCAAATGGGTTGAACTTAACCAAACTTAGAGTCCTACGCTAGGAACATGGAGTGTATGTTACGATATTGTGTTGTATACCATGTGTGCATTAATTGTGTTTTAGTTATTAAATATGCTTGATGAATATGTATTGAGTGAATTGCGAAATTTGTACTAAATGCATATCCAAGTTAGACTCATGTTGTATTGTCGTTCTCAGGAGAAATCATGAGACGTAATACCCGGGGTCGCAGGTACAACATGAGGGGCAATGGAGGTGATGCTCCATCGGGTGATGATCAACCCGACTTTGCCCAAGCTTTCACTTCAATAGCCGAGACCTTGGCTATGCTAGCGGCAAGGCAACCGGCCACTCCGCCTAATGCCGCGCTTATACCGGCTCCTCCTAATCGAGCACAAGCCGGAATAGAGGCTTTCCCGAGGATGAGGCCTCCAACCTTTTGTGGGAGTATTGACCCGCTGGTTGCTGAAATTTATCCAGATCAATGATCTCTAAGACCTAGAGGGGGGGTGAATAGGTCTATCTAATAATTTCTAACCAATTTTAACAATTTTAATTTTTCAACAAATATGTTTAGAAATCAATGAACAATTCACTCAGATAATCCACACAAATCAAACACAGAAGATTTTTACGTGGAAAACCCTAACGGGAAAAAACCACGGGACCTCGTCCAGCAACAAACTTCACTATGAAAAGATTTCAAGTACAAGACAAGACCTTACCAAAACAGAAACGACGTTCCTAGGTATAGACTCTTACTCTTGATTTCCACGAACTAGCAGGTTCGATCTCCACCGTAGCAGCTTCGGTTCCCCACCGACCAAATCTTCTCAAGCTACTTCAAAACCACGATCACACACGATCGATCTCCTTCAACGAAGGCTCCGGATCAAACACCGGACACACACACAAGGTGTAGGGTTGTGAATCAATTTAGGAGGTTTCAAGCCCTAGAGGGATCTCATATAGATCTGAGATCACACAATGCAAGATCAAAGGTTTAGATCTATACTTGCATTCTCTAGGATCAAAGAAAGAGGAGAGATCAACAAAGATCTAATAAGAACAAGAGGAAAAACCCTAGAGGAGTTTCTCAGACCTCTACTCTTTCAAAAATAAACAAAGATACGAATTAGGCCTCCAAAAAGTTGTTTATATAGGGTTTAAAAAAAGAATCCAGAAAAATAAAAATTCTTTTTACGGGGACCGATCGAGCGGTGCACATTACCGATCGCTCGGTCCAAAACGGATCGATCGGTGCTCATAACCGATCGATCGGTTAAAAATCATCTCTCTGGAAAAATACCCCGTACAAATTTTTTGTCCAGTCGATAGCCACCGATCGATCGGTCTCAACACCGAGCGATCGGTTAAGACAGAATTTTTTCCAAACCATATTTCTTTTCATGTTTATTTGATTCAACTAAGATCAAACAACTTTGTTAGGTTTAAAACTATCCTCCTAGGTATGTTTAGAGTTATCTAAGTCAAATCCAACCTAGGTAGGGGTCTCTAAGTCCATTACCTTTCTAGATCCAGAGTAGGAGCTTTTTCTTCACTTGCTTTAATCTTCTTGATGCTTTAGCTCTTCTCTTCTGACAAGTTGAACACGACTCGACTAACATGACCTATCTAATGATCACGGAATTTGCCAACACCTACTTAGGGATTTACAATCTCCCCATTTGGCAATTCCGGGACAAAACAAGACTAACTCATATACTAGGTTCAAATTTTCCCAAATGATTCAAAAATGGAAAATTGACCTTTACATGACTCAAAAATAATTACATGACATTTGACATTTTAACTTGTCATGATTCACCAAACTTAGAACCTGTTTGCCTGCACATGCTAAATCAAAAACCTGTGAAGCATGGGAAATAAAATATAGGAAGAAGTAAAACATGTATAACATCCACAATTCCACAATACTATATCCATAATAGGTTAGGTGGTCAGGTTAAGCATAACATCCACAATTCCACAAAATCATCATCCATAAATTTATATCTATATGCATATCTGCTATTTGCACTCTCCCCCTTTTTGGCTCGAAATGCCAAAGGTGGACTATAAATAATAAAATTAATGTATAAACATCAAATGAGATGAGATATAAGAGAATGAGAATAAACCATCCAAATTCATACATCCATAACCAAGTCAATAACATCCAAAAAGGTTTGTACTGAGTACAACCAAGACAAAATACATCTAAATCTCAAACTAATACTAGGACTAAGGTAAACTCAAAAATATATACATGAACCATAAGGAGTATCTATCCTATGACATCAATCGAACTATCACTCCTGCTCATCATCAGAAGTGAGCTGGGACTCATAATAAACTCGAAAATCACGAACATCTCTCTGTACGCCCAGCACTGCTGCATCCAGTGATCCAAGTCTTCCACGGATCTCTGTGGTGAACTCCTGATGGGATGAAATATGCGTTGAGAGATCCATCTGCATCTCTCTCATCATTCTGGCTAGATCATCAATCGTGGCTGGAGGTGGATGAGAGGATCCTGTACCAAAATCAGCTTCCTCCTCAATATCTCGAATTGAAGCATGAGAGAAACTCTGAGCGATGGTCTTTTTGTTTATTAGACCTTTTGGATTACGGGTAGGAACTCCAGGAGGAGCAATAATCCCCTGAGAACCAAGGAGTTTAGTAATCAGGGATCCAAACGGAAGAGCTCCAACCACAGTTTGAGTTTGATGGGCTTGAATCATCAAATCAATTATGTGTGCTGCAAGGTCAATATCATGTCCACGAAGGAGACTGAATAAAAATCGAGCTCTATCTTCCCTAAGGTCTGCAGTATGAACCTTTGGGTGGATATTAGCACTCATTACTAGGTTTACAAGTCTGGCATCCCTAGTGAGTTTTGTTACTTCTATTAAGGAACCAACCCAAAGTGTAGGAGCACCACAAAGAAAGGTGACTACATTGTTCATAGATTCTTTATCCTCATCTTTCTTGTATTTATAAGGATAATAGGCATCTGGAACTCGAGGACAACCAAGAAATTTAGCAATGACATTTGGATTTATCAAAACTAATTGTTCTAAAGATCAAGATTTAAAAGACCAGGTTTTGAAATTGATTTCAGAGAAATTTGAGTAAAATTCCTAGACTAACTGAATAGGAGCAGGACCGGATAAAGTGAGAAGACATTCCCAGTTACGATCAGTATTGAGTTTAGAAAGGTAATAATCACCAAAATCTGAAATTCTAATGCTCCTTTCGACCATAACACCCTTTTTACTAAAATACTCACTATAAAGCTGAGCAGCACTAGGGCTAATGAAGGGACCCAATAGAACATTTTAAGATGAACTAGCTTTTCCCTTTTGTTTCCAAGTTTTATCTGCCAAAGACTTTTGGCGATTTTCAGTAGTAGAATCCACCATTCTACGAATTGGTCGATCCCCTATTGAAATCCCATGTCCTATTGGAGTGAAGGAAAAGGGCTCTTGGTTTTGCTCATCTTCAGGAGGGTCCTCTTGGTTGTTGAGGACCAACCTTCTGCGTTTGGGAACGCCAGACATGAGATAGGCTAGTAGGATTAAGGATAAAATGAAAGCCATGGATGAACAGTCGATGCCTTAGATGAGAAATTCTACCTATACGCAAGAAAACGCACAAGGCTTCCTTTTTGATGCTTGGGAAACCCTTAGAGTCGAATGGAATGACCGTAGGAAGGATTTGGAGTAGAGGTAACCGAGAGATCGCTCTGGAGTTCGGAGAAGAAGTGAATAGAAAAAAAAGAAATGAGGGTTTTATAACCCTGTTCACGAAAGACCGATCGATCGGTCTTTAACACCGAGCGATCGGTGGTCTGAAAAAATTTTCAAAAATTTTACTTTTAAAACCATTTCTCCCCCTCAACCAATGGTACAGTAAAAACTCATTTTCACCTCAAAATAACCAATTCACCAAAAAATTTGCAATAATTGATTTCATTAAAATCATAAAGAATAATCACCCAAGAATTGATATATCAAGTACAGTCATAAATAAGGATTATATAAACAATAATTGATTTTCACAGGTGATTAATTATGGTATTTGCATCAAATTCACAATCAGAGTCAAGAAACAATTAGTAGTAATGTTAGTGTGAAATCAAAATTCATTACTTGACTCTTTGAATTGGTTTCCTTCCTTAAGCTAGATTTTGACATTATAGCTCAAATGGGACTCTAAAATTTTCAAAAACTAGTTTTAAAACCAATAAACATCCATATTTATATGATGAGCAATTTTTACCCCAAATTTGACTAACAAATTTATTTCATTTCTTTTTCAGTCAAATTGTACTCATAAAGAAAATTCTTTTTGGAGTACACATATATAGTTTTTAGCACATTGGTGACTTTCACACAAGTGAGAAGGTAGCTCTTTCTAATGACAGTGGGGGCTTTCACACTAGCAATCCATATAGATACCTACTGTTTGTCTAGGTAGCCATTACTCACTGTTTGCATTCACTAGTAGCTATCACACAAACTCACAGGTAGTCCTCTCCATGTCAATAATTTTTATAACTAGAGGGCTCATCTTATGGAATTTTTTATTACATTGGTTATACTAGATTTGATTAATCTAGGGAACCATATGGTATAATATCAGAACCTTTAAATAGGAACTAATACCATCTAAAGAATCAGTCAGAGTGCATGTGCAACATATAACATCTTTGTTTACTCAACTCTAACTGAGATTAGTTAGCATGACCAAATTCAATCACAAGATCGAACCAACAGTTTACCTATCCTAATTTACTCAATCTGATGAAATATTTATCCTTGGATTATATGTTCAAATATGATAAAAAAAAAAAAAAAAAAAAAATAGCTCTATGACATGAATAGAACATGAAGAACACATAGGCTATGAAATAAGTACACCTTTACTCAACTCCGCACAAACCTATGGATTTCCTAAGGAGTTCAAACCTAAGGGAATCTAAGGGTTTTGTAAGAATGTCCGCGAATTGATTCTCTGTTTGGACATACTCTATAGACACAATCTTTTGCTCAACAAGATCACGGATGAAGTGATGTCTAATGTCTATGTGTTTTGTGCGAGAATGTTGAACGGGATTTTTGGAAATATTGATAGCACTTGAATTATCATAATACACAGTCATAGTGCTCTGTTCAATCCCGTAATCATTCAACATCTGCTTCATCCACAGAAGTTGAGTACAACAACTGCTAGCTGCTATGTACTCAGCTTCTACAGTGGACAATGAAATTGAATTCTGCTTTTTGCTAAGCCAAGCAACTAAGCAGTTTCCAATATAGAAACATCCTCCTGAGGTGCTCTTCCTATCATCAGCATTTCCGACCCAATCGGCATCGGAATATCCAACTA
This sequence comes from Tetracentron sinense, assembly GCA_015143295.1. Lineage (NCBI taxonomy): Eukaryota > Viridiplantae > Streptophyta > Magnoliopsida > Trochodendrales > Trochodendraceae > Tetracentron > Tetracentron sinense. Next base: position 30,804,826 of record CM026573.1, on the reverse strand, counting down.
TCGTGGCATTTGTATCAAAAGAATACAAGAGGCCAAATGATAGAGTTCCACTCACATATCGAATGATAAGCTTGACTGCAAGCAAGTGAGACTCTTTTGGGCTTGCTTGATAGCGGGCACATGCACCAACACTAAAGGCTATGTCAGGTCTAGTAGCAGTTAGGTAGAGTAAACTACCAATCATGCTTCTATAAGAAGTTTGATCAACATCTTTGCCTGAAACATCTTACTAAGTTTTGTAGTAGAACTCATAGGAGTCCTTACATGCTTAGCAGAGCTCATGCCAAATTTCTTCACTAGATTTTTAGCATATTTGATTTGAGATACTGAGATCCCAGAATCCAATTGCTTGATCTGAAGACCAAGGAAGAAACTTAGCTCACCAACCATGCTCATTTCAAATTCATTTTTCATTTGTTCAGCAAATGAAAGAGCATGTAAGTCTAATGTGGAACCAAACACTATGTCATCAACATATATTTGGGCCATGACAATATCACCTTTCACATTCTTTAAGAAAAGGGTTCTGTCTACTCCCCCTCTCGAAAATCCGTTTTCCAAGAGATAAGTAGTCAGCCTCTCATACCAAGCTCTTGGAGCTTGCTTTAAACCATAGAGGGCCCTTTTTAGCCGATAGACTTGATCAAGATGATGTGGATCTTCAAACCCTTTTGGTTGTTCCACATAGACTTCCTTCTGTAGAATGCCATTCAGAAAGGCACTCTTAACTTCCATTTGAAAAAGTTTGAATTTCACATGGCAAGCCACAGCTAGAAGAATTCTTATTGATTCTAGCCTGGCTACAGGAGCAAAATTTTCATCGAAGTCAATACCTTCAATTTGGGTGTATCCTTGTGCAACTAACCTAGCCTTATTTCTTATGATAGTACCTTTTTCATTAGATTTGTTCTTGAAAATCCATTTGGTACCTATCACATTTGTATTGTTAGGCCTAGGTACTAAATACCACACATCATTCCTAGTAAACTGAAGTAACTCTTCTTGCATTGCATTTATGCAATTATCATCTGCAAGAGCTTCAGCTACATTCTTGGGTTCAAAAGATGAAGTATAGCAAATGTAACTAACTTCATTTTCAATTTGTTTCCTCGTTCTCACTCCACTTTCAAGATCACCAATTATATCAGGGGGGGTGTGAGGACTCATGACCCTAGAATGTGTATGTTTTGATGGAGATGATTGCTTATTAATAAGTGGAGTTGAAACATTTTCAACATTTTCATTTTCAGCACTTTCATCATCCTCAAGTTGCACATTTTCAACACCGGAGTCATCCACAACTACATTTATGGACTCCATAATCGTAGAGGTTCTCAAGTTGTACACTCGATAAGCTCTACTGTTGGTGGAATATCCAAGAAATATCCCTTCATCACTCCGGGATTCAAATTTGCCCAGTTGCTCTCTATCCTTAAGGATATAGCATTTACTTCCGAATTCTCGAAAGTACTTGACACTGGGTTTCTTGTTATTCCACAACTCATATGGGGTTTTTCTTGTTCCAGGTCTTACAAAAACTCTATTAACTATATAGCAAGCAGTGTTAACTGCCTCAGCCCAGAAATGAGAAGCTAGATTGTAGCTATGAAGCATAACTCTAGCCATCTCTTGGAGAACCCTGTTCTTCCTTTCTACTACACCATTCTACTGAGGTGTAATAGGTGCAGAAAATTCATGTTTGATACCCGACTCATCACAAAAGTCGTTGTACATAGAGTTTACAAACTCTTTTCCATGATCACTTCGAATTCGAGTGATTGGGCATCTTTTCTCATTTTGAATTTTCAAGCAAATACTTTTGAAATTGTCAAAAGCATTGACATTCTTGAGAAATCATCAACCATGACTAGGATGTATCGCTTTCCACCTAGGCTTTCAGTTCTTGTAGGACCCATAAGATCCATATGAATTAATTCCAGTGGATATGAAGTAGCAATACTTGAAGTCTTCTTATGTGGGGTTCTAATTTGTTTAGCAATTTGGCATGGCCCACACACAGCAGTAGAAGGCTTTCCTAGTTTGGGAACACCTCTTACAAGCTCTTGCTTAGAGATTTTACATAGGTCTTTGAAGTTCATGTGACCTAGTCTTCGGTGCCACAAATCAACCTCCTCAATTTTAGTCTTACAATAGACATTTGAGGGATTAGGACAGGGAATTAAGCCGTAGCAATTGTCTGTGGTTCTTAACCCTTCTAGAACACACTTACCTTTACCATTAATGACAGCATTTATTTTGGGTAAAGTGCACAGCATGGTTATCATCACATAGTTGACTTATGCTAATTAAATTAGCTTTCAGTCCTTCAACAAACAAGGCATCTTTCAATTTTGGTATGCCTGGTGAATCGATGATACCCTTCCCTTTGACTAAAGACTTGCTTCCATCACCAAATGTAACAGTCCCATCTGGACAGTCCTCAAATTGAATAAATAAGGACTTGTTACCTGTCATATGCCGAGAACACCCACTGTCGAAGTACCACATTTCTGTGTTTTGGGCTTTCAAGGCAGTGTGAATGACGAAGCACTTAAGGTCATCCTTTCTTACATACACAGTCTTTAAACTTTGTTTAGATCTTTGATCATTAAACTGTGTATTAGAAACCTTTTTCCTTTTTGTCCTCCTTGACCTTTTCCTATTTTGTTCAGTTCTAGTTTTTTGATTAGTCAAATTCTTTCCTCTTGAATAATCATTTGGAATAAATTGACCAGTTCTTGTCATAGAGATTTGAGCAATTCTATTAACATCTTCGCTCAATATTCTAGACTTTTCAGCCAGAACCTGAATCTGCCTTTGAAGAGTTCCTTGACTTTGATTTTGGTTCCATGAACCATTTTGGGGAGCTCTCCCAAAAGCATTACAATTTGGTCGAATGTGACCTCTCACACCACAAAAGTGACATGTGGGTATGAATCTTGGGAGAGGAGGAGGATTTCTTCTAAAAGGAATTTGATTCCTCATAGCATTCACTCTAGGAGTTGTATATCTAGGCTTTACAAATTTTGTATAAACCTTAGTACTTGATGTAGAAGGTAGATTCACTTTAGGATCAGAATGTATTGGCTCAAACACTGCACTAGCCATTGTACCAACAACTAAAGGACCAGCAGGTGTGTCAGCATGTCCTATCCCAGATCTACTCGAATTTGACCCATATTTTCTAACTAATTCATCTAGGCAGCTAGTGTTACCAAACATTCTTACTTCTTTTTCAAGAGTATAGACCTTCTGAATCATGTCAGTCTTGTCTTTAAGGGTAATTTGATGTTCTTTTTCAAGAAATTTCACTTTATCAACAAGAGAGTCTTTAAAAGTTTCCAGCTCCATTTGCAGAGTTCTTAACTCTTCAATTTCTTTCATGGAAGTGTCTCTTTCAACTTCTAATTTTCTGACCACATTAGTTAATGAGACATTCTCTTCCAAAAGACATTGAACTTTAATAACAAATGCTACTTTTTCATTTTCCAACTGACTAACTAGAGCACTCTTCTCTTCTGCTACTAGTTTACAAGTATCTCTTTCATTTTGAATGATTTTGAGTTTTTTGCTCAAAGAGATTTTTGTTTTAGTCAGTTTCAAACTTTCAGCATACAACTTATCATAAGTTGTTTTCAAATCTTCATCACTTTCAGAGTCAGTTTGACTCTTCTGTATGTCATCACTAGACTCAGTATGAACACTCTCATCACTTCTATCCTTTTCATCAACCGCAGAGGTAGTCTCAAGAATCCCAGAAAGGGAAACAGTGAACGCCGTATGATTTTCTGTATCTTCACTTGAAGAGGAACTGTCCGATTCTTCATTCTCAGAATCACTGTCATCCCAACAGGCATTCATCACCTTGCCCTTACTCTTCTTCTTGTTAGGGCAGTTAGGTGAAATATGACCGAAGCCATGGCATTCATAACATTGAACACCTTGGGATTTCTTGTCGCCACTCTTGGAATTTTTCTTGTTTTCCCAGGGCTTAGACTTTGACTTCTCAAAAGATTTTCCTCCCTGTTTGGGATTGAACCTCTTTTCGTTCTAAAAAATTTTTGAAATTTTTTAACGAACAGAGCCATTTCTTCCTCATTCATATCTCCATCACTGTCATCCTCATCCAAAGATTCCTTGATAGATTTCAAGGCTAAAGATTTGTTCTTCTTGGATGGACGAAGATTAAGTTCATAGGTTTGGAGTGAACCAACCAATTCCTCAACCTTCAGAGAGTCAACATTTTTAATCTCTTCGATTGCAGTGACTTTGGGTTGAAATCTCTCAGGGAGAGATCTAAGGACTTTTCTAACTATTTTGGACTCAGATATTTTTTCACCTAAATTGAAACTAGCATTGACAATGTCACTAAGTTTTGCATAGAATTCATCAAAAGTGTCATTGTCATCCATGTTTAAATGTTCAAATTTGGTGGTTAACATTTGGAGTTTTGAGATTTTAACAGTGGTAGTACCCTCATGGGTAATTTCAAGAATGTCCCAAGCCTCCTTTGCTATTTCACATGAAGAAATTCGTCTGAATTCCTCAACAGTGACTGCAGTGAAGATAGCATTGAGACCTTTAGTGTTCCATCCACTTGACTCAAGCTCTTCTCTGGTCCATTCATTAGAATATTTGACGACAGTCAAATCACCTACAGTTTTTATGGGCGTAGTCCACCCATTCTGTATAGACATCCAAATTCTTTCGTCAATTGATTTGAAAAAGGCTCTCATTCTAGCTTTCTAGTATGCATAATTATTCCCATCAAAAAGTGGGGGACGAGAGACGGATCCACCTTCTCTTAGAGTACTCATGATCACGGATAATACAGGATCACACTTAAGGGATTAGCCTTATCAGTGAACAAGCTCTGATACCAATTGAAATTTATCAAGATCAATGATCTCTAAGACCTAGAGGGGGGGTGAATAGGTCTATCTAATAATTTCTAACCAATTTTGACAATTTTAATTTTTCAACAAATATGTTTAGAAATCAATGAACAATTCACTCAGATAATCCACACAAATCAAACACAGAAGATTTTTACGTGGAAAACCCTAACGGGAAAAAACCACGGGACCTCGTCCAGCAACAAACTTCACTATGAAAAGATTTCAAGTACAAGACAAGACCTTACCAAAACAAAAACGAAGTTCCTAGGTATAGACTCTTACTCTTGATTTCCACGAACCAGCAGGTTCGATCTCCGCCATTGCAGCTTCGGTTCCACACCGACCAAATCTTCTCAAGCTACTTCAAAACCACGATCACACACGATCGATCTCCTTCCACGAAGGCTCCGGATCAAACACCGGACACACACACAAGGTGTAGGGTTGTGAATCAATTTAGGAGGTTTCAAGCCCTAGAGGGATCTCATATAGATCTGAGATCACACAATGCAAGATCAAAGGTTTAGATCTATACTTGCATTCTCTAGGATCAAAGAAAGAGGAGAGATCAACAAAGATCTAATAAGAACAAGAGGTAAAACCCTAGAGGAGTTTCTCAGACCTCTACTCTTTCAAAAATAAACAAAGATACGAATTAGGTCTCCAAAAAGTTGTTTATATAGGGTTTAAAAAAAGAATCCAGAAAAATAAAAATTCTTTTTACGGGGACCGATCGAGCGGTGCACATTACCGATCGCTCGGTCCAAAACGGATCGATCGGTGCTCATAACCGATCGATCGGTTAAAAATCATCTCTCTGGAAAAATACCCCGTACAAATTTTTTGTCCAGTCGATAGCCACCGATCGATCGGTCTCAACACCGAGCGATCGGTTAAGACAGAATTTTTTCCAAACTATATTTCTTTTCATGTTTATTTGATTCAACTAAGATCAAACAACTTTGTTAGGTTTAAAACTATCCTCCTAGGTATGTTTAGAGTTATCTAAGTCAAATCCAACCTAGGTAGGGGTCTCTAAGTCCATTACCTTTCTAGATCCAGAGTAGGAGCTTTTTCTTCACTTGCTTTAATCTTCTTGATGCTTTAGCTCTTCTCTTCTGACAAGTTGAACACGACTCGACTCACATGACCTGTCTAATGATCACGGAATTTGCCAACACCTACTTAGGGATTTACAGTTGCTGAAGGATGGATTCAGCAATTAGAAAAGATATTCTCTGTATTGGCACCTACGGAGGTGGAAAAGGTTACTTGGGCCGCCTTTATGCTTGAAGGTGAGGCCGATTATTGGTGGAAGTCCGCACTTCGGACCCGAGAGTTGACCCGACAAGGTCAAGACTGGACTTGGGAGGAATTCTTGGACGTTTTCAATAAGAAGTATTCCTAATAGGGATGAAAGAAAAGATGGAAGTTGAGTTCATTACCTTGAAGCAAGGTAATATGTCGGTAGCGGCTTATGAAGCCAAGTTTTCGGAGCTATCCAGGTTTGCTCCACATATGATAGCGACCGAGGCTATGAAAGCCCAGAAATTCAAGAGGGAGTTGAAGGCCTACCTCAAGGACCGAGTCTCAATGTTCAGACATGAGACATATTCAGAAGTTGTGGACAAGGCACTTTTCGCCGAGTCGGACTCCGAGGAGTTCTTCAAAAGAAGAGGAATGGAGAAAGGACAGTCGAGTAGTTCAGGGGAGAAAAGAGCAAGGACTAGCTGGTATCAGTCTGCAAGGCCGGCTCAGTCACAGAGGATATATTCGGCACCACAGACTCCCCACCCTTTTGCTCCACTGGCTTTTCGACCGGCTTTTGCCCAGACTTCTCGCCTCGCAGTGACTCAGGCTACGGGATATGCTCCTCCCACCTATTTGCACGATATATGCACCCTTTGTGGAAGGAGGCATCCAGCGGGAGAATGCCAGAGGGTTATAGGAAGTTGCTTCCATTGTGGTGACCATGGCCACATGGTTAGAGATTGTCCCCGACAGCAATTGCCAGCTCAGTCTTCAGGGAGCAGGCCCCCAATGAGGCAGACATCTCAGCCTAGTTCTTCTCAGGCTTCGAGGGCCTCATAGTCTACACGAGCTCCTCGCCCAGCCACATAGGGCCGAGTCTTCGCCCTATCAGAGAGAGACGCACGTGCATCCGATGATGTCGTGCAAGGTACACGAGAATTTTGAGTTTAAGTTATGTAAAATTTCTATGGTTTGTTATGTGATTATTTATACTAGGGGTTACCTATGCATGATGCTGGTTATTGTTTGAAATCTACTGATATTAGTTACTTAATCGCACAGGCGCTTTATTAGTGAATGAGTGTCTCGCTCGAGTGTTGATAGACACAGGATCTACTCACTCTTTTGTTTCACCCAGTTTTGCAAAGGGCTTTTTGACTAAAGCTACTCTGTTAAAGCGGGAGTTGACCATTGCAACTCCACTCGGCAAGTCAGTTGACACGGACAAGATATTCAGAGATAGTGTGGTTCAAGTGGGGGAGAATGAACTGTTAGCTAATCTCATCATCCTAGATTTCCAAGACTTGGATTTTGATGTCATCCTAGGGATGGATTGGTTGGCAAACCACCACGGTCATGTTGCGTGTTATGAAAAGATGGTGAACTTCAAGCCGGAAGGAGCTAAGCCTTTTACTTCAGAGGATTGAGAGAAAGGGACATTACTCGTCTCGCAGCTTTGAGCATAGCAAACCCAGAGGCACTGATCTCTTTGGCCATTCCGGTAGTGAGTGAGTTCTTAGATGTGTTCCCGGAAGAACTTCCCGGATTACCTCCTGATAGAGAGATCGAGTTCGCTATAGAGCTTGCTCCGGGTACCGCTCTGATTTCAAGAGCACCATATAGAATGGCCCCTATAGAGCTTGAAGAATTGAAGAAACAGATTGAGGAGTTACAACAACTTGGTTTCATCCAACCAAGTGTGTCACCGTGGGGAGCTCCGGTCCTCTTTGTGAAGAAAGAAAGACAAGTCGATGAGAATGTGTATAGACCACCATTAGTTGAATAAGATAACTATCAAGAATCGTTATCCCTTGCCAAGGATAGACGACTTGTTCGACCAACTGAAGGGAGCGAGGTTCTTGTCCAAGATTGATCTTAGATCGGGGTATCATCAACTAAAGATCAAGTCAGAGGATGTTCCGAAGACGGCTTTCAGGACTCGGTATGGGCACTACGAGTTCCTTGTCATGCCTTTTGGGCTTACGAATCCACCGGCAGCGTTCATGGATTTGATGAACCGGGTGTTCCGATCGTATTTGGATCGATGCGTGATTGTATTCATTGATAACATTTTGGTGTATTCCCAGACACGGGAAGATCACGCACGAGACCTCTGCCTTGCCTTGGAGATGATGAGAGAGCATAGGCTATATGCCAAATTGAGCAAGTGTGAATTCTGGTTAGAGAAGGTGGCGTTCCTAGGCCACGTAGTGTCGGTCGAGGGTATTTCTGTAGACCCAGCCAAGGTTGAGGCAGTCATGACTTGGGAGAGGCCCAAGAGCGTCACAGAGATACGTAGTTTCCTCGGATTGGCAGGCTATTATCGGAGATTCATGGAGGGATTCTCCAGCTTGGCTGCACCTCTCACTTACTTGACGAGGAAGAATGCTAAGTTTAGTTGGACCGACAAATGCGAAGTGAGCTTCCAAGAGTTGAAGAAACGCCTCACCACGGCCCCCGTCCTTACTGTGCCCTCCGGACATGGTGGTTATGAGGTGTATAGCGATGCTTTGCACATCGGACTTGGGTGTTTCCTCATGCAGCACAAAAAAGTCATTGCCTATGCATCAAGGCAATTGAAGGAGCATGAAAAGAATTACCCCACTCACGACTTGGAGCTTGCGGCGGTCGTGTTTGCACTCAAGATTTGGCACCATTACCTTTATGGGGTGAAGTTCCATGTGTTCACGGATCACAAGAGTATCAAGTACCTCTTTTCCCAGAAGGAACTAAATTTGCGGCAACGGCGTTGGATAGAATTCTTGAAGGACTACGAGTGCACCATCCAATATCACCCGGGAAAAGCGAACGTAGTGGTTGACGCCTTGAGTAGGAAACCACCGGGGTTGTTAGCTCACATGTTAGTGCAGGAATGGAGACTATTGGAAGATTTGGAAAATTTGGACATCAGTGTGAATGATTCTGTCCGCAGTCCTGTTTTGGCAAATGTCACGGTTCGGCTGTACATTATAGATTTGATCTAAGAGTATCAAGCCACAGATGCCGACTTGTTTGCTTTTCGGGACAAGGAAGTTGCCAAGGGTAGTACGGACTTCTCTCTCTCTAGCCGGGGTGCTATTACATTCAAGGGAAGGCTTTGTGTCCCAGCAAATGCAGACCTTCGGAGAGAGATTAGGGATAAAGCTCACCGGTCCAAGTATACAGTGCATCCTGGGGGTACGAAGATTTACCGGAACCTCAAGAGTCACTTTTGGTGGCAAAACATGAAGAGGGAGGTTACGGAGTACGTGGCGCGGTGTTTGGTGTGCCAACAGGTTAAAGCAAAGCACTTGAGACCAGCTGGACTTTTGCAGTCTCTCCCTATTCCTGAGTGGAAATGGGAACATATCTCTATGGATTTCATTGTGGGGTTGCCGAAGATGGTTTGAAAGATCGATGCTATATGGGTTGTGGTGGACCGTTTGACAAAGTCCGCCCATTTCTTACCGTACCGGACTACTTTCAATTCAAATCAGTTGGCCGCATTGTACATCAAGGAAATAGTCCGATTGCACGGGGTGCCAGTGAGCATTGTGTCGGATAGAGACCCGAAATTCACTTCCAGGTTCTGGAAAAGTTTTTAGGATGCCATGGCTTCCCGACTGGACTTTAGCACAGCTTTCCACCCACAGACCGACAGGCAAACCGAGCGGGTGAATCAGGTGATAGAAGACATGCTCCGAGCTTGTATGCTAGATTTTAAAGGAGGTTGGGAAGATCACCTGCATTTGGTGGAATTTGCCTACAATAAAAGTTATCTGGCAAACATACAGATGGCACCTTTTAAGGCTTTGTATGGGAGGAGTTGTAGATCCCCGTTGTATTGGGATGAAGTTGGGGAAAGGAAGGTGTTGGGCCCTGAATTAATTGAACAAACCATGGATAGAGTCAAGCTTATCCGGGAGAGGTTGAAGACCGCACAGGATAGACAGAAGAGCTACGCCGAAAACCGAAGGAGAGACCTTGAGTTTCGAGTTGGTGATTTTGTATTTGTTTGGGTTTCACCAACCAAGGGTGTTATGAGATTCAGAAAGGGAGGCAAACTCAGTCCGAGATATGTGGGCCCGTTCGAGATCATTACTATAGTCGGTGAGGTGGCTTACCGTGTTGCTTTGCCCCCTCATATGGCGGCGGTCCATAATGTATTTCATGTCTCTATGCTTCAAAAGTACATCCCGGACCCTTCTCATGTCATCGAGTTTGATCCGGTAGAAATCCGGGAGGATCTCACACTAGTTGAGCAACCGGTGCAGATCTTGAATAGGCGAGATCAAGTCTTGCGCAAAAAGACCATTCCCTTAGTCTTGGTAAGATGGCAACACCATTCAAGGGAGGAAGCTACATGGGAACGAGAAGCCAAAGTGTGAGAAAAGTATCCTCAGTTATTTGTTTAGGGCCTCGACATTTCCTTATATTTATTATGGTTTTGTGCATAAATTTTGAGGACGAAATTTTTGTAAGGGGGGGAGAGTGTAGCACCCAGGACTTTTCTATATTTAATGAATGGTACTGTCGTAGCTAATTGGCCTTTCTCATAGTCTAATTAATAAATAAGTGAGAAATTGTAAATTCTGAAATGTCAGAAATGTCCCTTTTCGAAAGACGAACCCAACGCAAGTTGAATCGTCGAAATATGACGAGCAAGTCAAAAGATATGGTCAAAACAGTCGGGACCTGTGGAGCACCGATCGCTCGGTCATTGTAGCGATCGATAGGTCCAAAACCGATCGATCGGAGCCTATCAACTGGTTAACTTTTTGGTATGGAAAAATTTTACAGAGAGCATGTTTTTGACCGGTCGCTCGGTCAGAACACCAATCGCTCGGTAGGCAACCGATCAATCGGTCATAACCACCGATCGCTCGGTCTTCACGTTTTTGCTGAAATTTCAGTAAGGGCTTTTTCATCTCTTAGGTGTTAAACCCTTACCCATAAAGGCTACTCGACCATTCGGATCCTCATTCACTACACTTAGGGATATTTGAGAGAGAGGGAGAAGAAACTAGGGTTCCAAAAACCCTTTTCCATTTGAGAGTACGATCAAAGGTTTCAAGACCCAAAATCACTCATTTCCTTGGTTGGATCCCTCAAAGCCAAGCCTCAAGCTCATGGGGGAGCCTCACTCAAGTAAGGGCAGCAATTTCCAAGGGATTTTCAAGAGGGTTTCCTTCCCACTCAAGCCTTCTTCAAGCAAGAGTCCTTTTTCTTGCAAGTTGGAGCTCCAATCAAGGTTTACAACTAAGATCAAGCCTTGATTCAAGGTTAGTACACCCTACTAACATTCCCTAGCAATAATCTAGGTTTTCTATGTGAAATGTGATTCATGTTAGTATGTTTCATTCCTTGTAAAATGTATCATCTCTAATAATTATAAACAAGAAAAAGAAAAGGATATGGATGTGTGGATGGGAGATTGATTGAGGCGATGGGATGCCGAATGTATGATGTGTGATGTGTGATGTGTGATGTGTGTGGTTTGTGAAATGGAAAATGGAGGATGGGCATTTTACCAATAATGAACTCACTTTGATTTTTGGATGGAAAATATGCACTAAAAAGAAGAAGATGAACTAAGGAGGAACATTGCATGTGATGTATTTGACAAAATGCCTAAGCTACGAAATAATGATTTGAATGAAGAAAATGGAAATAGGTCTTATGCATGTATTCGTATAAATGGTGAATTGATTTAAATACCATGTTAATTACTCAAATGGTCATATGCATGTACTATGAATTGTGATGTCATATCTCTCTTGTTATCCTCATTTTCATGATTGTACTATTGACACATACACGAGCACGCATGTTGCATGAACCGAGATTTCAAGAGCATATGCATATAATAACCAACAAGAAAATATTGCATGTCAAGGAGGTTGGTAGCCCAGGGACATTCGGGTACTAGCCTCTGGATCACAAGAAAACCCAAAACACATATTGTCAAGGAGGTTGGTAGCCCAGGGACATTCGGGTACTAGCCTCTGGCTCACAAGAAAACTAAACAAGTAATAAAAATCACATATTTTCAAAGAGGTTGGTAGCCCAGGGACATTCGGGTACTAGCTCTGGCTCACAAGAAAACCATATATCAAGGAGGTTGGTAGCCCAGGGAGATTCGGGTGCTAGCCTCTGGCTCACAAGTTACAAGATGCAAGGTTACAAGATGATGACAAGGCATTCATGCATGCATGCATACATGATTTCTACAAGCCATACCGAGACATGAAACACATTTCCAAGCATGAGTTTTATTGGAATTTTTGCATTCATGCACGTATATCAAGATGATTGTATTGTACCATGTCTTATGCTACTTCTTTTGTGATGCTCTGATTTCTACTTTGTACTATATTACCGTTGTTGTGTTCATTATTGTTATGGTTAGATAGTAGCTTGTACTCGCTGAGTATTCCATCCTCAGCCGTACTTTCATGTCGGCAGGTACTGAGGAAGCCCTCGACCCGGAGCCTTGGGTCGAGGAAGAGTATATAGAGGGGAGAGAGCCGTCTATCCCACTGCAGTCTCAGGCAGACCGAGACCTTGACGTGTGGCCGTACCTCAACTATTGTTGAGGGGAGAGTACGAGAGGGTGCTTATGTATTTTGACATTTTGATAGGTGAGCCTGTCCACCTTAGACTTAGACATGTTTTGTATATATGTTAACTTGGAATACCATTTTGAGAACTATAAAAGAAATGAAAAGTTAGTTTACGCTTCCGCATTTATGTTTATCTTCCGCGCTCTGATTATCATTGTTTTAGTACTGTAATTATCTTGTTCATGACAGGATGGTTTGGCAGGTACGTATAGTCACGCCTAATGTATCCCTAAACTCTTAGGGGGTATTTTGGGGCACGACAGGGATGAAGTTGGTGAGAGAAAGGTATTGGGTCCTAAGTTGATCGAGCAGACCGCGGATAGGGTAAAGATCATCAAGGAGAGGTTGAAGACTGCCCAAGACAGGCAGAAGAGCTATGTGGATACTCACCGTAGAGACTTGGAATTCCAGGTTGGGGATCGGGTCTTTCTGATGATTTCTTTGAGCTGAGGAATTATAAGGTTTAGCAAGAGGGGGAAGCTCATCCCCAAGTATTTGAGACCTTTTGCAGTGATCACACGCATTGGAGAAGTCGCTTATAGGGTGGCTTTACCTCTTCACATGGCGGCAGTCCACAACGTCGTTCATGTTTCCATGCTTCGGAAATATGTGCCGGACCCTTCACATGTCATTGATCTTGATCCAGTAGAGATTTGCGAGACCTCAAATTAGTGGAGCAACCAGCTCAGATCTTGGGTCGTCGAGATCAAGTCTTACGCACCAAGACTATTCCACTTGTCCTTGTGAAGTGGCAGCATCATTCCAAGGAAAAGGTTATATGGGAGCATAAGGTCGAAGTGAGAGAAAAGTACCCTCACTTGTTTGTATAGTTCTTTTATTGGATTATATGTATTTTGTTTTTTGGTATGTTTTTGTATCGTTCTAATTTCGAGGACGAAATTTCTGTAAGGGGGGGAGGATGTAGAACCCTGGATCTCACTTTCATAGCCTATGAATAATACTGTGAATAGTGCTGTGAATGGTGCCTTCAAGGCCTAAAGCCTTAGTGAAATTGTGGTTTCATGTTTTAAAATGAAAGGAGGTTTTGAATGAATCAAAATATGTATAGAAAGTGTTTTTGGGGGTTAGGGATAAATGAAAAATGAGAATATGACATACGAAGTGTCAAAGAAAGGAATGCCTAGAAATACCCTCAACTTGAGAGAACTCTAATTTTCTCATCCGAAATTGGAATTGATTGATTCTTAAGCCATTAGAAAGATATCGAGATCCTCTTCAAGGTTCATGTTTATCACAAATTCATATTTTTAGTCGAGGATGGGTAAAACTACAGATTTCCGGAAATGAGTCTGCTGAAATTCTGTTATGCTGAAATTTATTTTCAGACCAGTCAGTTTTAAGGGCAATTTGGTTCATGAATAAAGAAGAATTAGAAAATTTACAAAACATGAAAGTTGTTCTCCTTTCAATGTTGAGTCAAACACAAGTTGAATCGTCAAAATATGATAAGTGAGTCAAACATTATGGTCGAAATACCAAAGCAGGAAAAACTCAAGCGAGTTACTGTATCCACTTGTCGCCGAGTGCCTTGGACTCGTTGACGAGTGAACCAAATAGAATACCAAAATACCCTATTCGGTGACGATTTTTTACCAATCGTCGACGAATGGAACCCACTCATTGACGACTGGAGACCACTCGTCGATGATTTCATGCCTAAAATGACCCAGAACTCTTCCACCGCCTTGGCACTGACCTCGGGAGATATTTTGAGATATTTTCAAGGACTTTTAGGGGTTTTGACAACCCTAGGACTATATATAAGATCTGAATTCGTGGGAATGATCTACTCAAACCCTAAGCTTGGATTTTTGAGAGATTGAAGAAGAGAAGAAGAAGAAGAAGAAGAAGAAAGCTTTGATTTCTCAAAGCATTCTTCTCAAACCAAGGTGGAGCTCAATCCATGTTTCTAAGGTGTGCACTTTACTAATTTTAGTGTTTTAGAGCTTGGCTTTTCTAACCAAGGTAATTCTCAAATTTTGAAATCAAAAGAGGGATTTTTGGTTTGTTTTCCAATTAAGGTTCAGGCTTCTCAAAGCTTCAACCACGTTTCCTCAAGCTTGATTCTTGTTCCACAGAAGTGTAAAAACTTCCTTTTGAGGTAGATACACTCTACTATCTACCATGTACTATATTTTAAGAAAACCATGATACATAGTATATTTCTTGGATGACTTGAATGATGATTTTGACATGGGATGTAAACAATCACTAGTATTGAATTTCTATGAATATGATTACATGCTTACACTCCTTCTAAGTCTATCATGATGTTCACAAGTACTCTATGCACTCTATATTTATAAGTCTCGCATGATTTGATGATTTCTCACAAGAGAGGGTTTTTCCAAAGTTCATAAGCAAGGTTTTTGTAAAATAAATCTCACAAGTTCAGAAGTATTGATAAGGCCAAACTATGGGTTGGTAAGTGACAAGGCCAAACTTTGGGTTGGAGTTCTAAGATCGTTTCAAAGCTCACAATGAATCCCACTATACATGGCCTCACAAGTAGTCATGTCTCACAAGTTCACAAGAAATCGTGCATACTCAGATCTCGCATGCTTACAAGGAATCCCAACTCTCACAAGAATTCACAAGAACATGATTATCACATGACCTCACAAGATTTACTTGGTTTTGATTTCACACGAATACTGTTAAGAAAAAATGTTTTGGGAAACTGCTTTCACGTATGCTTTACTCTAAGCTTTTGCATGTTTATGATATTATTCACTGTTAGTTAGTAGTTTGTATGTGACTGAGTATTCCATGCTCAGCTGAATTATTGACTTTGACAGGTGCATGTGTTCCTCTCGATGTCTGTGGTTCGGAGCCTTGGATAGAGGAAGAGTACTATGAGCTAGAGCCTACCATGGATCATTATCAGGACGAGGGAGCATTAGATAGGCTGCCCAATTTCGACTTTTGTTGATCGAACTCAGAAGAAGGATTTTGTGTATGTTGAGAGTAGGACTTGTCCACTCCATCCTTTTTGTGATATGTTTTGTTGGTTTAGACTTGAACCGAATGATAGGAGTATTTTTATAAATTGCTTCCGTTTGTTTCCGCTATGTGTTATAACTTGTGTACTCTGACAGGTTGGTATGTATGCCTTATGTGTCATACGAGACGGTATGATACGGCTTTCATGAACTAAAGTATCCCTAACTCCTAGGGGGTATTTTGGGTCGCGACATCATTTGAATTAAAGAATTCATGTGGCGGGATCCGTATTGGTTAATGTTCTTACACTGGGATTCAATTGCAATATAGATATCTCACGTCACTTGCAATCCCAATGAAATTCCTATTTAGGGTCAATGGGATAACATTGGGTAAGCCAGGGTAAGAATGTCCCAGAGCAATCTGTGGAGATGCTCACATAAGAAATAGAAGCTCAAACAATTGATTAAATGTTAATTAATTATTTAAAATGATATAATGTTAATAATTGATTAAATAGATTAAAAGCTAATCTATGGTTTAAATTAATTATTAATTTAAACTACGGGATAATATTAGTAATTATTTAACTAACCTAATTAAAGGGGAAATGAGTTTGACCCATATCCATAAACCCATAAAGTATGGACCTTTAAAGTGGGCCCAAGCCCATAGTTTTAAACCCTAAGGTGGGGTGCCCACTTTAGCTTTCCTAATTAGATTAGGATCAGAATAATTATTGAGTTATAACTCCTTTCATTATGGAATTAAATTCCAATGGTTGGAATGCAAGGAACTAAGAAGTAAGATGGAATTGGATCCAAACTAGGAGTCCCATAAAGCTCACTCCCGCCTATTGTAGGTCTCCCAATTGGATTAGGAGTTGGATGTTGTTTAATCCTTTTAATTAAGGAATCCTTTTAGAAAAGGACTCCTAAATTAGTAGGTTTACTATAACTAAAGAAGTTATAGATAAACTAGGATTTATTTAATTAATAATAAGTGTTATTATTGATAAATAATTCTTAAGGGATATGTTGTAGTTGGAGTAGGATTAGGATTGGATCCTACTCTATAAATACCCCAACACCCTAAACTGTACAAGATATAAGTCTGCAAAAAAATTTCTCTCCCTCTCCTCCTCTCCAAACCGTGAGCACCTAGTGAGTGTCCCTAGGGATTTTCGTGAGCATCAAGGGTGGATCCAAGTTGGGTTTTTCAATTCAAGGGTTTTAAACTCTAGGGTTTTGGTTGTTAGAAAGTCTACACCAAAATTCAATATTCTTTTATTTTTACTTCTTCAATTCCAAGTAGAGATTCTAAAGCTTTGCGGGGATAGCGAAGAACAAGGATCGAGCTTCGAGTATTTCTTCGAGAAATCTCTACAAAAAGTTCTGACAGTTCGAGTGGATATTACCTTCACCGGTGAACATCATTCATGGAGGTAATATGACTAAAACTCCTAAATAATTTTAGTTGCTTTCTATGGTGTAAAGATCATAGGGATCCAGTTTCCACACAAATTTTTATCTGGATGCCCCTTCAAGTGGTATCAGAGGTCATGGTTAGGGAGTATTTTTTGTTTATGTTAAAGGATAATTAAATAGATGAATTAATTCATGAGATGAATTTAATTCTATTTATTTAATGATACTCATAGTTTTTGATTTTATTTGTTCATGAGATGAATAAATAAATAATTATTTTTATTATATTATTGAATGAGATATGATAATGATCATTAAATAATTTTAAAAACTAGTATTATATGTGATATAATTATTTTTGAAATAAATAGTTTATTTTGAAAATTCCTTTTTAAATGATTTGATCATTTAATATATATTCATTAATTGTTTAAAAATAATTAATGTATGATTTTTCTTAAAAATAGATTTTATTCGAAAAATTATAAAACCCTATTTTATGATGAGATCATATTTAGGATTTTCGATTCTCTTAATTTTTTATTTTGATCCTGGATAATAGTAGAACCAATTTTTTATGAAAGAATCTTGCATTCGAGAAACGATCTTGCATTCAAGTAAGGAATAAAATATTGTAGAGATTTAAGAAAATCCTATCTTATATTTTAAAAATAATTTTATGAAAATTGTTTGATGGAAAATACATTTGTTTTATTCTCCGGAGTTTGATCTATATTATGCATTGGTGGAGATGTTGTTAAGGAGGATGCTGCGATGATGATCTCGATAAGATAATAAAAGAAGGGATTGCGAAGAAGTTTGCGAGCTGCCTTTATTCTTATCTCATTCTCTTGCATCCATGCATTTTATTGACCCATAGCGATTAATCCCATATGAAGTTTATTATTGTTTATTATCATGAGATAATGCTGTTGATTTTATCATATGATGATAATTGCTATTTATTTATATGTTTAATTATTCTGTTAAAATAATTGCCTTAATATATCATGTGTATATAAGACTGGGGACAAGTCCCTAAGTATTATGATCTTCTACCATACACTATGTGATCTTATAGTGGGGAGAGTGAGTAAGCTGACAGGCCAAAGCCAGGCCCAATCCCTCTCACCTATGTGAGAACATGGTGAAAACTGTATAAGAAAAGAATGAGAGCAATAACGCCAAAGTGTGAGCTTTCACTAGGTGTTTATAAGGTTTATGGTAGGTGGACACATAAATAAGAGATGTTGTACAATAACGCCAAAGTGTGAGTATAACATCCCTTATAAATCAGACAGAAGATCGAATGCTTCATGATTCACAAGATGAGATCAGTGAAAATGAAGAAGATAGTTTCTATCTGCCTTGAAAAAATTCTGGTGAATCCCAAATCTATGTTTGAGTTAAGAACTCACAAGGGGATGGTTAGGTTTCCCTAAAAGTCTTTCTACCATTTTTAATATTTTAACAATTAAGTTATTAACTTAATGGATGATTAAC
Source organism: Tetracentron sinense (assembly GCA_015143295.1). Taxonomy (NCBI): domain Eukaryota; kingdom Viridiplantae; phylum Streptophyta; class Magnoliopsida; order Trochodendrales; family Trochodendraceae; genus Tetracentron; species Tetracentron sinense. The sequence goes on along the minus strand of CM026573.1, from coordinate 30,786,181 downwards.
TTAAAGTGCGGAAATAGAGAGAAACAAGCAAAGCATAACACAAGGATTTTTACGTGGAAACCCTTCCAGGAAAAACTACAGGACCTACTCCAGCAAAGAGATATCACTAAGACAAAGTCAACAAGAACTTACAAGATTCGAACTTGACTCCATTTGTAGCACCCCGGACTTTTTCATCCTTAATGAATAGCACCTTCGTAGCTAATTGGCCATTTTTGTAGTCTAATTAATAAATAAGGGAGAAATCAGAAATTTCAAAATGTCAGAAATGTTCGTTTTCGAAAGACGGATCCAACGCAAGTTGAATCGTCGAAATCCGACGAGCGAGTCAAAAGATATGATCAAAACAGTCCAGACATACAGAGCACCGATCGCTCGGTCCAGTCAGCGATCGATCGGTCCATAACCGATCGATCGGTAGCTATCGCACGGTCAGAAATTTTGTATGGGGAAATTTTCCAGAGAGTGAGTTTTTGACTGGTCGATCGGTCATAAACACCGATCGCTCGGTAGGCAACCGATCGATCGGTCATGAACACCGATCGCTCGGTCTTCGCGTTTTTGTAGGATTTTCATTAAGGGCTTTTTCATCTTTTGGGGGTTAAACCCTTTTTCCTTAAGGCTTGCCCGAGCCTTAGGGCATCATTCACTATACTTAGAGAGATTTGGGAGATAAGAGAGAAGAGAAAAGGGTTTCCTAAAACCTAGGTTGCTTTTGGAGAAGAAATCAAAGGGGTGAAGACCCTAGATCGTCCCCAAGCACGTTTTCTTCAAGATTTCAACTCAAGCTCGGGTGTGGTGCATTCTCCAAGCTAGGGCAGCCCTCACTCACGTTTTTGAAAGGGATTTCTTCCCCAACTCGAGTCTTCCTCAAGCAAGGGTTGTTCTCTACCCCTTTTGGAGCTTCAATCAAGGTTTCTACCAAGGATCAAGCCTTGATTCAAGGTTAGTACACCCTACTAACTTTCCCTAGCAATAACCTAGGTTTTCTAGTGTAAATGGTGATTATATATATTATACTTTTCCTTCCCTATGCATTTTATTAACGCAACAAATATAAACAAGATAAGGGAAATGGAATGAATGTGTGGATGGGAGATTGGATGTGGCGATTGGATACCGAATGTGATGTATGATGTGTGGGTTGTGGATTGGAAAATGGAGGATGGGCATAGTACAAATAACAAACTTACCATTGTGTGATTGAATGGAGAATATGCATTTAAAAGAAAGAGATAAACTACGAAGGAATAATGTATGAAAGTGTTTGACAAAATACCTAAACTATGAATAAATGATCTCAATGAAGAATATAGAAATGAGTTTTATGCATGCGTTCTTATAAATGATAAAATTGATCAATTGTTATGCAAACTACTTATGTTACCTATGTTCATATCATGATTGTCACTATGGACACGTACACGAGCACGCATGATAGCATGAACCGTGATTTCAAGAGCATGTGCATATAATAAACAACAAGAAAATATTGCATGTCAAGGAGGTTGGTAGCCCAGGGACATTTGGGTGCTAGCCTCTGGCTCACAAGTGCATTGCATAACAAGGAGGTTGGTAGCCCAGGGACATTCGGGTGCTAGCCTCTGGCTCACAAGTGCATTGCATAACAAGGAGGTTGGTAGCCCAGGGACATTCGGGTGCTAGCCTTTGGCTCACAAGTGCATTGCATATCAAGGAGGTTGGCAGCCCAGGGAGATTCAGGTGCTAGCCTCTGGCTCGCAAGTTACAAGATGGAGGTTTACAAGATGATGATCATGCATTCATGCATGCACGCATACATGATTTCTACGAGGCATACCGGGACATGACATGGGTTTTCAAGCATGAGTTTTATCGGCGTTTTCGCATTCATGTACGCACGTCAGGATGCTTGTATTGTGTTATGCCCTATACTGTTTCTTTGTGATGTTTCTATTACTGCTTGTATGATATTACTATTGTGTGTTTTATTATTGTTATGGTCTGCTAGTAGCTTGTACTCGCTGAGTATTCCATGCTTAGCCGTACTTTCATGTCGGCAGGTACTGAGGGAGCCCTCGACCCGGAGCCTTGGGTCGAGGAAGAGTATATAGAGGAGAGAGAGCCGGCTATTCCATTACAGTCTCAGGCGGACCGAGACCGCGATGCGTGGCCATTCCTCGACTACTGTTGAGGGGAGAGCATGAGAGGGTCTTATGTATTTTGATATTTTGATAGGTGGGCCTGTCCACCTTAGACTTAGATGTGTTTTGTATTTATGTCAACTTGGAATACTACATTTTGGATCATTATAAAGAAAAAGAAAATTTTGTTTACGCTTCCGCATATATGATAGCTTCCGCGCTCTGATTATCGTTGTTAGTATTGTATTTTATCTTGTGCATTGCAGGATGGTTTGATAGGTACGCAGTGTGACACCTAAAATATCCCTAAACTCCTAGGGGGTATTTCGGTGCGTTACAGAGTGGTATCAGAGCTCTAGGCATTAGAGTCCCTAGGGTCACTTAGACGATTGAACAAGGTATTAGAATCACCTTAGAGAGTTGTATTCCAAGTATAGACTAACAAGTTAGTCTTAGTCAAAATGGGTTGAACTTCAACCGAACATAGGGTCCTACACTAGGAACACGGATTGTATGTTATGCTATTGTGTTATATACCATGTGTACATTATTTGTGTTGTACTTATTGATTGTGCTTGATGAATATGTATTGAGTGAATTGCAAAATTTGTACTAAATGCGTATCCAAGTTAGACTCATGCTGTATTATCGTTCTCAAGAGAAATCATGAGACGCAATACCTGGGGTCGCGGGTACAACACGAGGGGCAATGGAGGTGATGCTCCATCGGGTGATGATCAACCCGACTTTGCCCAAGCATTCGCATCCATAGCCGAGACTTTGGCTATGTTGGCGGCAAGGCAACTGGCCACTCCGCCTAATGCGGCACTTGTACCGGCTCCTCCTAACCGAGCCCAAGCCGGGATAGAAGCTTTTCGGAGGATGAGGCCTCCAACTTTTTGTGGAAGCATTGATCCACTTGTTGCCGAGGGTTGGATCCGGCAACTTGAGAAGATATTCTCGGTATTAGCACCTACTGAAGTGGAAAGGGTCACATGGGCCGCCTTTATGCTTGAAGGCGAGGCCGATCACTGGTGGAAGTCTGCACTTCGGACCCGAGAGTTGACCCGGCAAGGTCAAGATTGGACTTGGGAGGAATTCTTGGAGGTTTTCAACAAGAAGTACTTTCCGGTCGGGATGAAAGAAAAGATGGAAGTCGAATTTATTACCTTGGAGCAAGGTAATATGTCCGTAGCGGCTTATGAAGCCAAATTTTAGGAGCTATCTCGATTTGCTCCACACATGATAGCGACCGAGGCTATGAAGGCCCAGAAATTTGAGAGGGGGTTGAAGGTCTATCTTAAGGACCGAGTCTCGATGTTTAGACATGAGACATATTCTGAAGTTGTTGATAAAGCACTATTGGCCGAGTCGAACTCCGAGGAGTTCTTCAAAAGGAGAGGAATGGAAAAAGGACAGTCGAGTAGTTCAGGGGAGAAAAGAGCAAGGACGAGCTTGTATCAGTCCGCAGGGCCAGCTTAGTCACAGAGGATGTATTCAGCACCACAGGCTCCCCGCTCTTTTGCTCCACCGGCCTTTCGCCCGGCTACCTCATATGCTCCTCACCCCGCAGTTACTCAGGCTACGGGATATGCTCCTTCCTCCTATTTACATGATGTTTGCACTCTTTGTGGGAGGAGGCATCCAGCGGGGGAATGCCGGAGAGTTTCAGGAAGTTGCTTCCATTGTGGTGACCAAGGCCACATGGTAAGAGATTGTCCCCGGCGTCAATTGCCAACTCAGTCTTCACGGAGCAGGCCCCCGGTTAGGCAGACATCTCAGCCTAGCTCTTCTCAGGCTTCGATGGCCTCACCGTCTACACGGCTTCCTCGCCCAGCCACACAGGGTCGAGTTTTCGCCCTATCAGAGAGAGACGCACGTGCATCCGACGATGTCGTGCAAGGTACGCACGAATTCTAGAGTTTAAATTGTGTAAAATTTCTATGGTTTGCTTTGTGAGTTTCTATATTAAGGGTTACCTATGTATGATGCTCATTGTTTGAAATCTACTAATAGTAGTCACTTAATCGCACAGGCGCTTTGTTAGTGAACGAATGTCTTGACCGAGTGTTGATCGACACAGGATCCACTCACTCCTTTGTGTCGCCTAGTTTCGCAAAGGGATTTTTGACTGAGGCTACTCCGTTAAAGCAGGAGTTGACCATTGCAACTCCACTCGGCAAGTCAGTTGATACGGACAAGATATTCAGGGATAGTGTGATTCAAGTGGGGGAGAATGAACTGTTAGCCGATCTCATCGTCCTAGATTTTCAAGACTTGGATTTTGATGTCATCTTAGGGATGGATTAGTTGTCAAACCATCACTGGCATGTTGCGTGTTTTGAGAAGATGGTGAATTTCAAGCCGGAAGGGGGTAAGCCTTTTCACTTCCGAGGATTAAGAGAGAGGGACCTTGCTCGCCTCGCAGCCTTGAGTATAGCAAACCTAGAGGCACAAAACTCCTCGGCCATTCCGGTCGTGAGTGATTGTTTGGACGTGTTTCCGGAGGAACTTCCCGGGTTACTTCCGAATCGGGAGATTGAGTTCGCTATAGAGCTTACTCCGGGCACCGCTCCAATTTCAAAGGCACCGTATAGAATGGCCCCTATAGAGCTGGAAGAATTGAAGAAACAGATTGAGGAGTTACAACAACTTGGTTTCATCCAACCAAGTGTCTCACCGTGGGGAGCTCCGGTTCTCTTTGTGAAGAAGAAGGACGGGTCTATGAGGATGTTTATAGACTACCGTCAGTTGAACAAGGTAACTATCAAGAATCGTTATCCCTTGCCAAGGATAGACGACTTGTTTGACCAACTGAAGGGAGCGAGATTCTTCTCCAAAATTGATCTTAGATCGGGGTATCATCAATTAAGGATCAAGGCGGAAGATGTTCCGAAGACGGCTTTCAGGACTCGGTATGGGCATTACGAGTTCCTTGTCATGCCTTTTGGGCTGACGAATGCACCGGCGGCCTTCATGGATTTGATGAACCGGGTGTTCCGATCTTACTTGGATCGATGCGTGATTGTATTCATTGATGACATTTTGGTGTATTCCCAGACACGGGAAGATCACGCACGAGACCTCCGCCTTGCTCTAGAGATGTTGAGAGAGCATAGGCTATATGCCAAATTGAGTAAGTGCGAGTTCTAGTAAGAGAAGGTTGCATTTCTTGGACACGTGATGTCGGCCGAGGGCATTTCTGTAGATCCAGCCAAGGTTGAGGCAGTCATGAGTTGGGAGAGGCCCAAGAGCGTCACGGAGATACGTAGTTTCCTCAGATTGGCAGGCTACTACCGGAGATTTGTGGAGGGATTCTCCAGTTTGGCTGCACCTCTCACCTACTTGACAAGAAAAAATGCAAAGTTCAGTTGGAGTGACCGATGTGAAGTAAGTTTCCAAGAGTTGAAGAAACGCCTCACCACAGCCCCTGTCCTTACTGTGCCATCTGGACCTTTTGGGTATGAGGTGTACAGTGATGCCTCGCATGTTGGACTCGGGTGTGTCCTAATGGAACACAAGAAGGTCATTGCCTATGCATCAAGGCAGTTGAAAGAGCATGAAAAGAACTACCCCACTCACGACTTGGAGCTTGCGGCGGTCGTGTTTGCACTTAAAATTTGGCGACATTATCTGTACGGGGTGGAGTTCTAGGTGTACACGGACCACAAGAGCCTCAAGTATCTCTTTTCCCAAAAAGAGCTAAACTTACGACAATGGCATTGGATTGAGTTCTTAAAGGACTACGAGTGCACTATCCAATACCACCCGGGAAAAGCAAATGTGGTGGCAGACACTCTGAGTAGGAAACCATCGGGGTTTTTGGCTCACATGTTGGTGCGGGAATGGAGACTGTTAGACGATTTGGCAAATCTAGACATCAGTGTGAACGATTCTGTCCGCAGTCCGGTTTTGGCAAATGTTACAGTTCGGCCGTACCTTATAGACTTGATCCAGGAGTATCAAGCCACAGACACTGACTTGTTGGCTTTCCGGGATAAGGAAATGGCCAAGGGTAGTACGGACTTCTCTCTCACTAGCCGAGGTGCTATTACATTCAAGGGAAGGCTTTGCGTCCCAGCCAATGCAGACCTTCGGAGAGAGATTATGGACGAAGCTCACCGGTCTAAGTATACAGTGCATCCCGGGGGGACAAAGATGTATCGGAACCTCAAGAGTCACTTCTGGTGGCGAAACATGAAGAGGGAGGTTGCGGAGTATGTGGCACGGTGTTTGGTGTGCCAACAGGTGAAAGCAGAGTATTTGAGACCGGCGGGTCTTTTGCAGTCTCTCCCCATTCCCGAGTGGAAATGGGAACATATCTCTATGGACTTTATCGTGGGGTTACCGAAGACGGTTAGGAAGACCGATGCTATATGGGTAGTGGTTGATAGACTCACGAAGTCTGCTCATTTCTTACCGTACCGGACTACATTCAACTCCAATCAGTTAGCGGAGCTATACATCAAGGAAATAGTCCGATTGCACGGGGTGCCAGTGAGTATTGTGTCGGATAGAGACCCAAGATTCACATCCAGGTTTTGGAAAAGTTTTCAAGGTGCAATGGGCTCCCGGTTAGACTTTAGCACAGCTTTCCACCCACAGACCGACGGGCAAACCGAGAGGGTGAATCAGGTTATTGAAGATATGCTCCGAGCATGTATGCTAGACTTCAAGGGAAGTTGGGAAGATCACCTACCTTTGGTGGAATTCGCTTACAATAATAGTTATCAAGAAAGCATACAAATGGCGCCTTTCGAGGCTTTGTACGGAAGGAGTTGTAGATCCCCGTTGTATTGGGATGAAGTGGGAGAAAGAAAGATTTTGGGCCCCGAGTTAATTGAACAAACCGCGGATAGGGTCAAGCTTATCCGGGAGAGGTTAAAGACCGCACAAGATAGACAGAAAAGCTATGCCGACAACCGAAGGAGGGATCTTGAATTCCGAGTCGGTGATTTTGTGTTTGTAAGGATTTCACCGACCAAGGGTGTTATGCGATTCGGGAAGAGAGGCAAGCTTAGCCCGAGATATGTGGGTCCGTTCGAGATCATTACTCGAGTCGGTGAAGTTGCTTACCGTGTTGCTTTACCCGCTCACATGGCGGCGGTCCATAATGTATTCCATGTCTCTATGCTCCGGAAGTACATCCCGGATCCTTCTCATGTCATCGAGCTTGATCCGATAGAGATCCGAGAGGACCTCACTTTAGTTGAGAAGCCGGTTCATATTTTGGATAGGAGAGATCAAGTGCTTCGCAACAAGACTATTCCGCTAGTCCTCGTGCAATGGCAACATCATGCACGAGAAGAAGCCACGTGGGAGCGTGAAGCCGAAGTCAAAGCAAAGTATCCCGAGTTGTTTGAATAGACTTGTGCATATGGCTTGTAATTTTGTTTTTATTTTGTGCATGTATGTATCGTCCAAATTTCGGGGACGAAATATTTGTAAGGGGGGGAGAATGTAGCACCCCGAACTTTTTCATCCTTAATGAATAGCACCTTCGTAGCTAATTGGCCGTTTTTGTAGTCTAATTAATAAATAAGGGAGAAATCGGAAATTTCAAAACGTCAGAAATGTTCGTTTTCGAAAGACGGATCCAACGCAAGTTAAATCGTCGAAATCCGACGAGCGAGTCAAAAGATATGATCAAAACAGTCCAGACATACAGAGCACCGATCGCTCGGTCCAGTCAGCGATCGATCGGTCCATAACCGATCGATCGGTAGCTATCGCACGGTCAGAAATTTTGTATGGGGAAATTTTCCAGAGAGTGAGTTTTTGACTGGTCGATCGGTTCTAAACACCGATCGCTCGGTAGGCAACCGATCGATCGGTCATGAACACCGATCGCTCGGTCTTCGCGTTTTTGTAGGATTTTCATTAAGGGCTTTTTCGTCTTTTGGGGGTTAAACCCTTTCTCCTTAAGGCTTGCCCGAGCCTTAGGGCATCATTCACTATACTTAGAGAGATTTGGGAGATAAGAGAGAAGAGAAAAGGGTTTCCTAAAACCTAGGTTGCTTTTGGAGAAGAAATCAAAGGGGTGAAGACCCTAGATCGTCCCCAAGCACGTTTTCTTCAAGATTTCAACTCAAGCTCGGGTGTGGTGCATTCTCCAAGCTAGGGCAGCCCTCACTCACGTTTTTGAAAGGGATTTCTTCCCCAACTCGAGTCTTCCTCAAGCAAGGGTTGTTCCCTACCCCTTTTGGAGCTTCAATCAAGGTTTCTACCAAGGATCAAGCCTTGATTCAAGGTTAGTACACCCTACTAACTTTCCCTAGCAATAACCTAGGTTTTCTAGTGTAAATGGTGATTATATATATTATGCTTTTCCTTCCCTATGCATTTTATTAACGCAACAAATATAAACAAGATAAGGGAAATGGAATGAATGTGTGGATGGGAGATTGGATGTGGCGATTGGATGCCGAATGTGATGTATGATGTGTGGGTTGTGGATTGGAAAATGGAGGATGGGCATAGTACAAATAACAAACTTACCATTGTGTGATTGAATGGAAAATATGCATTTAAAAGAAGGAGATAAACTACGAAGGAATAATGTATGAAAGTGTTTGACAAAATACCTAAACTATGAATAAATGATCTCAATGAAGAATATAGAAATGAGTTTTATGCATGCGTTCTTATAAATGATAAAATTGATCAATTGTTATGCAAACTACTTATGTTACCTATGTTCATATCATGATTGTCACTATGGACACGTACACGAGCACGCATGATAGCCTGAACCGTGATTTCAAGAGCATGTGCATATAATAAACAACAAGAAAATATTGCATGTCAAGGAGGTTGGTAGCCCAGGGACATTCGGGTGCTAGCCTCTGGCTCACAAGTGCATTGCATAACAAGGAGGTTGGTAGCCCAGGGACATTCGGGTGCTAGCCTCTGGCTCACAAGTGCATTGCATAACAAGGAGGTTGGTAGCCCAGGGACATTCGGGTGCTAGCCTCTGGCTCACAAGTGCATTGCATATCAAGGAGGTTGGCAGCCCAGGGAGATTCGGGTGCTAGCCTCTGGCTCGCAAGTTACAAGATGGAGGTTTACAAGATGATGATCATGCATTCATGCATGCACGCATACATGATTTCTACGAGGCATACCGGGACATGACATGGGTTTTCAAGCATGAGTTTTATCGGCGTTTTCGCATTCATGTACGCACGTCAGGATGCTTGTATTGTGTTATGCCCTATACTGTTTCTTTGTGATGTTTCTATTACTGCTTGTATGATATTACTATTGTGTGTTTTATTATTGTTATGGTCTGCTAGTAGCTTGTACTCGCTGAGTATTCCATGCTCAGCCGTACTTTCATGTCGGCAGGTACTGAGGGAGCCCTCGACCCGGAGCCTTGGGTCGAGGAAGATTATATAGAGGAGAGAGAGCCGGCTATTCCATTACAGTCTCAGGCGGACCGAGACCTCGATGCGTGGCCATACCTCGACTACTGTTGAGGGGAGAGCATGAGAGGGTCTTATGTATTTTGATATTTTGATAGGTGGGCCTGTCCACCTTAGACTTAGATGTGTTTTGTATTTATGTCAACTTGGAATACTACATTTTGGATCATTATAAAGAAAAAGAAAATTTTGTTTACGCTTCCGCATATATGATAGCTTCCGCGCTCTGATTATCGTTGTTAGTATTGTATTTTATCTTGTGCATTGCAGGATGGTTTGATAGGTACGCAGTGTGACACCTAAAATATCCCTAAACTCCTAGGGGGTATTTCGGGGCGTTACACCTTTGGACTCAATACTATGATCCTTCCGTTCTTAGTCCTCCATGCCTCAAAAAATCATCACGTACTCACAAGTTCTGTGATCAACCGCAGCCAGTCATACTTCTCTTTGTGTCTCAAAAAACAGTCCACGATCTTCTTATCGATCTTTGTCAATGACGGGTTTGGATTCCACTGACCAAGTCACACATCAACGATCCTTCTCGGATCGATCTCCTTTGCAAAGGGTCCGGAACATTGCGGCCAAGTTGTTCTTGAAGGGGGATCCGGATAAAAATTTATGCGGAAACTGGATCCCCTAGATCTTAACACCATAAAAAGCATCAAAATTATCTAAGAGTTTTAGTCATATCACCTCGATGAATGTTTTTCACCAGTGAAGCTTAATCCATTGAATCGTCAGAACTCTTTGTAGAGATTTCTCCAAAAAAATACTAGAAGCTCGATCCTTGTTCTTCACTATCCCCACGAAGCTTTAGAATCTCCTTTGGAATTATAGAAGCAAGAGGAAGAAGATGGTCAATGGTGTAGACCTTCTATCACCAATAATACTAAGGTTCAAAACCCTAGATTTGCAAACCCAACTAGGACCACCAATATAGCTCATGAAAATCCTTAGGGGTCTCCCCTAGGGCTCACGGTTTGGAGAGAGAGAGGAGAGGAGAGAAAAAAATTCTAGAGAATTCTATTTAATGGTCTAGGGTGTTGGGGTATTTATAGACTAGAATCTTATCCTAATCCCACTCCAACTTGATTTTATCTAGTAGGATTTATTAATTAACAATAACTCTTATTATTAAGTAAATAAACTCTTACTTAATCTATAACTACTTTAATTATAGTAATCCTATTAAAGAGTCCATAGTATAAGAGGATTCCTTAATTAAAAGGGATAAGTCAACATCCTACACCAAAGTAGGAAACCTAGTCAAACTAGGAATCCACAAGGGGGCTGTGAGCTTCTATGGGGCGTGGGATTTGAGGAGTTAAAACTCCTTATTGTAATCTAATTACAATAACATCTTAATCTTAATTGCAATCCAACACTTGGATTTTAATTCCATAATAAAAGGAATTATATTTCAATAATTATTCAATTAAACAAATCCTAATCCAATTAGGATTCCTCAAGTAGGCGCCCCACCCTAGGGTTTAAACCCATGGGTTTTGGCCCATTAAAGGTCCATTTTAATGGGTTTATGGATATGGGTCAAACCCATTTCCCCTTTAATTATGTTAATCAAATAATTACTAAAATAATCCCTTAGTTTAAATTAACAATTAATTTAAACAATAGATTAACTATTAATCTATTTTATTAAATGATTAACTTTTAATCACTTAAAATAATTGATTAACTTTTAATCAATTACTGAACTTGTATTTCTTATGTGAGCACCTCCACAGATTGCTCTGGGACATTCTTACCCTGGCTTATCCAATGTTATCCCATTGACCCTAAACGGGCATTACATCGGAATTGCAAGTGACGTGAGATATCCATGTTGCAATTGAATCCCAGTGTATTAACATTAACCATTATGGATCCCGCCACATGAACTTTTAAATTCGATTTATCCTTCCAAATACATTATCCCTAATGGGCCTTCGAGATTGACATACTATCTAACCCATAGCCCATTGCAAATCATCTGGGTTTCCAAGACTTATGATTAAGACATGAGAAAAAATTTCTCATGAAAAATATTTTGAAAAAATCATTTTGTAAGTATAATACATTTTAATAAAAGTATATTTGAAAACTTATTTTGTTTCAAAATCACCTGGGCAGGATTTGAACTTAATCAATTGTCTTACCCGGAACTTGGATAATCTCTCAAATTAATGAGCATGAATTTCTTGTTTGAAATTCATCATGACTTGAACAACTTTCTAACTATCAAACTATCACTGTATTGTATTCCATAAGTTAGAAAATACATTGGTGGAATCAAAACAGTCAGATCACTGCCCAGTCATAGATGAGAGACCAACTATCTAATAGTATGTTTATGCAAGAGGTCTCTCATTGAATGCAATCAGTCAGTGTACATTTAAGCACCCATATGCTGATGTGTAGTCTCCACTACAATAGTTCGAGATAGAACTACATCTCAACTATTGAGAACATCTTAGCATTCTGGCAGCCATATAAGTGAAGTGTCCAGCTTCACCCACAGCTGTGACTATATAAGGTATAAGGAACCGAAAAGTTATATCTACCTGTGATAATCTAATCACATAAATTTCCTACAATATATCCTATGGATCTTTATCGATATCTCATATTGTATAAATCATCTCATGATCATGGTCAATTACCCATAATGAATACACAATAGATTAAGAAGAAGCATTTATTAATCAAATTAATAAGGTTCTAACAATCTAAATGACTTTTCTGGGCATCATGTCCAACAGTTCTATCTAGAACGGGTTGATGGTTTCATTAAAATCAAATCTTAGATGGACTCCATCAATGGGAAAGTCCAAGCAAGCTATAATGGAGCTTTTGGCTTGCAAAACTAGGATGGGAGAAGGATTAACAAAGGGGAGGAGAAAAAAAAGTTTCCAGAGTTTTTATGAACTCTAGAGATAGTTAAAAACCCTCTCTATACTCTCCCAAAGTTGTTCTCCACGAACTAGAAGGGTTCACATTAAATATAGACCCGAAAACCAAGTTAAGGAAGTTGCCAAAACCATTTTAGAAAGGAAAAACCATATCAGGGTTGACCCTGGGGGTTGCGGGTCGACCCAAGAATGTTTTAGGATGATTTTCCATATCAGGGTCGACCCAAAGAGTCACTTGGGTCGACCCAAGCATCTTCCAGGGCCGACCCTGCCTTTTCTCACTTGCTGGATTTTTTCAGCATACAAAATCAGTCCATATCAGGGTCGACCCTGACTGGTTTTGGTCGACCGAGATATAAATTTTTTTTAAAACTTTTGCTTCCTTCAAAAAAGTTGTAGATCTTTTCAACACGGTTGATTTGATATATTATGGAACAAAATCCGAGTTACGGTTTGTGAGATATGCCTCTTACAAGCAACCTTAGTTTTTTAAGAACTTTAAGGATCAGGGTCGACCCAAAGTGCTCAGGGTCGATCTTGAGTTGCAAACTTGTTTTCAAAAGCACTTTTTTAGTTCTTGAATCCTTCACAAAAGTTGTAAATATTTTCGACACGATCAATTGGATATATTGTGGAACATGATCCAAGCTACGGTTTGGGAGATATGCCACCTACAAGCAACCATGGTTTTTTTTTAAGAACTTTTAACTTGTTTTGGGCTTTCATATCTAGTCACCTAGGGTCCATATGATTAGTCTAAGTCAATTTCCACCTAAGGTAACATGGTATCTAGGTCATTTACCATCGTATGAGTGAAACGAAGGATATGATAAACCGAGTTTACAACAAATCTGCTTCGGTCTTCAACTTCACTTATCATGGATGCTTGAAGGCAATGACACACGATACACAACTAATCACCTAGACTCACTTGTTTTGACACTGGAATCAGCCGACACTAAAACATGGATTTTACAATCTACCCATTTGGAAATCTCGTTGCAAAACCAAACTGAAGTACATGACATGACACAAACTCACCAAAACACATCAAAACGGTGAATTTGGGCATTACATGACTCCAACACTATTGAATGACACCAATTGACAAATTATCTTAAATAAAGACACTGAAGCTCTTGTCAAATAAGATCTATCTACTGCAACCCTGCACCTGCACATGCTCATAAACAAAACACCCAATAAAGCATGTGTGGAATATGAAAATAAGTAACCACAGGTAAAGCAAGGAATATACTGAACTTGGGAAATAATACCCAACATTCTCCCCCTTTTTGGCCCAATTGCCAAAGGTAATCATGATGCCAATATCACAAAGACTATACCAATTTAACACACGTGAACTATCAAGACAATCATAATACAACCAATCAAATGCAAACAATGCGGGGACTATAGAGCAGGGAACAATCATAGAAATATAAAGCACAAACTCCCCCTCAACAATTCAAGCACAAACTCCCCCTCAACAACTCAACTTGATCTTCTCCCCCTAAGATCAAGGACACCACCAAAATCTGGGCACTTAAGAAAGAAAGGCCCATGAAAGCCAAAAATAAAACACATAATAATATTACAAAAGAAAATATCATGTGCCACACAAACATGCATTAAAAGCATTCCAAGTAATAGTAATTTAAAATTACAAATCCAATGAAGAACATGACCAGTTAGTCTGACTGAGGATACACATCTAACTAAATCTCACGGAATGCTAAAGCATAGCCATTTCATTTAGTCACATTTAGTGAACAGTTCAAAAGTGAAACATTTGTGTGTAGTGGTGGTCTGACTAGATACTGATCAAGGTTTCTTTCCCTTTCCAAGGATATGATTGTAGTACCTCGAAAATTTTAGCCCATGCATTAGGAAACGTGTTAAGGCCTGAGGCCTAGGTGATGCCTTAGTTCAAAGATGAAAGAACTTGATCTCATGTGTCATCCTAGTATAAGTATCAAATATGACAAAAGAGTCTTAGGAAGGTTCTCTCGGTGTCCATATGTGTAAAAAATATGGTTGAAAAAGGCGTAAGTTTTTCTTTAAGCTTTTCGTGGGTAAAAACAAAAGGAAAAAGGGTTAGAATAGAAGTGGGATAAGTGCTAGTAGTAGAATTGAGTGAAAAATGGACTCAGTGTCAAAATTTGCAGAGCACCAATCGCTCGGTCCAAAACCGAGCGATCTGTATCTATCGACTGGTCCAAAATTTTGTATGGGGGAAAATTTCAGAGATGGTGTTTTCAACTGATCGCTCGGTAGGTGACCGATCGCTCGGTCATTTGTAGATTTTACAGATTTTTATTTAAGTGCATTTAAGTCTTTTGACCACTATCCTTTGCCCTTATAACCATTTTTCGAGGTTTGGAACCCTCTATTTGATCAAGGGAGAGCTTTGGGAGAGAAACCTAGGGTTTCTAAAGGGGATTTCCCATTCGAGGAGAGTTTGAGCGATTTTGAGCACAAAATCTGTTCCAAAGGCTTGGATTCACCCAAATCCAAGTCAAAAACTTCAGAGATCGCGTCCACCAAGCTCGTGCAAACTGTAGACGCGTGAATCTTTGACCTTGGAGTTTGGGAAAGCTTCCACAAGCTTGGGTCTGGCTCCCACGGCCTCCTAAGGCATTTTCCCCCAATCTTTCAAGGTAGAACAAACTACTAACTCCTTGTTAGGATTCTATTAACGTTTCTTTGATTGTTTTTTTCTCAAAAATTGTCATGATAAGAGATGGAATATTGTGTATGGAGGTTGATTGGGTGATGGATGCCATGGATGTGGTGTATGGTGTGATGAACAAATGGGAAAGGGCATGGTTGCATAAAACACACACTAAATGTTTGACTAAATGTCTTAGAGAAAAACGAATGAATGAGATGGCATGAAGAAGGGGGCTTTTATGTGAGAGTGTAAATACACTACCCAATTTGCATAATTACTATTTATGAACATCTACTAAGAATTGAGGGTAAGGGTTGATGAAAAAGAGTATGGGATACTCTATGGAGTTAAGTGATGTGGTTTATTAATAAACTATAGCATGTTCAAGTTAAAATATTAAAGAAATGAATAGGAAACATGGTAGTAGTGTGAACATGAAATAGCATGTAAATGGAATGGAATGAAAGGACTTGTTAGGAATCATCATTTATTTTTAAAAGGCATGTTAATTGAATAAGTGTGAATTACGGGACTTGTTATGATGCGTTATTAGACATTATAAGATGCATGAATTATTGAATGAATGAAATGAATTGCCCTAAATCACTCGTTGGTTATTATTTACAAATGCCATGAATGTTTACATATCAAGTACGCATGTGCATTGGTGAAACCATCACAAGTAGCACGCTATGAAATGCATGCATATGACAAGTTAATGAAATACAAGTAAATGAACATGGATAAGGAAAACCACAAGGTAACAAGAAAGCATGAAAAGTAAGCTAATGTGTGCCGTCCAGTACATAGTTCGGGCATTAGTGAAAACAAGAACATAGATGCTAATGTGTGCTGTCTAGTAGATAGTTTGGGCATTAGTGATCTAGCTAATGTGTGCCATCCAGTACATAGTTTGGGCATTAGCAAAATAAGACAAACAAGATGCTAATGTGTGTCGTCCAGTACATAGTTCGGGCATTAGTAATCTCCAAGCAAGCAAGCAAGATAACAAGATGCTAATGTGTGCCGTCCTATACATAGTTCGGGCATTAGTTAAACAAGTGATAATAAGCTAATGTATGCCATCCAGTGCATAGTTCGGGCATTAGTTAAACAAGCAAGTCAAGAAACAAGAAAACAAGTCAAGTGAACAAGCGTGTGTGAAATGCATGTGTGAGGTGTGTGTGGACTAAACAAGATAAGCAAACAAGACAAGTGAACAAGCGTATGTGAAATGCATGTGTGATGTGTGTGGGGACTAAATTGAACAAGCAAGACAAGAAACAAGATATGAACATTTATTTAATTTATATTGCTTGTCTTATTATGATTTGACATGTTTCCTTTCTATTCCCGTCATGCACTGTTTAAATTATACTATACAAGAAGGTATTGTTATATTAATGTTTCATAACATTGCTAGTTAGTAGTTTGTACACGCTGAGTATTTCATGCTCAACCGAACTATTATTTCAGCAGGTACACTTGTAGACACACGCCTGCAGGGACCAGTCACAGAGGAGTTATACGTCGAAAGGTTGACGGTTGACCATCATGGGTCGACAGAGACCTAGATAGGGGTTTTTGTTGATAAGTTGTCAAGAGGGAGAGACTTGTTTTTTGGGTTTCCATTTTGAGGGTTTTATATGTGTACTTGAGTTAGTAACTGAATGATGAAATGATGTAAAGAATTTAGATTGTCAATTTAATATCTTTTGTAAACTTAGAATACCACCTATGTATAGAAAATAAAATTTTGGGTTCACGCATCCGCTATGTCATGCTATGTGAGTTTTGCAGGATGGATTGCCAAGTCATGTCAAGTCTCACCCCAAGATTTACTTTAACTCCTAGGGTGGGTTTTGGGGCACGAAAATGACATTAACCACTAAGGGGACTCCTGAAGACATAAATCTTAGAATTCAAACCTAGTTAGATCCAGATATGCTGATTTTTTAAATTTTAGTGCTCCTTTTTCCATTTTATTTGTCTCAATATTTTTCTTTAACTTTTGGTCAAATACCTCCAAACTTTGTAAGATTTCTTTTGATGTTCTTTATCTGAACATATCTTTTCATGCAATGATGGCTTTCACACTATCCAGGTAGGTAGTCCTTGCTATTGGTAGTAGGGGCTTTCACTCTAGTGACCCAGATAGATATCTACTATCCGCTTAGGTAGCCATTTCATACTGTTTGCATCCAATAGTGACTTTTCACACTAGCCTAGTAGGTAGCCCTTTTCATTGCAATAATTTTTGCTCATAGAGGATACATAAAATTGGGATGACTAACAATATGGTCATACTAGATTGGTCATCCAAGGTCACACTTTTAGGATATGTCAAACACCTACATATTGGAAAATAGACCTCTCAACAGAATCAGTTAGAGTGCATGTGAAAGTTATGAAGCATACACACATGAATAAGTCTCTAACCGTTCAAGGTAAAATTGGTCTAATTTTCAGCCTAACCAAGAGACTATGAAGGTGATATATCCTCAATCAGCAACAAACTCATGTTCAACCCTGGACAAGTATAGAAATAAAAATCACACAAGGAATGCAGATCATGTAAGTCAAACAAGGGCAACATGACAAAAATATTTTTGGATATTAGTTTTTCAATGTTTTTGGATTTTTCAAAATAAAGAAAACATAAAAACATATCAAAACAAATAACAACTAGAAAAAAAACAAAATCTACTAATATATACAAGAAGCATAACACTAGGACAAGATATAACAATACTAGCACACCCTAGTCTATGACAGGCACAGGCTAAGTGAAGCCCTTCAGGTCTTCCTTTCTCACCCAAATAGTTTTAGCTATTTGATTAACCCTTTGGTCTCTAACCATTTCAGTTGAGGTAGGTATGACCTTTTGCCTCTTCCTCCTGTTCCTCCTTTTCCAGGATTGAGTCCTAGAATTATGGCGGGTATTATGGTTCTCCCTATTACCTCCTTTATATCTAGCATAAGGAGTGTAATGACCATACAACTATCTAGAGTTTTGAGCAATTTTCATCACACAAACTCCTAAAATTCTCCACTAGAACCTCAACTCTCATTTGAAGATTTCCATTAAGATTATTTTGGTTCTCAAAACCATGATTGGACATTCTTCGAAGTTTAGGACATCGAGGCTTAATATAACCCTTCACTCCACATTTATGACATGTAGGAATGAATTTCTGAGTTGAAGGGTCCTTCCTATTTTTAGGAGGGTGCCTTTTAGCACTAGGCTCAGTGTTTGAGGTGGATGAAGTTCCCTTCTCATCTCCACTCCTCTGAACTTGCTCAAGATCAACCAACTTGATTTCAAGACTTGTCTTTTCATCAAGACAAATATGCAAATCAGATTCAAGAAGTTAAGTCTTGATAAGGAGGGAAGCCTTCTCTTCCTCTAGCTGTGACACCCTGAAGCCACTTGGTCTAAGGCATCTCTTTCCATTTCAATAGATTTAAACTTTTTGGTCATGGAAAACTGAACCTTTTTCAGCTTTAGGCATTCCTGAAATAACTCATCATAGCCTGCCTCGAGGTCTCCCTCAGACTCTGAGTCATTCTGACTCTCTTCATCATCCTCACCATCACTATGGTGTTGCTTACTCATAGTGCAGAGCCCCGGACCTTTTCACATTTAATGCATGACACTTTCGTTGCCATTTTGGCTTTAAAGAGGTATAATTAATAAATAAGAAAAAAATTAGAAATTTCAAAATGTCAAAAATGTTCCTTTTCGGAGTACGAACCCAACGCAAGTTGAATCGTCAAAATCCGACGAGCGAGTCAAAAGATATGGCCAAAACAGTCTGGACCTGCAGGCAACCGATCGCTCGGTCCATGGAGCGATCGATCGGTCCAAAACCGATCGCTCGGAGGCTATCGACTGGTCAAGATTTTTGTATGGGGAAATTTTCCAGAGAGTGAAATTTTAACCGATCGCTCGGTTATGAAACCGATCGATCGGTAGGCAACCGATCGATCGGTCATTAACACCGATCGCTCGGTACTCGCGTTTTTGCAGAAAATTTAGTAAGGGTGTTTTCGTCTTTTGGGCGTTTCACTCATACCTTAAAGGCTTTGCCCGATCATTTGAGGATTCATACACAACCCTTAGAGTCTTTTGAGAGATAGAGAGAAAGGAGAAGGGTTTCCAAAACCTAGGTTTTCATTTGGGAGAAATCAAAGGGGTTAAGACCCTAGATCAACCCCAAGCCCGTTTTCTTCAAGATCAAGGCTCAAGCATTCGAGGAGCTTGTGATCCAAGCTAGGGCAGCAGCTACACGGTCGTTTTTGGAAGGGGTTTCTTCCTCATTGTTCAAGGTCGGTACTTCTTACTACCCTCCTAGTTATAGCTTCCCTTTTTCCTTTGTTTCTCCTTATTTTCCTTCATTTATATATGTGTTATGAGATTGGTGGTATGTATGGTAAATGGAGATGGATGTTGGCGAATGGATGCCGTGTGGATGATGTAATGAAAGAATGGGGAAGGGCATTGTACTAATAATAAACATACAAGTGTGATGTGAGTATAACCCACCTAGAAAAGCATGTTGTAGGGTTAATAAATAATGAATGTACCATGTTTGATGAAATGCCAAGGTGAATAAAATGAATGATGAATTAAGAAAATGCATGTTTAAGGTTTATGGAAATTGCTAGGGTCATGATAGTGTGATTGTTCGCTTTCCCTAAATGATATCAATATTAAATTGCCCAAATCATTGATGTTATGTGTTATGAATTACTCAAATGCCATATTTAATTCCAAATGCAAGTATGCACACGACCTCACGAGCACGCATACATGACATGATTTACCGAGGTTTTCAAGAATGGGATTTAGAGGTGGGGCATATCGTACGGTATGTTTTACCTCGCTTTTGGCAAGGACAAGACAATCATGCATTTTCATAAGAAGGGTCTCCCTTCCCTCACAAGTGCATACATAACATAAGAAGGGCCTCCCTTCCCTCGCAAGTACATCTCACAAGAACATCGCACAAGTGAAAGGACATGACATGAGCATTTAGGAAGAAGGGTCTCCCTTCCCTCACAAGTAGTTTACTTTTCCAAGCATGATACAAGTATGACATGGCACGGCATGACAAGCACGGGCATTTAGGATGAAGGGTCTCCCTTCCCTCACAAGTAGTTTACTTTCCAAGCAAGCATGACATGGCATGACACGCATGATACGATAAGATAAGACAAACATGACAAGTTTTCAAGCAAGGAAATGGTATTTTCAGTCAAGTCAAGTGCACGGTGTTTTCAAGGGTTTTATCGGCTTTTATGAATTCAAGCATGATTATATACTCCTTTACTTTATTGTCATGATATGAATTATTCCTGCTTTATATGCTTGAATTGTTTCCTGCTTTATATATGTGAAATGTTTCCTGCTTCCTATACTGCTATGGTTTTGCTATGACTATTGGTTAGTATTTAGTACCCGCTGAGTATTCCATGCTCAGCCGTACTTCTTATGTCGGCAGATTCTGAGGGAGCTGCTGCTCCATTTGATGTCTGTGCTCCTAGCCCTTGGGTGGAGGAGGAGTACGTCGAGGAACCTTTGGAGGAACCTCCCGTAGAGGGTTATCAGTAGGTGGTGTTAGATTCTAAGTGGTTTAGCTGTGGGTGAGCATGAGTGATTATATCCATGTATTTTGGCGGGCATGTCCGCACTTTCTTTGTTTTGTTTTCTTTTGTATTAAACTTGGACCATGTGTATATATACTTAGAGGTTTGTTAGACTTCCGTTGTGTTTTATAGTTATGCTTCCGCTGTTATCCTCTATTGTATATGTTTCTGTGAGTTTTGCAGGTTGGTTCGTCAAGCAAGTCATGTGAGTAATGATTAAGTCGTCCAAGATTCACTCTAACTCCTAGGGTGGGTTTTGGGTCGCGACAGAAGTGGTATCAGAGCTTAGGCTTTAGGTCTCTAGGGTCACTTAGAATCTTATACCACGGCTTGACAAGAGCATATGTTAGGAAGCAAGTTAGGAAGGAAGTAAGTCGGGAGCGAGTCTGGTTCCAAGTGTAAGACTAAACTTTAGTCTTAGTCAAAATGGTTGTTTCAACCAAGTACGGGTCCTAGGTACGCTAGAACACTGAAGTATAAGTATAATGTGATGAATACTCTGATGACTTGATGTGATGTATATTAGTATTATACAACTAATACAAATTGAATTATTGTGAACTGACATTGAAATAAACTGTGGTTTCAAGTTAGACTCATGTGGTGTTATTATTCTCAGGACTTTAGTCATGAGACGGAACACACGGGGTCGTGGACCACATACCAGAGCTTCCTCTTCTTCACGGGATGAGGATGAGCAGCCGGACCTCTCTCAGGTCTTAGGCTCTATTGCTGAGACACTCGCCATCCTGGCGGCTCGGCAAACTATACCGGCATCAGCGGCACCTACTCCACCGCCCGCAGCTCCAGTACATCGTACAGCTGGAGTTGAGGCATTCAGGAGATTGAGGCCTCCATCTTTCCACGGGAGTGTGGACCCTCTTGCTGCGGAGGCTTGGATCCTCCAAGTTGAGAAGATATTTGCGGTGCTCTCTCCTACAGAGGAAGAGAAAGTGGCATGGGCAGTTTTTATGCTAGAGGGCGAAGCCCACCATTGGTGGTTGTCCGCATTGAGGACACGGGACTTGACCATGCAAGGTCAACCGTGGACTTGGGAGGAGTTTAAGGACACGTTCTATAAGAAGTATTTCCCGGTTGGAGCTCGGGAAAGGAAAGAGAGAGAATTCATCAACCTTGAGCAAGGTTCGATGTCTGTGGCCGCTTATGAGGCCAAGTTCTCGGAGCTATCACGCTTCGCGACACATATGATTGCCACCGAGGCAATGAAGGCGAGAAGATTTGAGCAAGGGCTCAAGGATGTTATTATGGAGAAGGTTTCCGTTTTCAGGCATGCTACCTACCCTGAAGTGGTAGACAAGGCCTTATTGGTCGAGGCCAATTCTGAAGCGGTGTCCAAGAAGAGAGAGTTGGCAAGAGGCCAAGCCAGTAGTTCAGCACCTCCAGAGAGGCGGGCTCGTACCGGCCCTTATCAGTATACATGGCCAGCACCACAGATGAGGCCGACTTATGCGCCTCCAGCCCCACGGCAGTACGTGCCACAGGCACCTCGACCTCAGGCTCTTCCGGCCCCTCGGCCAGTTACACCTCAGGCAGCGAGGTATACACCACCTTCGGCCCCTCCGGCCTACACATATGAGGTCTGCATTTCATGCGGCAAAAGGCATCCGGTAGGAGATTGCCGAAGAGCATCTGGTGGATGTTATCATTGCGGTCGCCAGGGCCACATGATCAGGGATTGCCCTAGCCGGCATTTACCAGGCCAGTCTCAGGGGATTAGTCCACCAGCACGCCCAGCAGGATCATATCAGGCGTCATCTCAGAATACCCGGTCTACACCTCAGTCTAGCCAGGCAAACTAGGGTCGAGTTTTTGCCTTGACAGAGGGTGATGCACTTGCATCTGACGATGTAGTGCAAGGTATGCAGTTGTAGCTTATTTAATTATCCGTAAATTAAACTGTTAAGTATTCATTGATTGTGTACATACTTGGCATGTTATATATGTATATATACCTACATGTATACACTGTTGATGCATGGATTAACTCCGCTAGTTAAAATTTCAGGAACCCTACTAGTCAATGAGTATTTGGCTCGAGTGTTGATTGATACCGGGTCTACTCATTCATTTGTCTCGCCGAGTTTTTCAGAAGGCTTTTCTGTAGAGCCAAGTCAGCTAGAACCGGAGTTAGCCATTTCGACTCCCCTTGGCAAAACAGTATTGGCAGATAAAGTGTATAGAAATAGTGTGGTCCAAGTTGGAAGCCACGAGTTGGCGGTTGATCTCATCATCCTTGGATTCCAAGACTTTGATGTTATATTGGGAATGGATTGGTTAGCAGCGCATCATGGGCATGTAGCTTGCTTTGAGAAGATGGTACTCTTCAAGCTGGTAGAAGGAAAACCATTTCACTTTCGGGGGTTGAAAGGTAGAGATATTGCTCGTTTTGCAGCGTTGAGCTTAGCTAACCCCGAGGCAAAGGACTCATCGACTATTCCGGTTGTGAGTGAATTCCTGGATGTATTTCCAGAGGAGTTGCCAGGATTGCCTCCAGACAGGGAGATTGAGTTTGTGATTGAGCTTGCACCAGGCACAACTCCTATATTCAAGGCTCCGTATAGAATGGCTCCGATTGAACTCAAAGAGTTAAAGACTCAGTTGGAGGAATTACAAGGCCTTGGTTTCATTCGACCAAGTGTCTCACCGTGGGGTGCCCCGGTGTTGTTTGTTAAGAAGAAAGATGGTTCGATGCGGATGTGCGTTGATTACCGGCAATTGAACAAGGTCACTATAAAGAATAGGTATCCCTTGCCTAGGATTGACGACTTGTTCGATCAGTTGAAGGGAGCGAGATTTTTCTCGAAGATAGATCTTCGATCGGGTTATCACCAGTTAAAGATTAAGGTGGAAGATGTTCCCAAAACTGCTTTCAGGACTCGATATGGGCACTATGAGTTCTTGGTGATGCCTTTTGGTCTCACGAACGCGCCGGCAGCCTTTATGGATTTGATGAACCGGGTGTTCCGACCATACCTAGATCGGTGCGTGATTGTATTTGTTGATGACATTTTGGTCTATTCCCAGACACGGGAAGATCACGTGCGCGACCTTTGCCTTGCATTGGAAATGTTAAGAGAGCACAAACTATACGCCAAAATTAGCAAGTGTGAGTTTTGGTTGGAAAAGGTAGCATTCCTAGGCCACGTTGTTTCCGCGGAAGGCATCTCCGTTGATCCGAAGAAGATAGAAGCTGTTATGAGTTGGGCGAGGCCCAAGAGTGTTACTGAGATACGCAGCTTTCTTGGGCTGGCAGGCTACTACAGGAGATTCGTAGAGGGTTTCTCTAGCCTTGCAGCACCGCTTACTCACCTGACAAGGAAGAATGCGAAGTTTGTTTGGAGCGACAAGTGTGAGATCAGTTTCACGGAACTGAAGAAGAGGCTTACTATAGCTCCTGTCCTTACAGTGCCATCCGGACCTCTTGGGTATAAGGTGTACAGTGATGCCTCACACGTTGGACTTGGATGTGTGCTTATGCAACACAAGAAGGTCATTGCCTATGCATCAAGGCAATTGAAGGAGCATGAGAAGAATTATCCCACGCACGACTTGGAGCTTGCGGCGGTCGTGTTTGCACTTAAGATTTGGCGTCATTACCTTTATGGGGTGGAGTTCTATGTGTTTACCGATCACAAGAGTCTCAAGTATCTCTTTTCCCAAAAGGAGCTGAATCTAAGGCAACGGCGTTGGGTGAAATTTTTGAAGGACTATGATTGTACCATTCAATACCACCCGGGTAAAGCAAATGTAGTGGCTGATGCTTTGAGTAGAAGACCTCAGGGGTTGTTAGCACACATGTTGGTTCAAGAATGGAAGCTACTTGAAGATTTGGCAAATCTGGACATCAGTGTGAATGACTCTGTCTGTAGTCCTATCTTGGCAAATGTTACGGTTCGGCCGTACATTATAGATTTGATCCAAGAATATCAAGCCATGGATGCGGAATTGTTGGCTTTCCGGGACAAGGAAGTTGCCAAGGGTAGTGAAGACTTTTCTCTCACTAGCCGAGGTGCTATAACGTTCAAAGGAAGGCTGTGTGTTCCGGCCAATGCAAATCTTCGATGAGAGATCATGGACGAAGCACATCGTTCGAAGTACACAGTGCATCCTGGGGGTACAAAGATGTACCGGAACCTCAAGAGTCACTGTTGGTGGCGGAATATGAAGAGGGATGTTGCGGAGTATGTAGCACGATGCTTAGTGTGCCAACAGGTGAAGGCAGAGCACATGCGGCCGGCAGGTCTATTACAGTCCCTTCCGATTCCCGAGTGGAAATGGGAGAACATATCCATGGATTTCATAGTTGGCTTGCCAAAGACGGCAAGGGGCTCAGATGCGATATGGGTAGTAGTGGATCGTTTGACGAAGTCCGCTCACTTCTTGCCTTATCGAACTACTTTCAACTCTAGTCAGTTAGCCGCTTTGTACATCAAGGAAGTGGTGAGGTTGCACGGAGTGCTCGTTAGTATTGTGTCAGATCGGGATCCAAGATTCACATCACGATTCTGGAAAAGCTTCCAGGAGGCTATAGGTTCC
Organism: Tetracentron sinense; assembly: GCA_015143295.1. Taxonomy (NCBI): domain Eukaryota; kingdom Viridiplantae; phylum Streptophyta; class Magnoliopsida; order Trochodendrales; family Trochodendraceae; genus Tetracentron; species Tetracentron sinense. Next base: position 30,760,842 of record CM026573.1, on the reverse strand, counting down.
CGACTTGATTTCAGCACCGCTTTTCATCCATAGACGAATGGACAAACTGAGAGGGTGAACCAAGTCATTGAAGACATGCTTCGGGCTTGTATGATGGATTTCAGAGGCAGTTGGGAAGAGCATTTGCCTTTGGTTGAATTCGCCTACAATAACAGCTATCAGGCAAGTATCCAAATGGCACCATTTGAGGCCTTGTATGGACGAAGTTGTAGGTCTCCTCTCTATTGGGATGAGGTAGGAGAAAGGAAATTACTTGGTCCAGAATTGATTGAGCAAACTGCAAACACAGTTAAGATCATTCGGGATCGATTGAAAGCCGCTCAAGATCGCCAGAAAAGTTATGCGGACACGCGCCGTAGGGACTTGGAATTTCAAGTAGGGGATCAAGTTTTTGTGAAAGTATCTCCTAGCAAAGGGATCATGAGATTTGGAAAGCGAGGCAAGCTCAGTCCTCGGTATGTAGGGCCTTTTGAGATTATCACACGAGTTGGGGAGGTTGCTTACAGGGTAGCTCTCCCACCTCACATGGCCGTAGTTCACAACGTTTTCCATGTGTCTATGCTTCGGAAGTACATTGCGGACCCTTCGCATGTACTAGAATTGGAACCGTTGGAAATTCAAGAAGATCTCACGTTGGTTGAGAAGCCGATTCACATATTGGATCGGAGAGATCAAGTGCTTCGCAACAAGACAATCCCTTTGGTTCTTGTGCAATGGCAACACCATGCTCGGGAAGAAGCTACATGGGAGCGTGAAGCCGAAGTCAAAGCGAAGTACCCAGAAATATTTGAGTGAGTTTTTGTATAAGTTTGTATATGACTTGTAAATTTCTTTTTGATTTGTAATGCAAGTAGCGTCTAAATTTCGAGGACGAAATTTTTGTAAGGGGGGGAGGATGCAGAGCCCCGGACCTTTTCACATTTAATGCATGACACTTTCGTTGCCATTTTGGCTTTAAAGAGGTATAATTTATAAATAAGAAAAAAATTAGAAATTTCAAAACGTCAAAAATGTTCCTTTTCGGAGTACGAACCCAACGCAAGTTGAATCGTCAAAATCCGACGAGCGAGTCAAAAGATATGGCCAAAACAGTCTGGACCTGCAGGCAACCGATCGCTCGGTCCATGGAGCGATCGATCGGTCCAAAACCGATCGCTCGGAGGCTATCGACTGGTCAAGATTTTTGTATGGGGAAATTTTCCAGAGAGTGAAATTTTAACCGATCGCTCGGTTATGAAACCGATCGATCGGTAGGCAACCGATCGATCGGTCATTAACACCGATCGCTCGGTACTCGCGTTTTTGCAGAAAATTTAGTAAGGGTGTTTTCGTCTTTTGGGCGTTTCACTCATACCTTAAAGGCTTTGCCCGATCATTTGAGGATTCATACACAACCCTTAGAGTCTTTTGAGAGATAGAGAGAAAGGAGAAGGGTTTCCAAAACCTAGGTTTTCATTTGGGAGAAATCAAAGGGGTTAAGACCCTAGATCAACCCCAAGCCCGTTTTCTTCAAGATCAAGGCTCAAGCATTCGAGGAGCTTGTGATCCAAGCTAGGGCAGCAGCTACACGGTCGTTTTTGGAAGGGGTTTCTTCCTCATTGTTCAAGGTCGGTACTTCTTACTACCCTCCTAGTTATAGCTTCCCTTTTTCCTTTGTTTCTCCTTATTTTCCTTCATTTATATATGTGTTATGAGATTGGTGGTATGTATGGTAAATGGAGATGGATGTTGGCGAATGGATGCCGTGTGGATGATGTAATGAAAGAATGGGGAAGGGCATTGTACTAATAATAAACATACAAGTGTGATGTGAGTATAACCCACCTAGAAAAGCATGTTGTAGGGTTAATAAATAATGAATGTACCATGTTTGATGAAATGCCAAGGTGAATAAAATGAATGATGAATTAAGAAAATGCATGTTTAAGGTTTATGGAAATTGCTAGGGTCATGATAGTGTGATTGTTCGCTTTCCCTAAATGATATCAATATTAAATTGCCCAAATCATTGATGTTATGTGTTATGAATTACTCAAATGCCATATTTAATTCCAAATGCAAGTATGCACACGACCTCACGAGCACGCATACATGACATGATTTACCGAGGTTTTCAAGAATGGGATTTAGAGGTGGGGCATATCGTACGGTATGTTTTACCTCGCTTTTGGCAAGGACAAGACAATCATGCATTTTCATAAGAAGGGTCTCCCTTCCCTCACAAGTGCATACATAACATAAGAAGGGCCTCCCTTCCCTCGCAAGTACATCTCACAAGAACATCGCACAAGTGAAAGGACATGACATGAGCATTTAGGAAGAAGGGTCTCCCTTCCCTCACAAGTAGTTTACTTTTCCAAGCATGATACAAGTATGACATGGCACGGCATGACAAGCACGGGCATTTAGGATGAAGGGTCTCCCTTCCCTCACAAGTAGTTTACTTTCCAAGCAAGCATGACATGGCATGACACGCATGATACGATAAGATAAGACAAACATGACAAGTTTTCAAGCAAGGAAATGGTATTTTCAGTCAAGTCAAGTGCACGGTGTTTTCAAGGGTTTTATCGGCTTTTATGAATTCAAGCATGATTATATACTCCTTTACTTTATTGTCATGATATGAATTATTCCTGCTTTATATGCTTGAATTGTTTCCTGCTTTATATATGTGAAATGTTTCCTGCTTCCTATACTGCTATGGTTTTGCTATGACTATTGGTTAGTATTTAGTACCCGCTGAGTATTCCATGCTCAGCCGTACTTCTTATGTCGGCAGATTCTGAGGGAGCTGCTGCTCCATTTGATGTCTGTGCTCCTAGCCCTTGGGTGGAGGAGGAGTACGTCGAGGAACCTTTGGAGGAACCTCCCGTAGAGGGTTATCAGTAGGTGGTGTTAGATTCTAAGTGGTTTAGCTGTGGGTGAGCATGAGTGATTATATCCATGTATTTTGGCGGGCATGTCCGCACTTTCTTTGTTTTGTTTTCTTTTGTATTAAACTTGGACCATGTGTATATATACTTAGAGGTTTGTTAGACTTCCGTTGTGTTTTATAGTTATGCTTCCGCTGTTATCCTCTATTGTATATGTTTCTGTGAGTTTTGCAGGTTGGTTCGTCAAGCAAGTCATGTGAGTAATGATTAAGTCGTCCAAGATTCACTCTAACTCCTAGGGTGGGTTTTGGGTCGCGACACATAGCATTTGAAGAAGATTCTTCAATCCCAGATAGAGATGTAGTGAAGGCCATATAACTCCTAGTCTTCTCACAAGAAGAACTATCTGACTCCTTAGATTCAGATTCACTGTCATCATTTGCCTTGCCCTTAAATCTTTTCTTATTAGAGCACTCAGTGGCAATATGGCAATAGCCTTGGCATTCATAGCATTGAACACCTTGGGATTTCTTGTCCACACTTTTAAGATGTTTCTTATTTTCAAAGTGCTTAGACTTAGGCTTCTCAAAAGAGTTTTGGCCTTTCGGATTAAATCTCTTATTAAATTTCAGAAATTTTCTGAATTTTTTTGCAAATAAAGTCAACTCTTCTTCATTATCCTTAGAGTCATCATCTGAACCATCTAGGGATTCCTTGATAGATTTCAACGCAATAGATTTTAGTTTCTTAGATGGGTTTAGATTTAACTCATAGGTTTGGAGAGAACCAACCAACTCTTCAATTTTGAGAGCATCAACATTTTTGCTCTCTTCGATGGTGGTAACCCTTAATTTGAACAATGTCCCATGCCTTATTCAAAGTGTTACATTTAGAAATACGCTGAAATTCTTCGAGTGTGACAGCAGCAAAGATTGCATTTAGACCTTTACTGTTCCATCTAGAACTTTCAAGTTCTACATTGGTCCATTTAGAAGAAGGTTTAGGGATGGTCTGATCATCTATGGTCTTTGTTGGATGGGTCCAACCTTGTTCAATTGAGATCCAAACCACGAGACCTAGTCCAGCCAAGAGATATCACTAAGACAAAGTCAACAAGAACTTATAAGTCTCGAACTTGACTCCTTCGGACTCGACACTACGATCCTTCAGTTCTTAGTCTTCCACGCCTCGAAAAGTCATCACGTACTCACAAGTCCCGTGATCAACCACAGCCGATTCTACTTCTGTTTGTGTCTCGAAAAATATTCCACGATCTTCCGATTGATCTCTGTCAATGACGGCTTCGGATTCCACCGACCAAATCACACATCCACGATCCTTTTCGGATCGATCTCTTTCGCAAAGGCTCTGAAACACTGCGGTCAAGTTGTTCTATCTAGAACGGGTTGATGGTTTAATTAAAATCAAATCCTAGATGGACTCCATCAATGGGAAAGTCCAAGTAAGCTATAATAGAGCTTTTGGCTTGCAAAACTAGGATGGGAGAAGGATTAACAAAGGGGAGGAGAACAAATAGTTTTCAGAGTTTTTATGAACTCTAAAGATAGTTAAAAACATTTTAATCGAACCGCCTAGTTTCACGTGTTTGCTGTGGGTCATGTCTCGTTTCAAGATTCATCCACAGGAATCCTATTTACATTACACTTACTTCGATTTTCTTTCGATATAGTATAGACATATCATGCTCTTATACAACACTAATAAAATTCTCGCACTTTCACCTCATCTCGGATTCTCTCTAAAGAAAAGGAATTCAAAATAGAATTCTCATTTTTTTATTTAGAGTTTCGAATTTGAATTTATTTGAAATTGAAATTTGAATATATTTCAATTTTTGATTTGATATTTTTTTTGATGTTTATGAATATAATCAATTCACGCTCTCTAGTTCTAATTGGTTGCAAACACAGCAATCCATTCCTACCTGCTAATCTCGGACCGTCTCCTCCTGTTGAAAGACCTGCTTCGGTTTCCTGGCCCCCACTCATTCAATCACTTGCTTGTGATTGTAACCGTTCCCGGAGAGACGAGGAACCCTCTCTATACTCTCCCAAACTTGTTGTCCACGAACTAGAAGGGTTCACATTAAATAGAGACCCTAAAACCAAGTTAAGGAAGTTGCTAAAACCGTTTTAGAAAGGAAAAACCATGTCAGGGTCGACCTTGGGGGTTGTGGGTCGACCCAAGAACGTTTTAGAATGATTTTCCATATCAAGGTTGACCCAAAGAGTCACTTGGGTCAACCTAAGTGTCTTCTAGGGTAGACCCTGGCTTTTCTCACTTGCTGGATTTTTTTAGCATACAAAATCAGTCCATATCAGGGTCGATCCTAACTAGTTTCGGTCGACTGAGATATAAAAAAGCATTTTTAGCTTTTTCTTCCTTCATAAAAGTTGTATAGCTTTTCGACGCAGTCGATTTGATATATTATGGAGCTAAATCCAAGCTGCGGTTTGTGAGATATGTCTCTTACAAGAAACCTTAGTTTTTTAAGAACTTTAAGGAATCAGGGTCGACCTTGAAGTGCAAACCCTTTTTCAAAAACACTTTTCCAGCTCTTGAATCCTTCACAAAAGTTGTAGATATTTTTGACGCGATCGATTTGATTTGTTGTGGAACAAGATCCAAGCTACGGTTTGGGAGGTATGCCACCTACAAGCAACCTTGGTTTTTTTTTAAGAACTTTTTAACTTGTTTTGGGCTTTCATATCTAGTCACCTAGGGTCCATATGATTAGTATAAGTCAATTTCCACCTAAGGTAACATGTTATCTAAGTTACTTACCATCCTATGAATGAAACGAAGGATATGATAGACAAAGTCTTCAACCAATCTTCTTCGGTCTTCAATTTCACTTGTCGTGGATGCTTGAAGGCAATGATACACAATACACAACTAATCACCTAGACTCACTTGTTTTGACACCAGAATAAGCCAACACTAAAACATGGACTTTACAGGCCTATTCAAGGCGATGTGATATTGTGCCCAAAGGCAAGATTATATAAGCCAGTGTCTAGGTATTCAATGCCAACTGAAACTTCCTAAATTGGCAATACTATTAGAAACATACCCATAATCTAATAGTAATTAATGAATACAATAGATCGCTAATACTATCTTATTTGTCATTTGATTAGATCATGACAGGCCTACACCCATTAACTGAAATTCTTCGTGATGAAAAGTTAGTCGGAACTAACTACGTAGACATTAAAAGAAAGATTAGAATAGTATTTGCTGTTGATAACCTTGACCTATGTCTTAAGACACCTAAACTTGAAATTCCTTTGAATGCTTCACCGGCCCAAAAGGTTGAGTTAGAGTAATGGGAGAGGTCCAATCAGATGACCAAGTGTTACGTTCTTGCTTAAATGTTTAACATTTTACAAAGCCAACATGACCACATGGATAAGGCTTTTGACATTTTGCAAAACCTGCAAGAGATGTTTGGTGAGAAAAATAGGTTAGCTTGACAAGTAAAGTTGAAAACCCTTGTTAACACCAAGATGGCTGAGAGAACTCCAATCAGGGTAGACATCATAAAGATGATGAGCTTATTAAATGAACTGGAGATTCTTGGTGGAGAGATGGATGCCATCACTTAGGTTGACACTGTTCTGCAGTCACTCCCTTCAACCTTCAATGCGTTCGTGTTAAATTATAACATGAACAAGAGTGAAATGTCACTAAGTGAGCTTATGAACTCATTTGTGGCTATAGAAGATTTGATCAAGAAGTCAACAAAGAGTGAAACTTTAATAGTCGATAAACCCGATACCTCCAAGAGATCTAAAAAGTTTAGTAAAGGGAATAAGGCAAAGGTAAGTTTAAAGACAACAGGGCTAAGGCAAGAGTTGCCAAAGGTTCTTTAGGTGATATTGGCAAGGAAAACAAAGGTAAGGGAAAGTGTTTCCACTGTGGTAAAATAGGCCACTGGAAGAGGAACTGTAGGACTTACCTCGCAACTCTTAAGAACGGTGGCACCAATACTCAAGGTATGAGATGCTTTGAAGTATTAATTACTTTTGAGTCAAACTTTCTGGATGGTCCTCCTAACTCTTGGTGCGTGGATTTTGGATCCACTATACATGTTTGCAATTGTTTGTAGGGGCTCAAAGAAACTAGAAAGCCGACCAAACAGGAGCAGAAGGTTAAAGTTGGTGTAAAGTCAAAGTGTTGTTGGCACAATTCCGAGTCCAAAATGTTGTATATAGGTCATAGTAGGTCTCATCCAGTTTGAAGACAAAGTGAAGAAGAAGCCACAAAAAATCTTAAAGCTACACCACTAAGCTTGCCTCAAAAAGTAAGTTTTGAAAGAGAGACCTAGATGATCTTAGGTTACCTCATGAAATTGTCCCATTCATCATAAAAGTTTAGTCAAAAAACACTAGAGGTATAGGGGATTGCATTTAAAGCTAATAGGAGAAAAATATTGAAAAATTGCACCCCAGGGTCGACCCTGACCGTTTTGGGTTGACCCTGAATAGCCCTTTTTTTGTATGCTGTTTTCGGGTAAAGAGTCAAAAATTTGGAGGTCGACCCAGAAGGATCATTCGGTCGACCGAAGTGTACACTTTGGTTGACAGAACCATCTCCCAAGGTCGACTCTAATATGGGATTTCGGCGGTCATGGTTTGTTGCTATAGTGGGTCGACCCAGGGATCCCCCAGGGTCGACCCTGATATGGAAAAACTTTCTAAAATCATTTTTTAGCAACTTCTAAACCCTTAATCCTTTCTTATATATATTGGCCTTCTCCCAGTCCGTGGGTGATATTGATTGGAGACTTTTTAGAGCACTTTGTGCCTATTTTGAGTTTATGAAAAATCTTGGATTCATTGATCTTCATCTCCTTTAGTTGGCCTCTAGGTTGTGCAAAGTTTTTCAAACATATTTTCTCAAAACTTGCATTAGATGATCCTTACTCATTAAGAGATCACCCTAGGGCTTCCACAAACCCTAAAACACACTGTATGCTCTACTATGAGCGTTGGTTAGCCTGAGCTAAAGCCGTCAAGGACGGAGATCAGTCTTCAGAGACCGTGGTTGATCACTTTGAGTAAGATTAGCCGGTGAGGAACCGGAGCTGCTATTGCGGAGATCGAACGTGCTGTGTTCGTGGTTTGCAAGCTGAGGAATCGATACCGAGGAACGTTGTGTCATGTTCGGTTGGGTAAGATTCGAGTCTTTCATTGTTCAAACCTTCTCATAGTGAATTTTGTGCTGGACTAGGTCCAGTGGTTTTTCCCGGAAGGGTTTTCCATGTAAAAATCTTGTATGTTCAAGTGAGATTGTTTGTGTGTGATTGTCTAAAATTAAAATTGGAAAAGAGAATTGAAGTAGACCTATTCACCCCCCTTTAGGTCTAAGAGTGCATTGAAGTAAGAAATTTCAGTTGGCTTAGGTGCAAATGTTGCAGTGAAGTCAATTGGCTTGTTTACTCTTTATTTACCTAATGGAAAACATTAATTTTAGAAGATTGCTTTTATGTGCCTTCTGCACATCGTAATTTGATTTCAGTATCTAGACTTTTATTTTGTGGATTCTCTATCAATTTTAATTCAATTGTTGAAATTAAGAAAGATGGAATAATCTTGATTACTTGTAATCTCATTAATGGTCTTTATTTAATATTTCCTTTGGTAAATAATGAATGTCTACAAAGTGACAATGCCTCATCATCTAGAATGTCTGGAATGAAGAGACATTGCACAGAGTCTACTTATCTTTGGCATAAGAGACTTGGTCATAATTAATCTTGATAGGATCAAGAGGTTGGTAAAAGATGGTCCCCTTGACTTTCTCAAGGTAGAACCACTCACTACTAGCGAGTCTTGTCTTGAAGGGAAGATGACCAAGAAGCCTTACCCTAAAAAGGTAGGAAGAGTCGAAGAAAAGTTAAGAATCTTACATAGTGATATATGTGGTCCATTTAACATTGTTGCATGAGGGTAATACCGGTATTTTGTCACATTTACAGATGACTATTCTAGATATGGATATGTCTATTTGATGCAACACAAATCTGACCCCTTTGAAAAGTTCAAAGAATTCAGATTAGAAGTTGAGAATCAAACAGACAAATCCATAAAGACACTTCGATCATGTAGAGCCCCGGAATTTAGGTTTCCTATTCATGTGAATAGGACAGTGAATAGTACACTTGCATAGGGTATGCAAAGGCCTAAAGCCTTCCATGGGTCCTTGGTTTGAGGAAAGTGAAGTGGGATTTTATATGTGTATGTTGAGTCTCAAAACAAGTGTATAAGTATACTCTAAGTATCTAAACACGTAGGGTTTAAAATAACCTAAATATGAATGTAAAACCCCAGGAATCAATTTCACAATGCTGTGACAAGTGTCAGGGCATTGGGGTGGATGTCCAAAAGTCTTCTTGTATTGTTATAATGTTATAGAAAAATGATAAGGAGGGTTTTTACCTGGAGTGTTGTTGGATAGAAATATGTGTGGTGTATGTCAGTGTGTTGAAACCAAGATTATGAAATGCTCTAAGTCGTTGGGAGTTTAAGGTATGCGGGTGATGAAGCAAAGATTAAAAGGACTCTACAAGAAATTAAGTGGTGTTAGTGTGTAAAGGAAGAGTAATGGAAATACTCTAAGTGGGTAAAAGTAAGGGTATAAAATACCTTAAGTGCTTAAAGGGTTGTAAGTGAATAATGTGTGAATAGTGCTATGAACAATGTGTGAATAGTGTCTGTGAACAGAGTATGTAAAGGCCAAGGTCTTCCATGTGAACTTGCTGTTGGTTTGAATGGGGATGAAGCATCTCATTTTAAAATGAGTGTTATGTTATTGATTTGGTGTAAAACATAAGGAATGATGTATGTGTGGTTGGGACCCAAAACGAGAGTATAAAATACTCTAAAGTGTCAAAGAGGGTGGATGTCTTACCATAACCTCAACTTGAGGGAGCTCTAGAATTCTCACCGCTGATTAGAATTGAGTGATTCTTGAATTTTTGGAAAGGTATTGAAACCCTCTTCAAGGTTCATGTCTATAACTTTTTCAAATTTTGAGTCAAAGTTGGGTCAATTGTCAGATTTCCGCAAACTGGTCTACGGTAAATTTTGGTCTACTGAAAGTCATCCCAGGACCAGTCCACTTGTGGGTCCATTTAGATCATTTAGAACTCAAAATTAGGATTTGTACAAAACATGAAAGTTGTTCTACTTTGAAAGACGAGTCTAACTCAAGTTGAATCATCAAATCCGATAAGCGAGTCAAAAGTTATGATCAAAATACCAAAGAGTGAAAAACCTACCCAGGTAGAGTTCAATTTCGGTGACGAAATGTGCTGGGGGCCGAATTTTGTCGACGAATTCAACCCAGAAATTGGCGAAAACGCCCAGTAATGAGCTGTAACTCATCAATCACCTTGGGGAGATATTTTCCTAAGGGGTTTTTGGGATATTTTTTACAACCTTTAGACTATAAATAGAATGGGATTTCGTGGCTTTCATCTACTGAAACCCTAAGCCAAGATTTTGGGGATTTTTGGAAGAGAAGAAGAAGAAGAAACCTTTGATTTCTCAAAGAGTTCTGCTCAGACGAAACTGAAGCTACATCCTTGCTTCTAAGGTTTGTACCTTACTAATTTTAGTGTTTTAGAGCTTGGGTTTTCTACTTAAGGTGGTTCTCAATTCTGAAATCAAAAGGAAGTTTTTGGTTTTGTTTTCCAATTAGGGTTCAGGCTTCTCAAAGCTTCAACCAAGTTTCCTCAAGCTTGATTCTTGTTCTACAGAAGTGTAAAAACTTTCTTTTGAGGTAGATACACTCTGCTACCTACCATGTGCTATTCTTTTTAAGAAAAGCATGTTTAAAGTATGTCTTTGGGTTGATTGGATGATGATTTGTACATGGGATGTAAACTATCACTACTATTGAAATTCTATGAATATGATTATATGTTTACAAGCTTTCTAAGTTTATCATGATGTTCACAAGTACTATATGAACTCTATGTTCACAAGTTTCATATGATTCGATGATTTCTCACAAGAAAGGTATTTCATAAAGTTCATAAGCAAGGTTTTTCTAAAAGAAATCTCACATGTTCACAAGGATGGATAAGGCCAAACTATGGGTTGGTAAGTGACAAGGCCAAACTTTGGATTGGTATTCTAAGATCGGTTCAAAGCTCACAAGGATTCCCACTATACATGGACTCACAAGTAGTCATGTCTCACAAGCTCACAAGTTCACAAGAAAATCATGCTTACTCAGATCTCGCATGCTCACAAGGAATACTAACTCTCGCAAGAATTCACAAGAACCCACAAGAACATGATTAGGGATTTAAGACAAGATTGAAAAATTATTGGCTCTAGAGGTGCAAGTTAGCGAAATAAGATTTTAGGTGCATGTTAGCAAAAAAGTGTGAGATTCTATTAGGGTTCCATGCAAAACCCTAGGGCTGCCGGCGGTGGGGAGGGAGATTCCTCCTCCAAATCGCCAGATCCCCCTCTCTCTTACGCTGCTATGCTTGGTAAATCATCTCCATCAGTTACTCACAATGCTGTTATTCCTATCAAAAAGCCAGGCACTTATCGTGGAGAACCAGCAATACTTTTCTCGGAAGAAGAATCATCAAAGCTTGCTATCCCTCATAGATTATCTCTAGTGGCAAAGTGCTCGTATGGAAGACCTTCTCTGGATGTAATTAAGATCCATATGAAGAAATTAGTAGGTCTCCGTCTGGCCTTCTCTGTTGGCATTCTTGATACGAGGCATCTTCTTTTCAGAATTACTTCGGAGGAAGATTATGTAATCGTATGGCTTAAAGAAGTTCTATATATCAATGGTTACCTATTCAGATTTTTTAAATGGACTCCATTTTTTTTATCGGGGGCGGAACCATCAATTGTTCCTATTTGGGTGAGTTTCCCAAACCTCCCTCTCCATCTTTTCAACGAATCTGCCCTTACTTCTATCGGTAGCATATTTGGTAAGGTATTAAAGATCGATGGAGCAACAAAGACCCTTTCTAGACCAAGCGTTGCTAGAATATGTATCGAGATGGATATTTTAAAATCCAATCCAAAACGGTTTTGGTTGGGTTTAGGTGATCATGGAAGATGGTAAACAGTGGAATATGAAAAGAAATTCCATTTCTGTGTAAAATGAAAAAAGCTTGGCCACAACTTAAACTCATGTTCGGTTGGAAAAGGCAAGAGCAGTAATGAGGATCAACGAAAGGAAGAAGCTCCAGTCAAAAACCAAACAAAGCAATGGGTTCTGAAGAAGTTTCATTCGGAACAGATTCAAAAGGAAGATCCCTCTAACCCGAATATTGTTAAAGATAATGATATAGTTCAGATTACAGATCAAGAGTGTGGGATGAATTCACCAAAAATTGCAGATCCGTCTAAGGAGAATGCTGTTATAAATCTAGATTCTAATTCTCCCTCAAAATCTGATCAGGATATTGTAGAGCCTCGGACCTTTTCACATTTAATGCATGACACTTTCATAGCCATTTTGCCTTTAAAGTAGTACAATTAATAAATAAGGAAGAAATTAAAAATTCTGAAATGTCAGAAATGTTCCTTTTCGAAGTACAAACCTAACGCAAGTTGAATCGTCAAAATCCGACGAGCGAGTCAAAAGATATGGCCAAAACAGTCTGGACCTGCAGGCAACCGATCGCTCGGTCCATAGAGCGATCGATCGGTCCAAAACCGATCGATCGGTAGCTATCGATTGGTCAAGATTTTTGTATGGGGAAATTTTTCAGAGAGTTGATTTTTGGTCGAGAGCTCGGTCAACACACCGATCGCTCGGTAGGCAACCGATCGATCGGTCATAAACACTGATCGCTCGGTCCTCGCGTTTTGCAGAATTTTCACTAAGGGCATTTTCGGCATTCGGGTGTTATACCCTTTCTTATATAGGATCGCCCGAGCCTTTAGGGCTCATTCTCAACACTTAGAAGATTTGGGAGATTAGAAGAGAGGAGAAAGGGTTCCCAAACCTAGGTTTTCATTTGGGGAGAAATCAAAGGGATTAAGACCCTAGATCAACCCCAAGCCCGTTTTCTTCAAGATCAAGGCTCAAGCATTCGAGGAGCTCGTGATCCAAGCTAGGGCAGCAGCTACACGGTCATTTTTGGAAGGGGTTTCTTCCTCATTGTTCAAGGTCGGTACTCCTTGCTACCCTCCTAGTTATAGTTCCTTCTTTTACTTTATTTCTCTTTGTTTTCTTTCATTTACACATGTGCTATGAGATGGATGGGTGTGAATGGTGAATGGAGACGGAATTGGCGATTGGATGCCGTGTGAAATGATGTGATGAATGAAATGGGTAGGGCATTGTATCCATAATGAACAAACACGTATGATGTGAGCATAACCCACCTAGAAAAGCATGTTGTAGGGTTAATAAATAATGAATGCACCATGTTTGATGAAATGCCAAGGTGAATGAAATGAATAATAAATTAAGAAATTGCATGTTTAAGATTTATGGAAATTGCTAGGGTCATGATAGTGTGATTGTTCGCTTTCCCTAAATGATATGAATACTATATTGCTCTAATCATTGATGTTATGTGTTATGAATTACTCAAATGCCATATTTAATTCCAAATGCAAGTATGCACATGACCTCACGAGCACGCATACATGACATGATTTACCGAGGTTTTCAAGAATGGGATTTAGAGGTGGGGCATATCCTATGATATGCTTTACCTCGCTTTTCACAAGAAAACAAGAACAAACATTCTACGAGGGGTCTCCCCTCACTCACAAGTGCATAGCATAAAGAAGGGCCTCCCTTCCCTCGTAAGTACATACATATCATGAAGAAGGGTCTCCCTTCCCTCTCAAGGCATCTCACAAGTGCATCTCGCAAGTACATCTTACAAGTATATCTCACAAGTTACATGATCACAAGCAAGCATGACATGACATAGCATGACAAGCATGAGCATTCTAGGAAGAAGGGTCTCCCTTCCCTCACAAGTAGATTACTTTTCAGAACAAGCAAGCATGATACACGCATGGCATGACATGACACGCATGATACAAGCATGACACGGTAGACAAGGTTTCAAGCATAAAAAGGGTAATTTCAGTCAAGTCAAGTGCACAAGATTTCAAGGGTTTTACCGGCTTTTATGATTGCAAACATGATGACTTATATTTCTTTACTTTATTGTCATAATATGAATCATTCCTGCTTTATATGCATGAATTGTTTCCTGTTTTATGCATGCTATCTGTATCCTATGACTGTTGGTTAGTGCTTGGTACCCGCTGAGTATTCCATGCTCAGCCGTACTTCTTATGTCGGTAGGTTCTGAGGGAGCTGCTGCTCCATTTGATGTTTGTGCTCCTGGTCCATGGGTGGAGGAGGAGTACGTCGAGGAGCCTTTGGAGGAACCTCCCGTAGAGGGTTATCAGTAGGTGGTGTTAGATTCTCAGTGGATTAGCTGTGGGTGAACATGAGTGATTATATCCATGTATTTTGGCGGGCATGTCCGCACTTTCTTTGTTTTGATTTCCTTGTATTAAACTTGGACCATGTGTATATACTTAGAGGTTGTTGGACTTCCGCTGTGTTTTATAGTTATGTTTCCGCTGTCATCCTCTATTGTATATGCTCTGTGGGTTTTTTGCAGGTTGGTTTGTCAAGCAAGTCATGTAAGCCATGATTAGTCGTCCAAAGTTCACTCTAACTCCTAGGGTGGGTTTTGGGTCGCGACAGATATAGATCAAGGGACTGGATTGCATTACTCAACAGTTGCAGAAAAAGAAAGAACCAAAAATGCTAGAACTGCAAATCCAAAGAATGTTTCTATTTCACAATTGGCTCAGGAGCAAACTTCTAATAGTAATCGAAGATCTGAGGAAATATCACCAGTTAATATTGAGATCGATAAGACTGCTTTACCTCTTGTTAATTCTGAATCTCTAACCCCTTTTGTTTCAGACTTATTGCATAACAAAGATGGATCATCTTCATACGGCAAATCAGAAGCCACAATGGAGAATACTATGGATGATAATACAACAGCATTAGTACATTCTCATTCAGGTTTGATCTCTCCTATAAATCCCTCTAAAATGCTAATAGATAATTTCAATAGTGATAGGAATTTTTTGGGTAATAGTATTGAGGAAATCAATTGTGGATTGAGAAACTATTTACTGATGGAACAAACTAAAAAGAAAACTGATATGCTTACAAGTAACATTCTCACACCATCGAAAATTAAGGGTTTGTTCAGTGATCATAAAAGAATTACTAGTCTTAGATTTCACTTTTCCCCTCAATACCGTATGTGGAAAAAACTAATCTTCACTCTTGAAGGAACTCCCAATAGAAGGGATGATATAATTCCGAATAAAATCTTATGGGACCAATCACAAACTTTCGAATACCATTCGGATAACGAGCCTTGTTTATTAAAGAATATAAATTCATTTAAAGAAGAAGGGAAAAATTTTTCTCAAAATTTGCTAAAATCAGAATTATTCTACTCGTATAATTATTTAGATCCAAAGAAAAAATCTAAAAATAGCAAGGTTGTGCCCTTATCTAATAGAATAACACGCTGTAGATCTTCAGGTCTACCTTTGGTGAGCTCCTCCTTTAATGTTATCAATGAATAGTATGCTTCTTTGGAATATTCGAGGAATAGGAAATTTATCCTCTAAGACTAGATTAAAACATCTTCTCTCTTTGCACAATATCCTACTTACTGCTATAATGGAACCAAAAAAAAACTTTAACTCTATACATGAGGTATGTAATTTTATTAGCATGGATAACTATCTTGATTCTCATTGTTCTCATCCCAAGATTTGGTTGTTTTGGAAGAGTCATGTCAAAGTTTCATTTATTTCTAAATCTGATCAAACTCTTATAGTTGATGTAACCACTTCTACTATGACTCCAATTAGATGTGCTTTTATTTATGCTAAGTGTACTAGAAGGGAGCGTTGGGCTCTTTGGGAGGATATCTGTGCGGCTTTTTCTACTTTTGTAGGTCCTTATTTTATAGGTGGTGACTTTAATGCTATCTCCGCTTCTGACGAAAAATGGGTGGCAGAGATGTGAACTATGAATCTATGGAAGACTTTAATAACATGATCAACGATCTAGGCTTGATGGATATGGGTTTCTCTGGGAATAAATTTACTTGGTGCAACAATCAGGTCGGTATGCATCGTATTTATGCTCGTCTTGACCGTATCCTCTTTAATACTGATTGGTCTAATAGTTTCAATAGTTCTTCGGTTAATCATCTTTCTAGAATTGCTTCAGATCATGCTCCTCTCTTACTAGAGTTTGGTAATATTCAATCCAGAAGGCCTTCCCCTTTTAAATTTCAGTAAATGTGGATTAATCATTCGGATTTTTCTAGAGTTGTTTCTGAATCTTGGGGGCCTCCTATTTTAGCTAATCCTCTCACTTCTTTTTTTCTTAAACTCAAACGACTTAAATATGCTTTAAAAACCTGGAATAGAGATGTTTTTGATAACATCTTCCAAAAAATTAACTATCTCGAGAGCCAAATATCTAAATTGGAAGATGATATTCAAAGATCTTGGGATGAGTTAAAAAATACTTACTTGTCTAACTTAAAGATAGAACTCCAATCTGTTCTTAACTATGAAAAATTTTTTTGGAGGCATAAATCTAGAATTCAATGGCTCAAAGAAGATGATAACAACACAAAATTTTTTCATATGGTCACAAATTCTAGGAGGGGTCGGAATAGTATCTCTAGAATTCAAGATGCTCAAGGAAACTGGCTAGAATCTCAAGAAGATATAGGATCTGAAGCAATAAATTATTTTCAGAACCTGCTTACCTCTAATAATGCTACTCTTGATAATAATATTTTGCATTATAGTCCTTGCAGTATTTCTGAGGAGGATAATAATTTCATATCTTCTATTCCCTCAATAGATGAAATCCAAAAAGTTGTTTTTAGCATGTCGGCTGATAGTGCCCCTGGTCCAGATGGTTTTACTGGACATTTTTTCCATTCTTGTTGGAATATTATAAAAGAGGATCTTCTTCATGCTATTAATTTCTTTTTCTTAACTGCTGAAATTCCAAAAGCTATAAATGCTACAGCTATTGCTTTAATCCCTAAATGCAACTCTCCAGTGACATTCTCGGATTTCAGACCCATTAGTCATTGTAATTTTATTTATAAGATTATATCTCGCTTGTTAGCTGACCGTATTAGTTTATTACTTCCTGATATTATCTCTGAGGAGCAAAGTGCATTCGTTAAAAGCAAGAATATTTTAGATAATGTTAGCATAGCTCAGGAGATGGTGCAAGATATTGATAGAAAAATTCTGGGAGGTAATGTTATTATTAAACTTGATATGTCTAAAGCCTATGATAGAATGGAATGGAATTTTATATTTCTTATCCTCAAAAAGATGGGTTTTAAAGAAAATTCCATAAGATTGATTCGTGGTTGTCTCACTAATCAACCTTTTTCTATTCTTATTAATGGTTGCCTTCAAGTTTTTTTTAGAGCTCGCGAGGTCTTCGTCAGGGTGATCCTTTATCCCCTGCTCTCTTCATCATTGCAGAAGAAGTTCTTAGTAGGGGCCTTAAAACCATATCTAAGAGTCTCTCTTCAAAATATAAATTTGGAAGGTATGACATTCCTGTCTCTCATCTTCTTTTTGCAGATGATACTCTCATTTTTTGTAATGCTAGGAAGCAGAACTTAAAAAAAATCTTTGATTTCATTACAGACTATGTGAAATCATCAGGACAACTAATTAATAAATCTAAAAGTTCTTTCTATTGTTCTGATAATATGAACAGAATGAGAATTGATAAAATTTTTAATTGGGTAGGTATTCCTAGGAAACATTTTCCTTTTATTTATTTAGGAGTCCCTCTTTACAAAGGCCGTCTAAAAAAGTTTTATTTCAATTCTCTTCTTGACAAAATTCACTCCAAGGTGGAAGGGTGGAAGGCCAAATTTTTATCATCTGGTGGGCGTCTTACTTTAATTAAACATGTTCTATCCTCTATTCCCACTTATTTGCTTGCGGGCATTCAAGTGCCCAAAGGTATAAATTCCCAGATTGATAGAATTATGGCCAAATTTTTTTGGAATAACACTACTGAAGTTAGAAAACGTCATTGGATTAATTGGAATATATGCTCTTGTCCCCAGTTAGAAGGAGGACTTGGTATTCGTAAGATGAATGACTTTTCTAAGGCTCTTAGAATGAAGAAAGTCTGGAATCTTTATCAATCTAATAATCTATGGTCAAATTTTTTTAAAGAAAAATTTCAATTTAATCATATTTGGCAGGCCTCCTATAGGCCTGGTGCCTCTTAAACCTGTATTAAAATTAGTCAATTGTGTAAAGATGTGCTTTATAAATCAACTTCTTTAATTGGGAATGGAACTAAGATAAATTTTTGGTTAGACTGTTGGTTTGGAGAGGTCCCTCTCATTGATCTTGCTTTATCCATTCCACAAAGGTTTCCTATTATTTCCGATATGCTTGATTCTAATGGAAATTAGGATTTCTCCCTAGTTGATGATCATCTTTCTAACCAATTGAAGCTCACTATCAGATCTACAGGTTTCTTTACTTCTGATTCTGAAGATAATTTTATTTGGAATCCCGGTCCGAATGGTAAATTCTCTATAAAATCTGCCTGGGATTCAATTAGGATTACTAATGCTCATAAGTCCTGGAGCAAGAACATATGGAACTCTATTACCCCAAAAAAAATCCAAATTTTTGGGTGGAAGGTAATGTATAGTGCTGTTTCAACAGATAACATGATCCAATCAGTAGGTATTCAGTTAGCTAGTCGTTGTTCTTGTTGTAATTCTGGCAATATAGAATCCTTATCTCACCTTCTTTTGTAGAGTAACCTTGCAAGTAGTATTTGGAGTCATTTTAATAGATATTGTAGCATTGTTTCTCTTCCTTGTGACTCTATTCAATGTCTTCTTATGCGATGGTTCAGAATTTATGACAGGTATCACAATGAGCTCTACAATATACTTCCTCTCCTTATCATTTGGGAAATTTGGAAAGAGAGATGTTCAAGAAGATTCAAGAACATTCGGAAGACTTTGGCCAGTGTTATTACTCGTATTAAAGTTTGGCTAAAAGATTTGGGGAATCTACCTTCAAAAAAAAGTCTGGATCTCTCTCTTTTCTGTATTTCATTTTATTCTCCCAAGGTCAGAAATACTATCTCTATTGTTAAATGGGTTCGACCTCTTCAAGGTATTATAAAGCTTAACGTGGATGGGGCTTCTAGAGGTAATCCTGGATTAGCTGGTGGAGGTGGCATTATCCGTAACCAACATGGTGACATGATAGCCTGTTTCTACTCATTTTATGACATTTGTTCTAGCTATGTCGCTGAAACTAGAGCCTTATTAGATGGTATTTTGCTCTGCCAGACCTTGGGTTATATTCAGATTGAGGTTGAGTCTGATTCTAAATCCCTTGTAGATGCTTGGAATGGTCATTTTTAGCACCCTTGGTCGGTTTGGTATTGGAAGCAAAAAATAAAAAAAGCTATCAATATTTACTCTTCTTTTACTCACATTTACAGAGAGGCTAACCAGGTGGCTGATTTTTTAGCTAACTATGGTTGTGACCTTCAAAGCTCGGGATTGATTCAGACTGCTCAGGATTGCTCCCCTCATCTTAAGACCCTTATATTTATGGACAAAGTGGGTCTTAGAAACATTAGATTAGTCTGATTGGTAATGTGGTCTTTTGTTTGTAAAAGGAAGGGGGTTTTTAATTCCCTTTTCCTTGTGTGTGTCTTTTTAGGGGTAAGGTTTTATGTCCCCCCCTCTTTTTTGAGTCTTTGTAGGGGTAAGGTTTTATGTCCCTCCCTTCTTTATAGGGGTAAGGTTTTTTGTCCCCCCCCTTCTTTTTTGTACTTAAAATTTTCATTTAATAAACAGGTAGGGGTCCGCCAAACCCCCCACTCATCCTAAGTGGCTTTTTTTAAATAAAAAAAAAAAAAAAAACAAACAAGAACATGATTATCACATGACCTCACAAGATTTACTTGGTTTTGATTTCACATGAATACTATTAAGGAATTGTAGAACCCCGGATCTTGAAGGTATGGTAGTGAATAGGGTTTAAGGCTTAGAGCCTATTGTAATGGTTATCAACGAAAATGAGAACCTGATTTTTGATATATTTTGAATATATGATGTTAAATGACATTTATCAGCACTTTAAGAAGGTTTTTCAAAGTTATAGATGTTTTGATGAAGGAGCAAGAGTATAGAATACTCTAAGTGTCAAAATAATGGTTTATGCCTTAGCATACCTTCAACTTTGAAAAGCTCTATTTTGCTCATAGCTGATTGGAATAGAGCGATTCTTGAATTATTGGAAAGGAATTGGAACCCTCTTCGAGCTCCATGTTGATCACTTTTCTCGATTTTGTGTCGAGGTCGAGTCAAACGCCCTATTTTCAGAATCGGATCTGCTGCAAAAACGGGTTAATAAAACCCATTCGCATGTCAGTAGGATTTAGAGCCATTTTTAGTAATTAAAAACCCAAAATTGGGATTTTTATAAAATACCAAAGTTATTCCTCTTCGAAAGAGAAATCCAACGCAAGTTCAATCATCAAAATCTGACGAGCGAGTCAAAAGTTATGGCCGAAATACGAAAACAAAAAAATCAAGAATTTTTCTGCAAAAGTTGCGATTGTTTGTAGGGACCCTATGAACGATCGTAGCGGCGCTACGAACGATCGTAGAGTTGCTATCATCGATCATAACGCTAAAAAATTGTTGAAAACTCATGGAGATGCTATGATTGATCGTAGGAACCTACGAATGATCGTAGATGTGCGATTTTGTGTCCTTGGGTGCGATTTTTTTGGGGTTTTCACCCCTTTACCTATAAATAAAGGATCATTTACAGGGTTTTGGTTTACCCTAAACCTAACAAGAGTTCTTGAGAGAGAAAGAGAGAACAATTACGAAATTCCTTATTCCAATGCACTCTTAGACCTAGAGGGGGGGTTGAATAGGTCTACTATAATTTTTTCTACCAATTTTAATTTTAATCAATCACACACAGCTAAACTCACTTGAACACACAGGATTTTTACGTGGAAAACCCTTCCGGGAAAAACCACGGGACCTAGTCCAGCACAGTTCACTATGAGAGGATTTAAACAATACAAGACTCGAATCTTACCCAACCAGACACGACACAACGTTCCTTGGTATCGATTCCTCAGCTTGCAAACCACGAACACAGCACGTTCGATCTCCGCAACAGCAGCTCCGGTTCCTCACCGGCCAATCTTACTCAAAGTGATTAACCACGGTCTCTGAAGACCGATCTCCGTCCTTGACGGCTTTTGCACAGGCTAACCAACACTCATAGAAGAGCAACAGTGGGTTTTAGGGTTTGTGGAAGCCCTAGGGTGATCTCTTAATGTTTAAGGATCATCTAATTCAAAGTATAGAAAATATGCATGCAAAACCTAGGGGTCAATTATTGGAGATGAAGATCAATGAACCAAAGAGTTTTCATAAACTCAAAGCAAGCACAAAGTGCTCTAAAAAGTCTCCAATAAATTATACTCACGGATTGGGAGAAGTTCCCTATATATAGGAAAGGTCCAAGGGATTAGAAGTTATTAAAAAGTGATTTTGGAAAGTTTTTTTTTTATATCAGGGTTGACCCTGGGGGTCCCTGGGTCGACCCATTATAGCAAAATTATCTTCCAGGCGAAAATCCATATCAGGATCGACCCATTAGGCACATTCGGTCGACCGGATGGAGCCTTTCGGTCCACCGGATGGTCCTCAGGGTCGACCCTCACAATTCTCACTCTCTGCCAAAAATCATGATACAAAATGGGGGCTCTTCAGGGTCGACCCAAAAGGGTCAGGGTCGACCCTGGGGTGCATTATTTTGGTTTTTTCAACTTTTTTAACCATTGAATGCATTCCCCTATCAACCCTTCTCCAATATGACTCATTTTTAATGATGAATGAGCATTTTCATGAGGTATCATAGGGTCATTTAGGTCTCTCACTAAATCCCAACTTTTGAGCCACTGTGAGTGATGAGGCTTCAAGAATCTTCACGGCTTCTACTTCACTTTGTCTTCAAACCGGATGAGACCTATTATGACCTAAATCGAACATTTTGGGCTCAGAATTTTGCCAACAACATTTTGACTTTACAATCTCCCCCTTTGGCAATTCCGAGACAAAACAACCAATAACACTAATGGTCATGGTTTTACATACCTTCTTAAACCCACAAGAAACAAAGACAATGAAAAATACATGACACTGAACATTTGGACTTCTTCCATGGAGCAGTAGGCTTTACAAGTCCATTGAAGCATTAATCAAACCTGAAACACTGAAACAAACAATACCTTTGTGAAGCATGGGGGAAATTCATAAAATAAAATAAACATTAGAGCAATGACCGACATGCAAAGTGTATGAGATCTCCCCCATAATCTGAGATCCCATATGACAAAGTTTTCAACATCATAAATCATGAGAGTAAGGGGAATATAATATGTAACATGTCAATATGAATCTAATATGCAACCAGAGATAGCAGTTGCATACTTGTACATATGATCCAACATGAGATCAATCTTAGGCAACTTCTCCCCCTTTTTGGCTTGAATTGCCAAGGGAAGAGCAATCCTGCAAAAAGAGGAACTCTAGCATGAACCAATAAGATCAGCAAGGAGCAATAGTATAGAGAAACACAAGGAAGCAGATGCAGGAACTAAATTGCAGAAACTAAGCAAAAGCATACCATATTCAGTAACCAAGTGGTGTACAGCACACAGTCCAACCACAGACACATATCAACCAAACCGAACTAGCTGCAGCTAGCATAAACTAAGAGCGAAACAAGGCAAAAACCATCATCGCACTAATAGCTAATCTTCCTGGGGCGAAGGAAAGTGACGAGCAACATCATCCTGATATCGAGAACGAAAATCGCGAAGCTCCTGGCGAGATGCCTACACTATGTTGGAAAGTGCATCAATCCGGCGATTAGTAGCTGAAAAACCATCCTGAGTAGTAGCGGCATGAGAGTCCAGGCGGGCATAAAGATCAGTAGCGAAATGGGACTGAGCAGCCGACATATCAGCAAGCATGGTAGCCATTGTCTTGAAGGACCAGGGACTCGAAGGAGCTTGAGCATGGCTGGAAGTGGGACCGGCACCCGGGGCCGAATGAGCAATATTATCATCAATGTCTTCCTCATGCTCCGGCATTACAGCATGGGACAGACTACTAACCAGGGTGCGAGCAGAGATGGGTCCTAAGGAAGGCTTGGTAGCCTCAGAGGAATGAGCCTTAATACCCTCAGCAAACATGAGATTGGTGATGAGGACACCAAAAGGAAGAGCAGCTCGCTTTTGATGCACAGCGATAGCCTGAAGGATTAGGTCAATAATGTGGGTACTAGTATCAATAGTGTCTCCAGTCATGATACTATACAGGAACCAGCCCTATTAACACTCAGATTAGTAGAATGCACCTTGGGATGAATGTTGGAACACATAATAAGATGAAGTAGGCAATCCAAATATGTAAGACTGGAGTGAGGTAAAGAAGGATGAGTCCATTATTGTGAGGGATCATCACAAAGATTGCTGGCCACCATGTCCAAATCATGCTTATCCTCATCGGTAGGATATTGGTAAGGATAATAGGCGCTCGGAATCTGAGGGGCACTAATGAAAAAGGCAATGACATCCGGATTAATGAGCAATTTCTTACCCCTAACCTGAGTTTTGAAGGAAACATTTCGAGGATTGACAGAATAAATGTTCGCATAAAATTCCTGAATAAGGTCGAGACTAGCATAACCGGTCAATTATAAAAGACCAGACCATTGGCGAGATGCAATGATTGCCTCAAAACCAGGATGGGTGAAATCCGAAATGACAGTGGCTCGTTCAATTGTAACAGCCCGAGTTTTAAGCCAAGCATTGTAAAAATTTTCATTCCCTATGGTGCGAAACCGTACAATTTCAGGCCACAGGACTGGGGACCTGAGATTTACCCTTGGATTTGGCCGAGGGTTTTCAACTGGAGGCACCCATGGCTTTCTTATAGGAAGATGAGGGTAGAGGAGCCCTAGAATGGACCGCACGACCCACATGGATGCCATGGCCCGCATCATATGATGCATCGGCAGACTCAGGGACATCATCTTCATCTCGAGAGATAACGAGGCGGCGCTTAGGGCATCCCGCCATGAAAATAGAGGCAATGAGAAGAAGATATTGAACA
The DNA here is from genome assembly GCA_015143295.1 of Tetracentron sinense. Taxonomy (NCBI): domain Eukaryota; kingdom Viridiplantae; phylum Streptophyta; class Magnoliopsida; order Trochodendrales; family Trochodendraceae; genus Tetracentron; species Tetracentron sinense. The sequence goes on along the minus strand of CM026573.1, from coordinate 30,736,635 downwards.
GCCATGGATCCAAATGCAAGAATACCGTGAAGATGGATCCAAAGGAGAGGGTTTACCGTGAAGAGACGGTTGGAAGTGCGAAGAATACCCCCTGGAACTGAACCACGAAAGGAGGGAGGAGCGAACGACACTGAGGGAGAAGCACCACGGCTGGGCAAGGAGCACTACGGATCCCAGAGACCCTCTAGTGAAGGGAGTAGCTCTCCTGTGAAGATGATGGAAAGATCTATAACCTTTGAAACACTCGATCAGTGAAACCGTGAGCCTAGAAACCAAAAGTTAACTGAGATCACGCATGTGATAGCTGAAAGCACGAGAATCCCAGCTGGATTCCTGTAGAAGAAAACTCCAAAAGGGAAGGAATCTCTGAAAATCAGCAAGGGGGGGTTTCGAAAACCCCATTTCAGGTGTTCAGTCGACCGATCAATCACTCAAGGTCGACCCATTGTGATTGAGGTTCTGAATCCGTGTAAGAGATGAGGGAGACTAATTTGGATGCATGTGAGGGGGCAGCTCTTTGGAGAAGATTCTCTGAAAAATCTGAAAGATAATATCAAATCCCTCCAAAACAGATATTAGAACAAGCTTGTGACCAAAGGACTGCAACACTTGACAGGCAAGGGTAAGATCTTTTCATGAAAACCTCCCAAAATCAACCAACAACATGCAATTTGCTAGAAAAGATTTTCAAAAATTTGTTATTTTGCAAATCAAATTTCTTCATGATAATTTCAATAAGAAAATCCATGATGTGCAAATTTTGCAGGTAACCAATAATACTATGTCCAAGAATATGTAGAATAAAATGATGAGTAGACGAGGATATGTTCATCGACACTATGCACAAGGGATGGCAAGACACAGGCACATAATGTAATGTACAGTTAGTAATAGGCTATACCATCAATGTGCAGTGAAGGTGAAATTCTAACTATACACCTTTAGAGGTAAGCACCCTTAGATAAATAAGGACATTAGTGCAGATCAGGAACACCAAGCTTCAAAAATAACTGAGAGATGCATATAGGGTAATCCAAAAAAAATGACGAATTTTATGTGCTATATTTACCCTTTTTATAAGTTGGAATTTTTGTTTGGTGAAGCTATTCGTGATCAGTCTTTTTCTTTTGAATTTTGAGGTGCAATGGTGGCTTTCACACTTATTGGGTAGGTAGCCCTAGCTATTGGCAGCAGGGGCTTTCACTCTAGGGACCCAGATAGATACCTACTATCCACCTAGGTAGCCATTTCATACTATTTGCATCCAATAGTGACTTTCACACTATCCCAGAGGTAGCCCTTCCAATACATAAGACTTTTAAATTTGGGGCACATTTTGGGAGATATACCTTTATGATCAAATCAGATTGTATCAACTGGAAGGACCATTATGACTAATATCATTGCCTGTTCAAAGAGATATGTATCATTTTTAGGAGATAGACAGAGTGCTAGTGCAGATGATAGTGCAACAGTATTTGCCATATTTCTAGCTGTATTTAGCAAGATAGTCTATGTGCACTTCCCTAAAATATTTTGGTAGGTATAATATCCTCATGAACTCAATAGAATCAAATATGAATCTTGGACAGGCATTATAAGCACAAGAAAAATTCAGCAAAGCACACCACAAAAGGTCACAACCAATGCCAACAAAAATCTTTTTGGTAAGGCCTAACTAAAGAAAAACAAAAATCTTTTTGGAATTTTTTTTTTTATGTTTTTGGATTTTTGAAATAATCGAAACAAACCAAAACAGTAGTATACAAAAACAAATAATTTACACCGGAGGAATAGATCTAGGAATAGATATGGATCTGAGATTACATAGACTATCAAGAAGCACTCAAATCACTCAATACCGCACACACCGATGGATTTCCTAAGAAACTCAAACCTAAGGGAGTCTAGAGGTTTAGTTAGGAGATCTGCAAGTTGAGTATTAGTTTGCACATATTCCAATGTAATGACACTTTGCTCAACAAGCTCTCGAATGAAGTGGTGTCTAATGTCTATGTGTTTGGTGCGAGAGTGTTGCACGGGATTTTTGGAGATGTTGATGGTACTTATATTATCACAATACACAGTCATGGTGCCCTGTTCTATCCCGAAGTCCTGCAACATTTGTTTCATCCACAGAAGTTGAGTGCAACAACTGCCGGCTGCAATGTACTCAGCCTCGGCAGTAGATAAAGAGATGAAATTCTATTTTTTGCTAAGCCAAGCAACCAAATAGTTTCCAACATAAAAGCATCCTCCGGAGGTGCTTTTCCTATCATCAGCATTTCCGGCCCAATCGGCATTGGAATATCCCACAACCACGGCATTAGTATCAAAGGGATACTATAGGCCAAAAGAGAGAGTTCCACTTACATATCGAATAATTCGTTTAACTGCAAGTAAGTGTGACTCTTTGGGGCTTGCTTGATAGTGAGCACAAGCTCCGACACTAAAGGCAATGTCAGGACGACTGGCAGTGAGGTAAAGCAGACTACCAATCATACTTTGGTATGTGGTTTGGTTGACACTTTTGCCTGAAGTATCTTTGCTAAGTTGGTGGAGGTGCTCATAGGAGTGCGAGCATTTTTAGCTGAGCTCATGCCAAATTTCTTTACAAGGTCTTTGGCATATTTGGTTTGGGACACAGATATTCCATTGCTCATTTGTTTTACCTGCAGACCAAGAAAGAAATTCAGCTCACCAACCATGCTCATCTCAAATTCATTCTTCATTTGTTCAGCAAAGGAGTGTGCATATGAGTCAGATGTGGAACCAAAGACAATATCATCAACATATATCTGAGCAATAACCATATCATCCTTGATGTTTTTAATGAATAGGGTCCTATCTACGCCCCCTCTCAAAAATCCATTTTCTAAGAGGTATGTAGTCAGTCTCTCATACCAAGCTCTTGGAGCTTCTTTCAAACCATAGAGAGCCCTTTTTAATCGGTTAACCTGATCAGGATGATTAGGGTCTTCAAACCCTTTTGGCTGTTCCACATAAACTTCTTCATGAAGAATACCATTCAGAAATGCACTCTTGACATCCATCTGAAAAAGTTTAAATTTGAGATGGCATGCAATAACAAGCAAGATCCTGATAGACTCTAGTCGGGCAACAGGAGCAAATGTTTCATCGAAATCAATGCCCTTAATCTGTTATATCCCTGTGCAACTAACTTAGCCTTGTTTCTTGCAATGGTACCATGTTCATCAGATTTGTTCTTGAAAATCCATTTAGTACCAATAACATTTGTATTTTTAAGTCTAGGAACTAAACACCATACATCATTCCTTGTAAACTGATTAAGCTCTTCTTGCATGGCATTTATCCAGTTTTCATCAGTAAGAGCTTCAATTACATTTTTGGGTTCAAATGTAGAAGTGTAGCAAAAGTGACTAACTTCATTTTCAACTTGATTTCGAGTTCTCACTCCACTTTCAAGGTTTCTAATAATTTCAGTGGAGGAGGTGACTTTGAAGGTGATTCATGTTCTGATTTAGATATTGGAATTTTCACACCTTCATCAGCATTGTCATCCTCTAGTTGCAAGGACTCAGATCCTGAGTCATCAACCACTACATTTATAGATTCCATAACAGTAGAGGTTCTCAAGTTGTACACTTGATAAGCCCTACTGTTTGTGGAATATCTAAGAAAAATCCCTTCATTACTCCAGGAATCAAATTTACCCAATTGCCCTCTATCCCTAAGGATATAGCACTTACTTCTGAATACTCGAAAGTACTTGACATTGGGTTTCTTGTTGTACCACAGCTCATAGGGTGTCTTCCTAGTTTCGGGCCTAGTGTAGACTCTGTTAACAGTATAGCATGCAGTGCTAACTGCTTCAGCCCAGAAATAAGCCGCCAGGTTGTTGCTGTGAAACATCACCCTAGCCATCTCTTGAAGCACCCTGTTCTTACTTTCCACCACACCATTTTGCTGTGGTGTTATTGGTTCTGAAAATTCATGCTTGATGCCCGCTTCATCACAAAATTCATTGTACTTGGAGTTTTCAAACTCCTTTCCATGATCACTTCGAATACAAGTGATGGGGCATCCTTTTTCATTTTGTACTCTTAAGCAGATGTTCTTGAAGTTCTCAAATGCATCCGACTTCTCTCTTATGAATGCCACCCAAGACATCCTTGAGAAATCATCAACCATCACTAGGATATATCGCTTTCCTCCTAGACTTTCAGTTCGAGTTGGACCCATGAGATCCATGTGTATTAGTTCTAGTGGGTGTGAGGTAGCGATATTTGAAGCCTTCTTGTGTGGACTTTTAATTTGTTTGCCAATTTGACATAGCCCACACACAGCAGTAGAGGGCTTCCCTAGTTTTGGCACACCTCTCACACGCTCGTGTTTTGAGAGTTTGCTTAGGTCTTTGAAATTCATGTGACCTAGCCTCCTGTGCCACAGTTCAACTTCTTCAACTTTAGCCCTATTGCACATTTGAGAAGAACCAACACTAGGCATTAAACCATAACAATTGTCAGTGATTCTTGACCCTTTCAGAACACACACACCTTTGTCATCCATAACAGAGCACTTGTTGTTGGTGAAGTGGACAGCATGGTGATCATCACACAATTGACTTATGCTAATTAGATTAGCTTTCAGTCCTTCTACAAAGAAGACATCCTTCAGTTTAGGAATGCCTGGTGCTTGGATGACACCTTTTCATTTCACAAAGGATTTGCTTCCATCACCAAAAGTAACAGTCCCATCTGAGCATTCCTCAAGATGAGTAAAGAGGGACTTGTTACCTGTCATGTGTCTGGAACATCCACTATCGAAATACCACATGTCAGAATTTTGGGCTCTTAAAGCGGTGTGGATGGCAAGGTATTTTAGATCATCCTTTCTCACATAAATGAACTTAGACTTTTGGGGAACCCGATGGTCTTTGTTCACTTCATTTGTAGGCATGACCTTCTTCTTGTTAGATCTCCTGTTCTTCCTTCTTTTCTGGGTGAACCTTGCATTTTGGTCCATCCTATTACCTTCTTCATGATGAGCATAAGAAGTGTCACAACCATATTGTGTACTAGAGAGTTGAGCAATTTCATCACTTCTTCACTCAACCACCTAGACTTTTCTGCTAAGGCTTGAATTTGCATTTAGAGATTCCCCTGATGTTGTGTTTGATTCCAAGAACCATTTCGGGGATTTCTCCTAAAGGCATTGTTAGGTCGGATGTGACCCTTCACTCCACAATGGTGACAAGAGAGAATGAACTTGGAAGGAGGAGATCTGTTAGCCTTGGACTGAACTTTTGTTCTCTCAGTTTCAGTTGAGTTTTTACCTTGTCCAGAAGTGACAAAAGTTTGGTACAACTGAGAGTTTGGCATCCTGGATGTTGATCTTGAGGAGTTAGAACACACAAATCTTGGATTTTCATGTATTGGCTCAAATGTTGCAGTAGACATTGTTTCGACATTGAAAGGACTGGATGTCCTATGCCAGACATGTTTATTAGTTGAGCTCTGCATGCTAGCTAGTTTATCCAAGATTTGAGTGTTGCTAAGGAGTCTAGCTTCTTTTTCGAGTTTAGTTACTTTCTTAGCTAGCCCCTCCTTAACTTTCAGAATATAAAGAAATTCCTTTTCTAGAAATCTAACTTTTTCAATAATGTTATTTCTTTCAGATTCCAATTCTGAAATTCGAGTCTTTGACTCTTCAGATGCACTCATGGAGTTATCTTCCTCAGTTTCTAGAACCTTGATCCATTTGGATGACGAGGCATTTTCTTCCTCATGGTATTCTAGTTTGGACACCAGTTCAGCCTTTTCACTTTCAAGCTGAGATACCAGAGCATTCTTCCCTTCTGCTTCTAGTTTGCAAGAGTCTCTTTCTTGTTGGATAAATTTAATTTTTTTGATCAAAGAGATCTTTGCTTTCTTCAGCTTAAGGCTTTCAGATAACAACCTTTCATAGGCTTTGTCCATATCTTCATCAGACTCAGAGACAGTGTGACTCTGATCATGATCTTCACGAGACTCACTCACTTGTTCTTCATCACTCTTCTCTTCGTGAGTAATGGGAGGATGGTCTATCTTTGATAGGGTGACAGTGAAAGCCATGTGATTTTCCGATTCCTAACTTGAGGTAAAACTTTCAGATTGTTCTTCATCAGAATCATTGTCATCCCATGTGGCATTCATCACCTTTCCCTTAGACTTCTTCTTGTTAGGGCAATCGGGTGAGATATGGTCATAGCCTTTGCATTCATAGCATTGAATGCCACGAGATTTCTTGTTAGTTCCTTTGGGGACTTTCTTGTTATCCCAAGGTTTTGACTTTGGCTTTTCAAGAGGTTTTCCTCCTGGTTTAGGCTTGAACCTTCTATTTGTTTTCAGATATTTTTGAAATTTTTTAACAAATAGAGCCAATTCCTTCTCTCCCAACTCAACATCACTGTCATCCTCATCCAAGGTCTCCTTGACAGTTTTCAAGGCTACAGATTTGTTTTTCTTGGATGGTCGAAGATTGAGTTCGTAGGTTTTGAGTGATCAGACTAATTCCTCAGTCTTGAGAGCATCAACATTCTTGCTCTCCTCGATGGTAGTGACCTTAGATTGGAACCTTTCCGGTAGAGATCTAAGGATTGTTCTAACAATTTTGGACTCACAGATATTCTCACCCAGGTTGAAACTGGAGTTGACAATATCACTTAGTTTAGCATAGAATTCATCAAAAGTGTCATTGTCCTCCATTTTCAGATTTTTAAATTTTGTGGTGAGAATTTGAAGCTTAGAGATCTTTACAGTGATTGTACCTTCATGAGTCATTTCCAAAATATCCCATGCCTCCTTTGCTATTTCATATGAAGAGATCCGTCTGAATTCTTCAACAGTGACTGCAGTAAAGATGGCATTGAGACCTTTCGTGTTCCAACCACTTGTCTCGAGCTCTTCTTTACTCCAATCCTTGGTGCTTTTAGTGAGAATTACATCACCTAGAATATTCACCGGTGGAGTCCATCCATCCTAAATGGACATCCAGATTCTCTCGTCTATGGATTTGAGAAATGCTCTCATTTGAGCTTTTCAATATGCATAATTGTTCCCATCAAACAGTGGGGGACGAGAGGTGGATCCACCCTCTCTTAAAGTAGTCATTGACTTAAGGATAGACGGAAGATCACACTTCACGGATTTAACCTTATGAGTGAACCTGCTCTGATACGAATTTGAAATTCCTTATTCCAATGCACTCTTAGACCTAGAGAGGGGGGGGGGGGTGAATAGGTTTACTATAATTTTCTCTACTAATTTTAATTTTAATCAATTACACATAGCCAAACTCACTTGAACACACAGGATTTTTACGTGAAAAACCCTTCCGAGAAAAACCACGGGACCTAGTCCAGCACAGAATCCACTATGAGTGGATTTAAACAATACAAGACTCGAATCTTACCCAACCGGACACGACACAACGTTCCTCTGTATCAATTCATCAGCTTGCAAACCACGAACACAGCACATTCGATCTCCGCAACAGCAGCTCTGGTTCCTCACCGGCCAATCTTACTCAAAGTGATTAACCACGGTCTCCGAAGACCGATCTCCATCCTTGATGGCTTTAGTACAGGCTAACCAACACTCACAAAAGAGCAGCAGTGGGTTTTAGGGTTTGTGAAAGCCCTAGGGTGATCTCTTAATGTTTAAGGCTCATCTAATTCAAAGTATAGAAAATATGCATGCAAAACCTAGGGGTCAATTATTGGAGATGAAGATCAATGAACCAAAGAGTTTTCATAAACTCAAAGCAAGCACAAAGTGCTCTAAAAAGTCTCCAATAAATTATACTCATGGATTGGGAGGAGTTCCCTATATATAGGAAAGGTCCAAGGGATTAGAAGTTGCTAAAAAGTGATTTTGGAAAGTTTTTTTCATATCTGGGTTGACCCTGGGGGTCCTTGGGTCGACCCATTATAGCAAAATTATCTTCCAGCCAAAAATCCATATTAGGGTCGACCCATTAGGCACATTCAATCGATCGGATGGAGCCTTTCGGTCGACCGGATGGTCCTCAGGGTCGACCCTCACAATTCTCACTCTTTGCCAAAAATCATGGTACAAAATGGGGGCTCTTCAGGGTCGACCCAAAACGGTCAGGGTCGACCCTGGGGTGCATTATTTTGGTTTTTTCAACATTTTTAACAATTGAATGCATTCCCCTATCAACCCTTCTTCAATATGACTCATTTTTAATGATGAATGAGCATTTTCATGAGGTATCATAGGGTCATCTAGGTCTCTCACTAAATCCCAACTTTTTAGCCACTGTGAGTGATGAGGCTTCAAGAATCTTCACGACTTCTACTTCACTTTGTCTTCAAATCGGATGAGACCTATTATGACCGAAATAGAACCTTTTGGGCTCGGAATTTTGCCAACAACATTTTCACTTTACAAATTAGAGATTATCAAGAGGGTTGTGGATTGAATATCAAGGAAGAGCACAAATCAAGGAGGTGCCTTCCCAAATCAAGTAGGGATTCTACTCAAGGGTTTTCTCAACCTAGGAATTGATCAAGAGGTTAGTGATTCTACTAATTAACCTTGTTATTATGCTAAGATTTGAAAAGATAATTAAAGAGTGATATTAGCGTTAATATGATGCAAATGGGAAATGTATGATTTTGGGTAAAACTAGATAATGATCAAATGTGTAAATAGGGATTTGAGATTTGGGGATTTTTGAATAAGAGGGTTAATATGCCTATATTTATAAGTGAATGTTAATGTCTCTAAATAAATTATGATTTTAAGTATAATGTGACGAATTAGGCTTAAAAGCCATGGTCTTGATGATGTGATGAAATGAATGGAAATATGCTATGCTTTAGAATTTTCCAATGGTACTACAATGCTAATATGACTTGTATGAATCCATATGAATTCTTAAGGCTTTACATATATACACGATGATGCTCACAAGCACTCCACACATGATAAGTTTTGCATGACCGAGGTTTTCGCATAAGTATGTATTTCAAGAATCATAAACAATGTTTTCAAAGGCATTCATAAGAAAGAAGCATAAGCATTGACAAAGCCAAACTTTGGGTTGGTATTCTAAGATCTGTTAATTCATACTCACAAGGATCAAGTCTAAGATCATGCATAAACTCCAGGGGTCATAAGTCTCGCAAGGCTTTTCAAGAACTCATAAGAAACTCACATGTCTAAGATCTTGCATAAGTCTCCAAGGATCATAAGCTCACAAGAACAAGCTCACAAGGACTCATAAGCTCACAAGAGGTTCACAAGGACTCGGTACTCACAAGAAAGCTCATAAGAACTCTAAGCTCACAAGAACTCATAAGAAAACACGAGGCTCACAAGCATTCATAAGAACTCATAAGCATACATAAGATGATTGTTTTCCATGAAAAGAACAAGTTGTATGAAAAGTTTTCTAAGACGGGGTTTTAAGCATGAATTTTGTGACTTGTGTTCCTTTACGCACTTATATGTATTATTATTCTATCATAGCATTGTTAGCTAGTAGTTTTCACTTGTTGAGTATTCCATGCTTAGCCGTACATGCTATATCAGTAGGTACACGGGTTCCATTTGATATATGTGATCAAGGGCCTTAGATAGAGGAGGATTATTGTGAGGAGGAGCCATATGTGGAGGCTCAGGAGGAGGCAAGGGACTTAGACCGCTGGCCCTATCTAGACTACTGCTGAGTGGAGAGACTATGAGGTTTTTTTTGTATTTTGATAGGTGGGCATGTCCACCTTTACCTTTGTCATGTATGTACAAACTTGGAATACAGGTGATATGTATAGAAAAGAAATTTTTGGGTTATGCTTCCGCACATGATTAAGCTTTCGCATTACTTTATGTTTACAATATATATTGCCTTGTATTTTTTACATGATGGTTTGGTATTGGATATTTGCACATCACGAGCCAAAGTATCCCTAACTCTCAGGGTGTATTTTCGATCGTTCATGGATTTGATGAACCGGGTGTTCAAGCCTTATCTCGACAAATGTGTTATCATCTTTGTTGATGACATCTTAGTATATTCTCCTACAAGGGAGGATCATGATCGAGACCTTTGCCTTAAACTTGAGACTCTTGGAGAGCATAAACTGCATGTAAAGTTGAGTAAGTGTGAATTTTGGTTGAAGAAGGTGGCATTCCTTCGCCACGTGGTATTTGCCGAGGGTATTTTAGTAGACCCAGCAAAGATAGAAGCGGTGATGAAATGCGAGAGACCCAGGAGTGTTACCGAGATATGTAGCTTCCTCGGTTTCGCAGGGTACTATAGGAGATTCGTAGAGAGATTCTCCAGCTTAGTAGCACCACTCACGTATTTGACACGGAAAAATGATAAGTTCACTCGGAGCGATAAATACGAAGCGAGCTTCACGGAGTTGAAGAAGAGGCTTACTGTCGCGCCCCAAAATACCCCCTAGGAGTTAAGGGATACTTTAGAGGTGACTACGTGTACCTGTCAAACCATCCTGTAATGCAAGAGGCTAAACATAACATAATACAATGATAATCAGAGCGCGGAAACTAAACATAAGTGCGGAAGCATAAGCCAACTTTTTCTTTTCTTCTATAACTCCAAATAGTATTCCAAGTTAACATATACCAAATACAATCAAAGTAAAGGTGGACATGCCCACCTATCAAAATACAAAAGGAACTCTCTAACCCTTTCCTCTCAACAGTGATCGAAGTATGGCCACACAACCAAGTCCCCATCCTCCAGAGACTGCCATGGGATAGGTGGCTCCCTCTCCTCTACATACTCCTCCTCGACCCAAGGCTCAGGGTCGAGGACATCCACAGTACCTGCCGCCATAAAAGTACGGCTGAGCATGGAATACTCAGCGAGTACAAACTACTAGCTAACCATAACAATAGCGAAAGCATAACAACAGTGAGCAATACACGATATTAATTTAAAGCAATAGTGAAAGCATAAGATACATAGCCATATCTTGACATGCGTGTATGAATGCAAAAACCTCGGTAAAACTCATGTCTCGGAATCCTTTTTCGTGTCTCGGTCAAATCATGTATGTGTGTCGTGTCTTGTCTTGTATTTCATGTCTTGATTTGTTCTTGACTTGTATACTTGTGAGCCAGAGGCTAGCACCCTTCCTTAGGCTACCAACCTCCTTGTCATGTTCTTGTTCCATTTCTCTTGTGAGCCAGAGGCTAGCACCCTTCCTTGGGCTACCAACCTCCTTGTCATGTTCTTGTTCCATTTCTCTTGTGAGGTAGAGGCTAGCACCCTTCCTTGGGCTACCAACCTCCTTGTCATGTTCTTGATGCATTTCTCCTGTGAGCCAGAGGCTAGCACCCTTCCTTGGGCTACCAACCTCCTTGTCATGTTCTTGATTCATTTCTCTTGTGAGCCAGAGGCTAGCACCCTTCCTTGGGCTACCAACCTCCTTGTCATGTTCTTGTTCCATCATATACAAATACAATCTTGGAAAATCCGGTTTCATGCATGCATGTGTGGTGTGTGTAGCACTTGTAATATCATGATGACAATATGACATGAAGAGGAGTGTATAGCAATTCCATCCACAGTATAACCATATAGGAATTTGAGTAATCTACGTGGCATTTGAATAGTTCATCATTCATGAGAACACACGCATAAGGCCTACTTTCATTTTCTTCATTTATGTCATTTATTCCTAGTTTAGGCATTTTGTCAAACACATAACATGCAAGGTTCCTTAATGGTTCATCTTCTTCTTTTTAGTGCCTACTTTCCATCCAAAAATCAAGGTATGTTCATTATTGGTAAAATGCCCATCCTCCATTTTCCATTCTTCAGACCACACATTCATACACCATACATTCGGCATCCCCTCGCCTCAATCAACCTCTCATCCATGCATCCACACCATTTTCCTCACCTTGTTTATATTTAGTGAATATGATACATTTCATAAGGGAGAAATACATAGTAGCAAAATTATATAGTTCATAGAAACTAGGTTATTGTTAGGGGAAGTTAGTAGGGTGTACTAACCTTGAATCAAGGCTTGATCCTTGGTAGGGACCTTGATTGAAGCTCCTAACTTGAAAGATGAAGCCTTTGCTTGAAAGAAGATTGAGTTGGGGAAGAAATTCCTTTCAAAAACGTGAGTGAGGGCTGCCCTAGCTTTGAGAATGCACCCCACCCGAGCTTGAGTCGAAATCTCGAAGAAAACGTGCTTGGGGACGATCTAGGGTCTTCACCCCCTTGATTTCTTCTCCAAAAGCAACCTAGGTTTAGGAAACCCTTTTCTCTTCTCTCTTATCTCCTAAATCTCTCTAAGTATAGTGAATGATGCCCTAAGGCTCGGGCAAGCCTTAAGGAGAAAGGGTTTAACCCCTAAAAGATGAAAACGCCCTTACTGAAATTTCTGCAAAAACGCGAAGACCGAGCGATCGGTGGTTATGACCGATCGATCGGTTGCCTACCGAGCGATCGGTGGTTATGAACGATCGACCGGTCAAAAACTGACTCTCTGGAAAATTTCCCCATACAAAATTTCTGACCGTGCGATAGCTATAAGCACAAGCCATAAGCACAAGTCTATTCAAACAACTCGGGATACTTTGCTTTGACTTCGGCTTCACGCTCCCACGTGGCTTCTTCTCATGCATGATGTTGCCATTGCACGAGGACTAGCGGAATAGTCTTGTTGCGAAGCACTTGATCTCTCCTATCCAAAATATGAACCGGCTTCTCAACTAAAGTGAGGTCCTCTCGGATCTCTATCTGATCAAGCTCGATGACATGAGAAGGATCCGAGATGTACTTCCGGAGCATAGAGACATGGAATACATTATGGACCGCCACCATGTGAGCGGGCAAAGCAACACGGTAAGCCACCTCGCCAACTCGAGTAATGATCTCGAACGGACCCACATATCTCGGGCTAAGCTTGCCTCTCTTCCCGAATCGCATAACACCTTTGGTCGGTGAAATCCTTACAAACACAAAATCACCGACTCGGAATTCAAGATCCCTCCTTCGGTTGTCGGCATAGCTTTTCTGTCTATCTTGTGCGGTCTTTAACCTCTCCCGGATAAGCTTGACCCTATCCGCGGTTTGTTCAATTAACTCGGGGCCCAAAATCTTTCTTTCTCCAACCTCATCCCAATACAAGGGGGATCTACAACTTCTTCCATATAAGGCTTCAAAAGGTGCCATTTGTATGCTTGCTTGATAACTGTTATTGTAGGCGAATTCCACCAAAGGTAGGTGATCCTCCCAACTTCCTTTAAAATCCAACATACAAGCTCGGAGCATGTCTTCTATCACTTGATTCACCCTCTCTGTTTGCCCGTCGGTCTGTGGGTGGAAAGCCGTGCTAAAGTCTAGTCGGGAACCCATAGCATCCTGAAAACTTTTCCAAAACCTGGATGTGAATCTTGGGTCTCTATCCGACACAATACTCACTGGCACCCCATGCAATCGGACTATTTCCTTGATGTATAGCTCCGCTAACTGATTGGAGTTGAATGTAGTCCGGTACGGTAAGAAATGAGCGGACTTCGTGAGTCTATCAATAACTACCCATATAGCATCGGTCTTCTTGACCGTCTTCGGCAATCCCACGATAAAGTCCATAGAGATATGTTCCCATTTCCACTCGGGAATAGGGAGAGACTGCAAAAGACCCGCCGGTCTCAAATGCTCTGCTTTCACCTGTTGGCACACCAAGCGCCGTGCCACATACTCCGCAACCTCTCTCTTCATGTTTCGCCACCAAAAGTGACTCTTGAGGTTCCGATACATCTTTGTCCCCCCGGGATGCACTGTGTACTTTGAACGGTCAGCTTCATCCATGATCTCTCTCCGAAGGTCTGCATTGGCTGGGACACAAAGCCTTCCCTTGAATGTAATAGCACCTCGGCTAGTGAGAGAGAAGTTCGTACTACCCTTGGCAATTTCCTTGTCCCGAAAAGCCAACAAGTCAGCATCCGTGGCCTGGTACTCCTGGATCAAATCTATAAGGTACGGCCGAACCGTAACATTTGCCAAAACAGGACTGCAGACAGAATCATTCACACTGATGTCCAGATTTGCCAAATCGTCTAACAGTCTCCATTCCCGCACCAACATGTGAGCCAACAACCCTGATGGTTTCCTACTCAAAGCGTCTGCCACCACATTTGCTTTTCCCGGGTGATATTGGATCGTGCACTCATAGTCTTTTATGAACTCAATCCAACGCCGTTGTCGTAAATTGAGCTCTTTTTGGGAAAGAGATATTTGAGGCTCTTGTGGTCCGTGTACACATAGAACTCTTCCCAGTATAGATAATGTCACCAAATTTTGAGTGCAAACATGACCGCCGCAAGCTCCAAGTCGTGAGTGGGGTAGTTCTTTTCATGCTCTTTCAACTGCCTTGATGCATAGGCAATGACTTTCTTGTGTTGCATTAGGACACACCTGAGTCCGACGTGCGAGGCATCACTATACACCTCATACCCAAAAGGTCCAGATGGCACAGTAAGGACAGGGGCTGTGGTGAGGCGTTTCTTCAACTCTTGGAAACTTACTTCATATCGGTCACTCCAACTGAACTTTGCACTTTTTCTTGTCAAGTAGGTGAGAGGTGCAGCCAAACTGGAGAATCCCTCCACAAATCTCCGGTAGTAGCCTGCCAATCCGAGGAAACTACGTATCTCCGTGACGCTCTTGGGCCTCTCCCAACTCATGACTGCCTCAACCTTGGCTGGATCTACAGAAATGCCCTCGGCCGACACCACGTGTCCAAGAAATGCGACCTTCTCTAGCCAGAACTCGCACTTACTCAATTTGGCATATAGCCTATGCTCTCTCAACATCTCCAGAGCAAGGCGGAGGTCTCGTGCGTGATCTTCCCGTGTCTGGGAATACACCAAAATGTCATCAATGAATGCAATCACGCATCGATCCAAGTAAGATCGGAATACCCGGTTCATCAAATCCATGAATGCCGCCGGTGCATTCGTCAGCCCAAAAGGCATGACAAGGAACTCGTAATGCCGATATCGAGTCCTGAAAGTCGTCTTCTGAACATCTTCCGCCTTGATCCTTAATTGGTGATACCCCGATCTAAGATCAATTTTGGAGAAGAACCTCGCTCCCTTCAGTTGGTCAAACAAGTCGTCTATCCTTGGCAAGGGATAACGATTTTTGATAGTTACCTTGTTCAACTGACGGTAGTCTATACACATCCTCATAGACCCGTCCTTCTTCTTCACAAAGAGAACCGGAGCTCCCCACGGCGAAACACTTGGTTGGATGAAACCAAGTTGTTGTAACTCCTCAATCTGTTTCTTTAATTCTTTAAGCTCTATAGGGGCCATTCTATATGGTGCCCTTGAAATCGGAGCGGTACCCGGAGCAAGCTCTATAGCGAATTCGATCTCTCTATCAGGAGGTAATCTGGGAAGTTCTTCCGGGAACACATCTAAGAACTCACTCACAACTGGAATAGCCGATGAGTTTTGTGCTTCTGGGTGTGCTATACTCAAGGCTGCGAGGCGAGCAATGTCCCTCTCTCTTAATCCTCGGAAGTGAAAAGGCTTACCCCCTTCCGGCTTGAAATTCACCATCTTTTCAAAACACGCAACATGCCCGTGATGGTTTGTCAACCAATCCATACCAAGAATGACGTCAAAGTCTAAATCTTGAAAATCCAAAATGATAAGATCGGCCACTAGTTCATTCTCCCCCACTTGAACCACACTATCCCTGAATATCTTGTCCGTATCAACTGACTTGCCGAGTGGAGTTGCAATGGTCAACTCCTGCTTTAACGGAGTAGCCTCAGTCAAAAATTCCTTTGCGAAACTAGGCGACATAAAGGAGTGAGTGGACCCTGTGTCGATCAACACTCGGGCAAGACATTCGTTCACTAACAAAGCGCCTGTGCGATTAAGTGACTACTATTAGTAGATTTCAAACAACAAGCATCATACATAGGTAACCCCTAGTATAGAACTCACAAAACAAACCATAGAAATTTTATACAACTTAAACTCAAAATTCTCGCGTACCTTGCACGACATCGTCGGATGCACGTGCGTCTCTCTCCGATAGAGCAAAAACTCGACCCTGAGTGGCTGGGCGAGGAGGCCGGGTAGACTGTGAGGCCCTCGAAGCCTGAGAAGAGCTAGGCTGAGATGTCTGCCTAATTGGGGGCCTGCTCCCCGAAGACTGAGCTGGCAATCAACGTCGGGGATAATCCCGAATCATGTGGCCCTGGTCGCCACAATGAAAACAGCCTCCTGTAGCCTTCCGACATTCCCTTGCTGGATGCCTCCTTCCACAAAGGGTGCAGACATCATGTGAATAAGTGGGAGGAGTATAACCCGTAGCCTGAGTCACTGCGGGGCGAGGAGCATACGAGCTAGCCGGCCGAAAAGCCGGTGGAGCAAAAGGGCGGGGAGCCTGTGTTGCCGAGTACATCCTCTGTGACTAAGCCAGCCCTGCGGACTGATAAGACATAGTCCTAGCTCTCTTCTCCCCTGAACTACTAGACTGTCCTTTCTCCATTCCTCTTCTCTTAAAGAACTCTTCGGAGTTCGACTCGGCCAACAATGCCTTGTCCACAACTTCTGAATATGTCTCATGTCGGAACATTGAGACACGATCCTTGAGGTAGGCCTTCAACCCCCTTTCGAATTTCCGGGCCTTCATAGCCTCAGTAGCTATCATGTGTGGAGCAAATCGAGATAGCTCTGAGAACTTGGCTTCGTAAGCCGCTACAGACATATTACCTTGCTCTAAGGTAATAAATTCGATTTCTTTCTTTTCTTTCATCCCAACCGGAAAGTACTTCTTGTAGAAAACGCCCAAGAATTCTCCCCATGTCCATTCTTGGCCTTGCCGGGTCAACTCTCGGGTCCGAAGTGCAGACTTCCACCAATGGTCGGCCTCGCCTTCAAGCATAAAGGCAGCCCATGTGACCCTTTCCACTTCAGTAGGTGCTAATACCGAGAATATCTTCTCAAGTTGCCGGATCCAACCCTCGGCAACAAGTGGATCAATGCTTCCACAAAAAGTTGGAGGCCTCATCCTCCGGAAAGCTTCTATCCCGGCTTGGGCTCGGTTAGGAGGAGCCGGTATAAGTGCCGTATTAGGCGGAGTGGCCGGTTGCCTTGCCGCCAACATAGCCAAAGTCTCGGGTATGGATGCAAATGCTTGGGCAAAGCCGGGTTGATCATCACCCGATGGAGCATCACCTCAATTGCCCCTCGTGTTGTACCCACGACCCCGGGTATTGCGTCTCATGATTTCTCCTGAGAACGACAATACAACATGAGTATAACTTTGATACGCATTTAGTACAATTTTCGCAATTCACTCAATACATATTCATCAAGCATATTTAATAAGCATAACACAATTAACGCAAACATGGTATACACAACAATGGCATCACATACAATCCATGTTCCTAGCGTAGGACTCCATGTTCGGTTGGAGTTCAACCTACTTTGGCTAGGACTAACTTGTTAGTCCATACTTGGAATACAATTCTTTAAGGTAATTCTAATACCTAGTTCAATCATGGTACCATTCCTATGTGACCCTAGGGACTCTAATGCCTAGAGCTCTGATACCACCTCTGTCGCGCCCCAAAATACCCCCTAGGAGTTAAGGGATACTTTAGAGGTGACTACGTGTACCTGTCAAACCATCCTGTAATGCAAGAGGCTAAACATAATATAATACAATGATAATCAAAGCAAGGAAACTAAACATAAGTGCGGAAGCATAAGCCAACGTTTTCTTTTCTTCTATAACTCCAAATAGTATTCCAAGTTAACATATACCAAATACAATCAAAGTAAAGGTGGACATGCCCACCTATCAAAATACAAAAGGAACTCTCTAACCCTCTCCTCTCAACAGTGATCGAAGTATGGCCACACATCCAAGTCCCCATCCTCCAGAGACTGCCATGGGATAGGTGGCTCCCTCTCCTCTACATACTCCTCCTCGACCCAAGGCTCGGGGTCGAGGACATCCACAATACCTGCCGACATAAAAGTACGGCTGAGCATGGAATACTCAGCGAGTACAAACTACTAGCTAACCATAACAATAGCGAAAGCATAACAACAGTGAGCAATACAAGATATTAATTTAAAGCAATAGTGAAAGCATAAGATACATAGCCATATCTTGACATGCGTGTATGAATGCAAAAACCTCGGTAAAACTCATGTCTCGGAATCCTTTTTCGTGTCTCGGTCAAATCATGTATGTGTGTCGTGTCTTGTCTAGTATTTCATGTCTTGATTTGTTCTTGACTTGTATACTTGTGAGCCAGAGGCTAGCACCCTTCCTTAGGCTACCAACCTCCTTGTCATGTTCTTGTTCCATTTCTCTTGTGAGCCAGAGGCTAGCACCCTTCCTTGGGCTACCAACCTCCTTGTCATGTTATTGTTCCATCATATACAAATACAATCTTGGAAAACCCGGTTTCATGCATGCATGTGTGGTGTGTGTAGCACTTGTATTATCATGATGACAATATGACATGAAGAGGAGTGTATAGCAATTCAATCCACAGTATAACCATATAGGAATTTGAGTAATCTACGTGGCATTTGAATAGTTCATCATTCATGAGAACACACGCATAAGGCCTACTTTCATTTTCTTCATTTATGTCATTTATTCCTAGTTTAGGCATTTTGTCAAACACATAACATGCAAGGTTCCTTAATGGTTCATCTTCTTTTTAGTGCCTACTTTCCATCCAAAAATCAAGGTATGTTCATTATTGGTAAAATGCCCATCCTCCATTTCCATTCTTCACACCACACATTCATACACCATACATTCGGCATCCCCTCGCCTCAATCAACCTGTCATCCATGCATCCACACCATTTTCCTCACCTTGTTTATATTTAGTGAATATGATACATTTCATAAGGGAGAAATACATAGTAGCAAAATTATATAGTTCATAGAAACTAGGTTATTGTTAGGGGAAGTTAGTAGGGTGTACTAACCTTGAATCAAGGCTTGATCCTTGATAGGGACCTTGATTGAAGCTCCTAACTTGAAAGATGAAGCCTTTGCTTGAAAGAAGCTTGAGTTGGGGAAGAAATCCCTTTAAAAAACGTGAGTGAGGGCTGCCCTAGCTTTGACAATGCACCCCACCCAAGCTTGAGTTGAAATCTTGAAGAAAACGTGCTTGGGGACGATCTAGGGTCTTCACCCCCTTGATTTCTTCTCCAAAAGCAACCTAGGTTTAGGAAACCCTTTTCTCTTCTCTCTTATCTCCTAAATCTCTCTAAGTATAGTGAATGATGCCCTAAGGCTCGGGCAAGCCTTAAGGAGAAAGGGTTTAACCCCTAAAAGATGAAAACGCCCTTACTGAAATTTCTGCAAAAACGCGAAGACCGAGCGATCGGTGGTTATGACCGATCGATCGGTTGCCTACCGAGCGATCGGTGGTTATGACCGATCAACCGGTCAAAAACTCACTCTCTGGAAAATTTCCCCATACAAAATTTCTGACCGTGCGATAGCTACCGATCGATCGGTTATGGACCAATCGATCGCTGACTGGACCGAGCGATCGGTGCTCTGTATGTCTGGACTGTTTTGACCATATCTTTTGACTCGCTCGTCGGATTTTGACGATTCAACTTGCGTTGGATCCGTCTTTCGAAAACGAACATTTACGACGTTTCGGAATTTCCGATTTCTCCATTATTTATTAATTAGACTATGAAAACGGCCAATTAGCTACGAAAGTGCCATTCATTAAAGATGAAAAAGTCCAGGGTGCTACATTCTCCCCCCCTTACAAAAATTTCATCCCCGAAATTTGGACGATACATACATGCATAAAATAAAAACAAAATTACAAGCCATAAGCACAAGTCTATTCAAACAACTCGGGATACTTTGCTTTGACTTCGGCTTCACGCTCCCACGTGGCTTCTTCTCATGCATGATGTTGTCATTGCACGAGGACTAGCGGAATAGTCTTGTTGCGAAGCACTGGATCTCTCCTATCCAAAATATGAACCAGCTTCTCAACTAATGTGAGGTCCTCTCGGATCTCTATCGGATCAAGCTCGATGACATGAGAAGGATCTGAGATGTACTTCCGGAGCATAGAGACATGGAATACATTATGGACCGCCGCCATGTGAGCGGGTAAAGCAACACGGTAAACCACCTCGCCAACTCGAGTAATGATCTCGAACGGACCCACATATCTCGGGCTAAGCTTGCCTCTCTTCCTGAATCGCATAACACCTTTGGTCGGTGAAATCCTTACAAACACAAAATCACCGACTCGGAATTCAAGATCCCTCCTTCGGTTGTCGGCATAGCTTTTCTGTCTATCTTGTGCGGTCTTTAACCTCTCCCGGATAAGCTTGACCCTATCCGCGGTTTGTTCAATTAACTCGGGGCCCAAAATCTTTCTTTCTCCAACCTCATCCCAATACAAGGGGGATCTACAACTTCTTCCATATAAGGCTTCAAAAGGTGCCATTTGTATGCTTGCTTGATAACTGTTATTGTAGGCGAATTCCACCAAAGGTAGGTGATCCTCCCAACTTCCTTTAAAATTCAACATACAAGCTCGGAGCATGTCTTCTATCACTTGATTCACCCTCTCTGTTTGTCCGTCGGTCTGTGGGTGGAAAGCCGTGCTAAAGTCTAGTCGGGAACCCATAGCATCCTGAAAACTTTTCCAAAACCTGGATGTGAATCTTGGGTCTCTATCCGACACAATACTCACTGGCACCCCATGCAATCGGACTATTTCCTTGATGTATAGCTCCGCTAACTGATTGGAGTTGAATGTAGTCCGGTACGATAAGAAATGAGCGGACTTCGTGAGTCTATCAATAACTACCCATATAGCATCTGTCTTCTTGACCGTCTTCGGCAATCCCACGATAAAGTCCATAGAGATATGTTTCCATTTCCACTCGGGAATAGGGAGAGACTGCAAAAGACCCGCCGGTCTCAAATGCTCTGCTTTCACCTGTTGGCACACCAAGCACCGTGCCAAATACTCTGCAACCTCTCTCTTCATGTTTCGCCACCAAAAGTGACTCTTGAGGTTCCGATACATCTTTGTCCCCCCGGGATGCACTGTGTACTTTGAACGGTCAGCTTCATCCATGATCTCTCTCCGAAGGTCTGCATTGGCTGGGACACAAAGCCTTCCCTTGAATGTAATAGCACCTCGGCTAGTGAGAGAGAAGTCCGTACTACCCTTGGTAATTTCCTTGTCCCGAAAAGCCAACAAGTCAGCATCCGTGGCCTGGTACTCCTGGATCAAATCTATAAGGTACGGCCGAACCGTAACATTTGCCAAAACAGGACTGCGGACAGAATCATTCACACTGATGTCCAGATTTGCCAAATCGTCTAACAGTCTCCATTCCCGCACCAACATGTGAGCCAACAACCCTGATGGTTTCCTACTCAAAGCGTCTGCCACCACATTTGCTTTTCCCGGGTGATATTGGATCGTGCACTCATAGTCTTTTAAGAACTCAATCCAACGCCGTTGTCGCAAATTGAGCTCTTTTTGGGAAAAGAGATATTTGAGGCTCTTGTGGTCCGTGTACACATAGAACTCTTCCCCGTATAGATAATGTCGCCAAATTTTGAGTGCAAACACGACCGCCGCAAGCTCCAAGTCGTGAGTGGGGTAGTTCTTTTCATGCTCTTTCAACTGCCTTGATGCATAGGCAATGACTTTCTTGTGTTGCATTAGGACACACCCGAGTCCGACGTGCGAGGCATCACTATACACCTCATACCCAAAAGGTCCAGATGGCACAGTAAGGACAGGGGCTGTGGTGAGGCGTTTCTTCAACTCTTGGAAACTTACTTCACATCGGTCACTCCAACTGAACTTTGTACTTTTTCTTGTCAAGTAGGTGAGAGATGCAGCCAAACTAGAGAATCCCTCCACAAATCTCCGGTAGTAGCCTGCCAATCCGAGGAAACTACGTATCTCCGTGACGCTCTTGGGCCTCTCCCAACTCATGACTGGCTCAACCTTGGCTGGATCTACAGAAATGCCCTCGGCCGACACCACGTGTCCAAGAAATGCGACCTTCTCTAGCCAGAACTCGCACTTACTCAATTTGGCATATAGCCTATGCTCTCTCAACATCTCCAGAGCAAGGCGGAGGTCTCGTGCGTGATCTTCCCGTGTCTGGGAATACACCAAAATGTCATCAATGAATGCAATCACGCATCGATCCAAGTAAGATCGGAATACCCGGTTCATCAAATCCATGAATGCCGCCGGTGCATTCGTCAGCCCAAAAGGCATGACAAGGAACTCGTAATGCCCATATCGAGTCCTGAAAGCCGTCTTCTGAACATCTTCCGCCTTGATCCTTAATTGGTGATACCCCGATCTAAGATCAATTTTGGGGAAGAACCTCGCTCCCTTCAGTTGGTCAAACAAGTCGTCTATCCTTGGCAAGGGATAACGATTTTTGATAGTTACCTTGTTCAACTGACGGTAGTCTATACACATCCTCATAGACCCGTCCTTCTTCTTCACAAAGAGAACCGGAGCACCCCACGGCGAGACACTTGGTTGGATGAAACCAAGTTGTTGTAACTCCTCAATCTGTTTCTTTAATTCTTTAAGCTCTATAGGGGCCATTCTATATGGTGCCCTTGAAATCGGAGCGGTACCCGGAGCAAGCTCTATAGCGAATTCGATCTCTCTATCAGGAGGTAATCTGGGAAGTTCTTCCGGGAACACATCTAAGAACTCACTCACAACTGGAATAGCCAATGAGTTTTGTGCTTCTGGGTGTGCTATACTCAAGGCTGCGAGGCGAGCAATGTCCCTCTCTCTTAATCCTCGGAAGTGAAAAGGCTTACCCCCTTCCGGCTTGAAATTCACCATCTTTTCAAAACACGCAACATGCCCGTGATGGTTTGCCAACCAATCCATACCAAGAATGACGTCAAAGTCTAAATGTTGGAAATCCAAAATGATAAGATCGGCCACTAGTTCATTCTCCCCCACTTGAACCACACTATCCCTGAATATCTTGTCCGTATCAACTGACTTGCCGAGTGGAGTTGCAATGGTCAACTCCTGCTTTAACGGAGTAGCCTCAGTCAAAAATCCCTTTGCGAAACTAGGCGACACAAAGGAGTGAGTGGATCCTCTGTCGATCAACACTCGGGCAAGACATTCGTTCACTAACAAAGCGCCTGTGCGATTAAGTGACTACTATTAGTAGATTTCAAACAACAAGCATCATACATAGGTAACCCCTAGTATAGAACTCACAAAACAAACCATAGAAATTTTATACAACTTCAACTCAAAATTCTCGCGTACCTTGCACGACATTGTCGGATGCACGTGCGTCTCTCTCCGATAGAGCAAAAACTCGACCCTGAGTGGCTGGGCGAGGAGGCCGGGTAGACTGTGAGGCCCTCGAAGCCTGAGAAGAGCTAGGCTGAGATGTCTGCCTAATCGGGGGCCTGCTCCCCGAAGACTGAGGTGGCAATCGACGTCGGGGACAATCCCGAATCATGTGGCCCTGGTCGCCACAATGAAAACAGCCTCCTGTAGCCTTCCGACATTCCATTGCTAGATGCCTCCTTCCACAAAGGGTGCAGACATCATGTGAATAAGTGGGAGGAGTATAACCCGTAGCCTGAGTCACTGCGGGGCGAGGAGCATACGAGCTAGCCGGGCGAAAAGCCGGTGGAGCAAAAGGGCGGGGAGCCTATGGTGCCGAGTACATCCTCTGTGACTGAGCCGGCCCTGCGGACTGATAAGACATAGTCCTAGCTCTCTTCTCCCCTGAACTACTAGACTGTCCTTTCTCCATTCCTCTTCTCTTAAAGAACTCTTCGGAGCTCGACTCGGCCAACAATGCCTTGTCCACAACTTCTGAATATGTCTCATGTCGGAACATTGAGACACGATGCTTGAGGTAGGCCTTCAACCCCCTTTCGAATTTCCGGGCCTTCATAGCCTCAGTAGCTATCATGTGTGGAGCAAATCGAGATAGCTCTGAGAACTTGGCTTCATAAGCCGCTACAGACATATTACCTTGCTCCAAGGTAATAAATTCGATTTCTTTCTTTTCTTTCATCCCAACCGGAAAGTACTTCTTGTAGAAAACGTCCAAGAATTCTCCCCATGTCCATTCTTGGCCTTGCCGGGTCAACTCTCGGGGCCGAAGTGCAGACTTCCACCAATGGTCGGCCTCGCCTTCAAGCATAAAGGCAGCCCATGTGACCCTTTCCACTTCAGTAGGTGTTAATACCGAGAATATCTTCTCAAGTTGCCGGATCCAACCCTCGGCAACAAGTGGATCAATGCTTCCACAAAAAGTTGGAGGCCTCATCCTCCGGAAAGCTTCTATCCCGGCTTGGGCTCGGTTAGGAGGAGCCGGTATAAGTGCCGTATTAGGCGTAGTGGCCGGTTGCCTTGCCGCCAACATAGCCAAAGTCTCGGGTATGGATGCAAATGCTTGGGCAAAGCCGGGTTGATCATCACCCGATGGAGCATCACCTCAATTGCCCCTCGTGTTGTACCCACGACCCCGGGTATTGCGTCTCATGATTTCTCCTGAGAACGACAATACAACATGAGTCTAACTTTGATACGCATTTAGTACAATTTTCGCAATTCACTCAATACATATTCATCAAGCATATTTAATAAGCATAACACAATTAACGCACACATGGTATACACAACAATGGCATCATATACAATCCATGTTCCTAGCGTAGGACTCCATGTTCGGTTGGAGTTCAACCTACTTTGGCTAGGACTAACTTGTTAGTCCATACTTGGAATACAATTCTTTAAGGTAATTCTAACACCTAGTTCAATCATGGTACCATTCCTATGTGACCCTAGGGACTCTAATGCCTAGAGCTCTGATACCACCTCTGTCGCGCCCCAAAATACCCCCTAGGAGTTAAGGGATACTTTAGAGGTGACTACGTGTACCTGTCAAACCATCCTGTAATGCAAGAGGCTAAACATAATATAATACAATGATAATCAAAGCGCGGAAACTAAACATAAGTGTGGAAGCATAAGCCAACTTTTTCTTTTCTTCTATAACTCCAAATAGTATTCCAAGTTAACATATACCAAATACAATCAAAGTAAAGGTGGACATGCCCACCTATCAAAATACAAAAGGAACTCTCTAACCCTCTCCTCTCAACAGTGATCGAGGTATGGCCACACATCCAAGTCCCCATCCTCCAGAGACTGCCATGGGATAGGTGGCTCCCTCTCCTCTACTTACTCCTCCTTGACCCAAGGCTCGGGGTCGAGAACATCCACAGTACCTGCCGACATAAAAGTACCGCTGAGCATGGAATACTCAGCGAGTACAAACTACTAGCTAACCATAACATTAGCGAAAGCATAACAACAGTGAGCAATACAAGATATTAATTTAAAGCAATAGTGAAAGCATAAGATACATAGCTATATCTTGACATGCGTGTATGAATGCAAAAACCTCGGTAAAACTCATGTCTCGAAATCCTTTTTCGTGTCTCGGTCAAATCATGTATGTGTGTCGTGTCTTGTCTTGTATTTCATGTCTTGATTTGTTCTTGACTTGTATACTTGTGAGCCAGAGGCTAGCACCCTTCCTTAGGCTACCAACCTCCTTGTCATGTTCTTGATTCATTTCTCTTGTGAGCCAGAGGCTAGCACCCTTCCTTGGGCTACCAACCTCCTTGTCATGTTCTTGTTCCATTTCTCTTGTGAGCCAGAGGCTAGCACCCTTCCTTGGGCTACCAACCTCCTTGTCATGTTCTTGTTCCATCATATACAAATACAATCTTGGAAAACCCGGTTTCATGCATGCATGTGTGGTGTGTGTAGCACTTGTAATATCATGATGACAATATGACATGAAGAGGAGTGTATAGCAATTCAATCCACAGAATAACCATATAGGAATTTGAGTAATCTACGTGGCATTTGAATAGTTCATCAATCATGAGAACACACGCATAAGGCCTACTTTCATTTTCTTCATTTATGTCATTTATTCCAAGTTTAGGCATTTTGTTAAACACATAACATGCAAGGTTCCTTAATGGTTCATCTTCTTCTTTTTAGTGCCTACTTTCCATCCAAAAATCAAGGTATGTTCATTATTGGTAAAATGCCCATCCTCCATTTTCCATTCTTCACACCACACATTCATACACCATACATTCGGCATCCCCTCGCCTCAATCAACCTCTCATCCATGCATCCACACCATTTTCCTCACCTTGTTTATATTTAGTGAATATGATACATTTCATAAGGGAGAAATACATAGTAGCAAAATTATATAGTTCATTGAAACTAGGTTATTGTTAGGGGAAGTTAGTAGGGTGTACTAACCTTGAATCAAGGCTTGATCCTTGGTAGGGACCTTGATTGAAGCTCCTAACTTGAAAGATGAAGCCTTTGCTTGAAAGAAGCTTGAGTTGGGGAAGAAATCCCTTTAAAAAACGTGAGTGAGGGCTGCCCTAGCTTTGAGAATGCACCCCACCCGAGCTTGAGTCGAAATCTTGAAGAAAACGTGCTTGGGGACGATCTAGGGTCTTCACCCCCTTGATTTCTTCTCCAAAAGCAACCTAGGTTTAGGAAACCCTTTTCTCTTCTCTCTTATCTCCTAAATCTCTCTAAGTATAGTGAATGATGCCCTAAGGCTCGGGCAAGCCTTAAGGAGAAAGGGTTTAACCCCTAAAAGATGAAAACGCCCTTACTGAAATTTCTGCAAAAACGCGAAGACCGAGCGATCGGTGGTTATGACCGATCGATCGGTTGCCTACCGAGTGATCGGTGGTTATGACCGATCGACCGGTCAAAAACTCACTCTCTGGAAAATTTCCCCATACAAAATTTCTGACCGTGTGATAGCTACCGATCGATCGGTTATGGACCGATCGATCGCTGACTGGACCGAGCGATCGGTGCTCTGTATGTCTGGACTGTTTTGACCATATCTTTTGACTCGCTCGTCGGATTTTGACGATTCAACTTGTGTTGGATCCGTCTTTCGAAAACGAACATTTATGACATTCCGGAATTTCTGATTTCTCCCTTATTTATTAATTAGATTACGAAAACGGCCAATTAGCTACGAAAGTGCCATTCATTAAAGATGAAAAAGTTCGGGGTGCTACACTTACTACGGCCCCCGTTCTCACAGTTCCAATTGGTAGTGGAGGTGTCGTGGTCTACAGTGACGCTTCAAACATTGGGCTAGGATGTGTTCTTATCCAGCATGGGAATGTCATTGCCTACGCTTCCCGGTAATTGAAGGAGCTTAAAAAGAACTATCCTATTCACGACTTGGAGTTGGCCGCGGTGGTATTTGCGCTAAAGATCTGGCGGCATTACCTTTCTGGGGAAGAGTTTGATGTTTTCATGGACCACAAAAGCTTAAAATATCTGTTTTCCTAAAAGGAGTTAAATATGCGACAATGCCGATGGATGGAATTCTTGAAGGACTATGAGTGTTCTATCCAGTACCATCTTGGTAAAGCTAACGTGGTGGAAGACGCTTTGAGCAGGAAGTCCACTGGACTTGTAGCCCATATGATGATTCACGAGTGGAAGATGTTAGAGGTCATGGCAAACCTCGATACCAGTTTTAAGATTCCTACCTTTAGGCTAATCACGGCTAATTACTCAGTTAGGCCTTATATTCAAGATCGAATCCAAGAGTTGCAGGATTCGGATGCGAAGCTACTTGCTGATAGAGATAAGGCAATTAGCAAGGGAAGTGATGAGTTCTTTGTGAACGGTAATAGGGCGATCACATTTAAAGGAAGGTTGTGTGTTCCGGCGGATGCGAAGTTGAAAAGTGAGATTTTAGATGAATCTCTCCGGTCCAAGTACACCGTGCAACCTGGTGGCACTAAGATGTACCAGAATCTGAAGAAGCATTATTGGTGGTGAAACATGAAGAGGGAAGTCACCGAGTATGTGTCAAGATGCTTAGTATGCCAACAGGTGAAAGCTGAGCATATGAGGCCAACAAGGCTTTTGCAATCCCTTCCTATTCCCAAGTGGAATTAGGAGCGCATCTCCATGGATTTCATAGTGGGATTGCTAAGGACAGTGAAGAACTTAGATGCCATATGGGTAGTGGTTGATCATTTAACAAAGTCCACCCATTTCTTGCCTTATCAGACTACGTTCAACTCGAACCAACTTGTGGCATTATATCTCAAAGAAATGGTTCAATTGCACGGGGTTCCAGTCATCATTGTTTCCGACAAGGATCCGAGATTCACTTCCAGGTTCTGGAAGAGCTTCCAGAATGCTATGGGTTCCTGTTTGGACTTTAGCACCGCCTTCCATCCTCAAACAGATGAACAGACCGAGATGGTGAACCAGGTTATAGATGACATGCTTCGAGCTTGCATGTTGGATTTCCAAGGCAGTTGGAAAGATTACTTGCCGTTCATTGAGTTTACTTACAATAATAGTTATCAGCTGAGCATCCAAATGGCACCTTTCGAAGCCTTGTACAGTCGAAGTTGTAGATCTCTCCTATACTAGGATGATGTTGGAGAGAGAAAGATATTGGGCCCAGAATTGATTGAGCAAATCGTGAATAAGGTCAAGATCATCAGGGAGAGATTGAAGACGGCCCAAGACAGACAAAAGAGCTATGCCGACACCCGTAGACGAGATCTTGAGTTTCGTGTTGGCGATATGGTATTTGTGAAGGTTTCACTGACAAAGGGAGTTATGAGGTTTGGCAAAAGAGGAAAGCTCAGCCCAAGGTATGTGGGTCCATTTGAAATTGTCACCCGAGTTGGTGAAGGTGCATGTCGGGTTGCTCTACCCACTCACATGGCGGTGGTTCACAACATTTTCCATGTGTCCATGCTTCGAAAGTATCCCGGATCCTTCACATGTCATAGATCTTGATCTGTTGGAAATCCGGAAGGACTTCACCTTAGTAGAAGAGCTGGTTGAGATTTTGGACCGTAGAGATCAAGTTTTGCGTAACAAGGTTATTCCCTTAGTTTTTGTTCGGTGGCAACATCATGCACGAGAAGAAGCTACGTGGGAGCGCGAGGCCGAAGTAAAAGCAAAGTATCCTCATTTATTTGACTGATGTTTATGTAAACTTTGTTCTTTAGCATCCCTATGTACGTTCTAATTTCGAGGATGAAATTCTTCTAAGGGGGGAGGATGTAGAACCCCAGATCTTGAAGGTATGGTAGTGAATAGTGTTTAAGGCTTAGAGCCTATTGCAATGGTTATCAATGAAAATGAGAACCTGTTTTTTGATATATTTCAAATATATGATGTTAAATGACATTTATCAACACCTTAAGAAGGTTTTTCAAAGTTATGGATGTTTTGATGAAGGAGCAAGAGTATAGAATACTCTAGTGTCAAAAGAATTGTTTATGCCTTAGCATACCTTCAACTTTGAAAAGCTCTAGTTCACTCATAGCTGATCGGAATAGAGCAATTCTTAAATTTTTGGAAAGGTATTGGAACCCTCTTCAAGGTTTATGTTGATTACTTTTCTGGATTTTGAGTTGAGATAGAGTCAAATGTCCGATTTCCGGAATCAGATCTGCTGTAAAAACGGGTTAATTAAACCCATTTGCATGTCAATTGGCTTTAGAGCCATTTTTTGTAATTAAAAACTCAAAATTGGGATTTTATAAAATACCAAAGTTGTTCCTCTTCAAAAGATGAATCCAACGCAAGTTGAATCGTCAAAATTCGACGAACGAGTCAAAAGTTATGGCCGAAATACGAAAACGTAAAAATCAGAAATTTTTCTGCAAAAGTTGCGATCGTTCGTAGAGACCCTACAAACGATCGTAGTGGTGCTACGAATGATTGTAGAGTTGTTACGATCGATCGTAACGCTCAAAAATTGTTGGAAACTCACGGGAGAAGCAATGATCGATTGTAGGAACCTACGAAGGATCATAGAAAGGTACGAATGATCGTAAATATCTACGAACGACTGTAGATGCGCGATTTAGTCTCCTTGGGTGCGATTTGTTTTGGGGTTTTCACCCCTTTACTTATGAATAACGGATCATTTAGAGGGTTTTGGTTTACCCTAAACCTAACAAGAGTTCTTGAGAGAGAAAGGGAGAAGAGTTAGAGATTATCAAGAGGGTTGTGGATTGAATATTAAGAAGAGCACAAATCCAGGTGGTGCCTTCATAAATCAAGTAGGGATTCGACTCAAGGATTTTCTCAACCTAGGAATTGATCAACAGGTTAGTGATTCTATTAATTAACCTTGTTATTGTAGAGCCTGAGACTTTTTCATGCGTAATACATGACACTTTCGTAGCCAATTTGCCTTTAATGTAGTACAATTAATAAATAAGGAAGAAATTGAAAATTCTAAAATGTTAGAAATGCTCATTTTTAAAGTACGAACCCAATGCAAGTTGAATCGTTAAAATCCGACGAGCGAGTCAAAAGATATGGCCAAAACAGTTTGGACCAACAGAGCACCGATCGCTCGGTCCATGGAGCGATCGATCGGTCCAAAACCGATCAATCGGAGGCTACGATTGGTGGAAAAATTTGTATGGGAAATTTTCCAGAGAGTTGATTTTTGGTCGAGAGCTCGGTAAACACACCGATTGCTCGGTAGGCAACCGATCGATCGGTCATAACCACCGATCGCTCGGTCTTCGTGTTTTGCAGAAATTTCATTAAGGGTGTTTTCATCTTTTGGGCGTTTCACTCTTTCCTCTTAAGGGTTGCCCGAGCCTTTAGGGTTCATTCTCAACACTTAGAGACATTAGAGAGTTAGAGAAAGAGGAGAGGGTTTTCCTAAACTAGGGTTTGCTTTTGAGGAGAAATCAAAGGGGTTTCAAGACCCACAATCACCTCAAGCTTGGATTGCTTCAAGATTCCAATTCAAGCACGCGAGGAGGAGTTTCTCCAAACTAGGGCAGCTCCTCACGAACATTTTTGGATGAGTTTTCTTCCTCATTGATCAAGGTCGGTACTTCTTGCTACCCTCCTAGTCATAGTTCCTCTTTTCCTCCATGTTTCTTTGCTTTCCTTCATCTATACTTGTGCTAGGAGTTGGGATGTGTGGATGTTGTGAATGGAGATGGAATGGGCGATTGGATGCCAACGGTTGTGTTGTGATAATTGAAATAGGGAGGAAATTGTATCCATAATGAACAAACATGTATGATGGAATTATAACCCACCTAGAAAAACATATTGTAGGGTTAACAAATAATGAACACACCATGTTTGATGGAATGCCAAGGTGAATGAAATGAGTATAAATCAAGAAAATGCATGCTAAATTACTTATGTAACTTGTTAGGGATTATGCTAGCATAAGTTCTTGTTTTCCCTAAAATATTATAAATGTTTATTTGTTTAAAAATTGCTATATGCTATAAATTGTGAAATCCCCCAAATGTCATGTTTAAATTCAAATGCAAGTATGCACACGATCCCACGAGCACGGCATGCATGACATGATTTACCGAGGTTTTCAAGAACATGATTAGAGGTGGGACATATCCTACGATATGTTTTACCTCGCTTTTCACAAGAAAACAGGAACAAACATTCCACGAGGGGTCTCCCCTCACTCACAAGTGCATAGCATAAAGATGGGCCTCCCTTTCCTTGCAAGTACATACATATCATGAAGAAGGGTCTCCCTTCCCTCTCAAGGCATCTCACAAGCGCATCTCACAAGTACATCTTACAAGTGTATCTCACAAGTTACATGATCACAAGCAAGCACGCATGACATTCATGACATGACACGATCTACAAGATCAAGACAAGACAAACATGACAAGTTTTCAAGCACGAAAAGGGTAATTTCAGTCAGTTCAAGTGCACTATGTTTTCCAGGGTTTTATCAATTTTTATGAAATGCAAGCATGATTTATAAATTGCTTTATTTCCTTGTTATGATATTAATTGTTCCTGCTTGATATATGTGAACTGCTTCCTGCTTCCTATACTGCTATGGTGTTGCTATGACTGTTGGTTAGTATTTGGTACCCGCTGGGTATTCCATGCTCAGCCGTACTTCTTATATTGGCAGGTGATAACGGAGCAGCTGCTCCTTTTGATGTCTGTGCTCCTGGTCCATGGGTGGAGGAGGAGTACGTCAAGGAACCTTTGGAGGAACCTCCGGTAGAGGGCTACTATTAGGTAGTGGTTGTAGATTCTGAGTGATAGAGCTGTGGGTGAGTTGAGAGAGGTATATCCATGTATTTTGGCGGGCTTGTCCACACTTTCTTTTGGACTTCTTTTGTGTAACTTTGATCACATATGTATATATATAGAGGTTTGGTTAAGTCTTCTGCTGTGCTATGTTTAAGTATGTTTCCGTAATTTATATCCTCTTTGTATATGCTCTGCGGGTTTTGCAGGTTGATTTGTCAAGTAAGTCATGCAAGCCATGATTAGTCATCCAAGATTCACTCTAACTCATAGGGTGGGTCTCGGATCGCGACAAGAAGTGGTATCAGAGCTTAGGCTTTAGGTCTCTAGGGTCACTTAGAATCTAATACCACGGCTTGACAAGAACATATGTTAGGAAACAAGTTAGGAAGGAAGTAAGTCGGAAGCGAGTCATGATCCAAGTGTAAGACTAAACTTTAGTCTTAGTCAAAATGGTTGTTTTAACCAAGTACGAGTCTTAGGAACGCTAGAACACCAAGGTATAATATTATAAATACACCGATGGTTGTGAAGCGATGTATTAGTATTATACAACTAATACAAATTGGAATTATTGTGAAATAGAACTATGATAATTTGTGGTTTCAAGTGAGACTTATGTGGTGCTATTGTTCTCAGGGCTTTAGTCATGAGGCAGGGCACACGGGGTCGTGGACCACACACCAGAGCTTCATCTTCTTCTAGAGATGAGGATGAGCAGCCGGACCTCTCTCAGGTCTTAGGCTCCATTGCTGCGACTCTCGCCATCCTGGCAGCTCGGCAGACTATACCATCGTTAGCGGCACCTACTCCACCACCTACTGCTCCAGTACATCGTAGAGCTGGGGTTGAGGCGTTTAGGAGATTGAGGCCTCCATCATTCCATGGGAGTGTGAACCCTCTTGCTGAGGAGGTGTGGATCCTCCAGATGGAGAAGATCTTTGCGGTCCTCTCACCCACAGAGGAGGATAGAGTAGCATGGGCATTTTTCATGCTAGAGGGCGAAGCCCACCATTGGTGGTTGTCCGCATTGAGGACGCGAGATTTGACCATGCAGGGTCAACCTTGGACTTGGGAGGAGTTCAAGGATACTTTGTATAAGAAGTACTTTCCTGTTGGAGCACGGGAAAAGAAAGAAAGAGAGTTCATCAACTTAGAGCAAGGTTCAATGACCGTGGTCGCTTATGAGGCTAAGTTCTCGGAACTCTCTAGATTTGCGCCTCACATGGTTGCTACTGAGGCAAGGAAGGCGAGGAGATTTGAGCAAGGGCTCAAGGATGTTATCATGGAGAAGGTCTCAGTTTTCAGACATGCTACCTACCCTGAGGTAGTGGACAAGGCTTTATTGGTCGAGGCCAATTCAGAGACAGTGTCCAAGAAGAGGGAATTGGCGAGAGGCTAACCTAGTAGTTCGGCACCTCCAGAGAGGCAGGCTCGTACCGGCCCTTATCAATATACGTGGCCAGCACCACCGATGAGGCCATCTTATGCGCCTCCAACTTCACGGGAGTATGTGCCTCAGGCACCGGGAACCTCAGGCTCTTCTAGCTCCACAACCAGTTGCACCTCAGAAGGCGAGGTATGCTCCACCTCCGACCCCTCCGACCTATACACACGAGGTCTGCACTTCGTGCGGCCGAAGGCACCCGGTAGGAGATTACCGAAGGGCATCGGGTGGATGTTTTCATTGTGGTCACCAGGGCCATGTGATCAGGGATTGCCCCAGTCAGCATTTACTAGGCCAGTCTCAGGGGATTAGGCCCCCAGCACACCCAGTAGGATCATACCAGGCGTCATCCCAGACTACCCGGTCTACACCTCCGCCTCGCCAAGCGAACCAGGGGTGAGTTTTTGCCTTGATAGAGGGTGATGCACTTGCATCTGATGATGTGGTGCAAGGTACGCTTTTAGAGTTATTCTTTCATCTGGGATTGTCATGTTATGCTTTACTCCTTGTGTACGTATGTGGCGTGCTATATATCTATCTACCTATATACATATGATGTGATGCATGGATTGACGTAGCTAGTTGAAATTTTAGGAACCCTACTGGTCAACGAATGTTTGGCTAGAGTGTTGATTGATACCGGGTCTACTCATTCGTTTGTCTCGCCGAGCTTTTCAGTGGAGCCTAGTCAGCTATAACCGGAGTTAGCCATTTCGACTGCTCTCGGCAAAACAGTGTTGACAAACAAAGTGTGTCGAAATAGTGTGGTTCAAGTGGGAAGCCACGAGTTGGTGGTTGATCTAATAGTTCTTGGATTCCAAGATTTTGACGTGATATTGGGAATGGATTGGTTAGCGGCACATCATGGGCATGTAGCTTGCTTTGAGAAAATGGTACTCTTCAAGCCAGTAGAAGGAAAACCATTCCACTTTTGCGGGTTGAAAAGTAGAGATATTGCTTATTTTTCGGCGTTGAGCTTAGCTAACCCCGAGGCAAAGGACTCATCGACTATTCCGGTTGTGAGTGAATTCCTGGATGTATTTCCAAAGGAGTTGCCAGGGTTGCCTCCAGACAGGGAGATTGAGTTTGTGATCGAGCTTGCACCAGGCATAGCTCCTATTTTCAGGGCTCCGTATAGAATGACCCTTATTGAACTCAAGGAGTTGAAGACTCAGTTGGAGGAATTACAAGGCCTTGGTTTCATATGACCAAGTGTCTCACCGTGGGGTGCCCCGGTGTTATTTGTTAAGAAGAACGATGGCTCGATGCGGATGTGCGTTGATTACCGACAGTTGTACAAAGTCACTATAAAGAATAGGTATCCATTGCCTAGAATTGATGACTTGTTCGATCAGTTGAAAGGAGCGAGATTTTTCTCGAAGATAGATCTTCGATCGGGCTATCACCAGTTGAAGATTAAGGCGGAAGATGTTCCCAAAACTGCCTTTCGGACTCGGTATGGACACTAAGAGTTCTTGGTAATGCCTTTTGGTCTCACAAATGCGCTGGCAGCCTTTATGGATTTAATGAACCGGGTGTTCCGGCCATATCTAGATCGATGCGTGATCATGTTTGTCGATGATATCTTGGTGTATTCCCAGACACGGGAAGATCACATGCGAGACCTTCGTCTTGCTTTGGAAATGCTGAGAGAGCACAAGCTGTACGCCAAACTTAGCAAGTGTGAGTTTTGGTTGGAAGAGGTGGCATTCCTAGGCCATGTTGTATTCGTGGAAGGCATTTCAATGGATCTGAAGAAGATAGAGGCAGTTATGAGTTGGGCGAGGCCCAAGAGTGTCACGGAGATACGCAGTTTCCTTGGGTTGGCAGGCTATTATAGGAGATTTGTGGATTGTTTCTCCAGCCTTACAGTACGACTCACTTACCTGACAAGGAAGAATGCGAAGTTCGTGTGGAGCGATAAGTGTGAGATCAGTTTCACGGAACTGAAGAAGAGGCTTACTACAGCCCCTGTCCTTACTGTGCCATCCGGACCTTATGGGTATGAGGTTTATAGTGATGCCTCGCACGTTAGACTTGGGTGTGTACTTTTGCAGCACAAGAAAGTGATTGCCTATGCATCAAGGCAATTGAAGGAGCATGAGAATAATTACCCCACGCATGACTTGGAGCTTGCCGCAGTCGTGTTTGCACTCAAGATTTGGCAACACTTCCTTTACGAGGTAGAATTCTATATGTATACGGATCACAAGAGCCTCAAGTATCTCTTTTCCCAAAAGGAGTTAAATCTAAGGCAATGGCATTGGATGGAATTTTTGAAAGATTTTGATTGTACCATTCAAAACCACCAGGGTAAAGCAAATGTAGTGGCTGATGCTTTGAGTAGAAGACCTCCGGGGTTATTAGCACACATGTTGGTGCAGGAATGAAAACTACTTGAAGATTTGGCAAATCTTGGCATCAGTGTTAATGACTCTGTCCGTAGTCCTATCTTGGCAAATGTTATGGTTCGGCCATACATTATAGATTTGATCCAAGAATACCAAGCCACGGATGCTGAATTGTTGGCTTATCGGGACAAGGAAGTTGCCAAGGGTAGTGTAGACTTCTCTCTCACTAGCCGGGGTGCTATTACGTTCAAAGGAAGGTTGTGTGTTCCAGCCAATGTAGATCTTCGAAGGGAGATTATGGATGAAGCACACCGATCAAAGTATACAGTGCATCCTGGGGGTACGAAGATGTACCAGAACCTCAAGAGTCACTTTTGGTGGCGGAATATGAAGAGGGATGTTGCAGAATATGTGGCACGGTGCTTGGTGTGCCAACAGATGAAAGCAGAACACATGCGACCAGCCGGTCTATTGCAGTCTCTTCCTATTCCCGAGTGGAAATGGGAGAACATATACATGGATATCATAGTTGGCTTACCAAAGACGGTAAGGGGCTCAGATGCGATATGGGTAGTAGTGGATCGTTTGACAAAGTCCGCTCATTTCCTACCCTACCGAACCACCTTCAACTCTAGTCAGTTGGCTGCACTATACATCAAGGAAGTGGTTCGACTACATGGGGTGCCAGTCAGTATTGTGTCAGATCGGGATCCAAGATTCACATCAAGATTCTGGAAAAGTTTTCAGGAAGCTATGGGTTCCCAACTTGATTTTAACACCGCCTTTCATCCACAAACAGATGGACAAACCGAGAGGGTGAACCAAGTAATAGAAGACATGCTTCGGGCTTGTATGCTGGATTTCAAAGGCAGTTGGGAAGAGCACTTGCCTTTGGTAGAGTTCGCCTACAACAATAGCTATCAGGCGAGTATCCAAATGGCTCTATTCGAGGCTTTGTATGGGTGAAGTTGCAGGTCTCCTCTCTACTGGGATGAGGTAGGAGAAAGGAAAGTACTTGGTCTGGAGTTGATCGAGCAAACTGCTAGTATAGTCAAGATCATCCGGGATCGGTTGAAAGCCGCTCAAGATCGTCAAAAGAGCTATGCGGACATGCGCCGCAGGGACTTGGAATTCCAGGTTGGGGATCAAGTCTTTGTGAAGGTATCTCCTAGCAAGGGGATTATGAGATTTGGCAGGCGAGGCAAGCTTAGTCCTTGATATGTTGGCCCATTTGAGATCATCACACGAGTTGGTGAGGTTGCTTACAGGGTTGCTCTTCCACCTCACATGGTCGCGGTTCACAACGTTTTCCATGTATCTATGCTTCGGAAGTACATTGCGGATCCTTCGCATATCATAGACTTGGAACCGTTGGAAATTCGAGAGGATCTCCCGTTAGTTGAAGGACCGGTTTATATATTGGATCGGAGAGATCAAGTCCTTCACAACAAAAC
Organism: Tetracentron sinense; assembly: GCA_015143295.1. Taxonomy (NCBI): domain Eukaryota; kingdom Viridiplantae; phylum Streptophyta; class Magnoliopsida; order Trochodendrales; family Trochodendraceae; genus Tetracentron; species Tetracentron sinense. Next base: position 30,699,160 of record CM026573.1, on the reverse strand, counting down.
GATTCCATTGGTTCTCGTGCAGTGGCAACATCATGCTCGATAAGAGTCTACGTGGGAGCGAGAGGCCAAAGTCAAAGCGAAGTACCCGAAATTGTTTGAATGAGTTTTTGTATAGGTTTTGTATATGACTTGTAATATTGTTTTGGTTTGTAATGCAAGTATCGTCTAAATTTCGAGGATGAAATTTTTGTAAGGGGGGGAGGATGTAGAGCCCCGGACTTTTTCATGCGTAATACATGGCACTTTCGTAGTCAATTTGCCTTTAATATAGTACAATTAATAAATAAGGAAGAAATTGAAAATTCTGAAATGCCAAAAATGTTCATTTTTGAAGTACGAACCCAACGCAAGTTGAATCGTCAAAATCCGACGAGCGAGTCAAAAGATATGGCCAAAACAGTTTGGACCTGCAGAGCTCCGATCGCTCGTCCATGGAGCGATCGATCGGTCCAAAACCGATCGATCGGAGGCTATCGACTAGTGGAAAATTTTGTATGGGGAAATTTTTCAGAGAGTTGATTTTTGGTCGAGAGCTCGGTCAACACACCGATCGCTCAGTAGGCAACCGAACGATCAGTCATAACCACCGATCGCTCAGTCTTTGTGTTTTGCAGAAATTTCATTAAGGGTGTTTTCATCTTTTTGGCATTTCACTCTTTCCTCTTAAGGGTTGCCCGAGCCTTTAGGGCTCATTCTCAACACTTAAAGACATTTGAGAGTTAGAGAAAGAGAAGAGGGTTTTCCTAACCTAGGGTTTGCTTTTGAGGAGAAATCAAAGGGGTTTCAAGACCCACAATCACCTCAAGCTTGGATTGCTTCAAGATTCCGATCCAAGCACGCGAGGAGGAGTTTCTCCAAGCTAGGACAGCGCCTCACGAATGTTTTTGGAGGAGTTTTCTTCCTCATTGATCAAGGTCGGTACTTCTTGCTACCCTCCTAGTCATAGTTCCTCTTTTCCTTCATGTTTCCTTGTTTTCCTTCATCTATACTTGTGCTAGGAGTTGGGATGTGTGGATGTTGTGAATGGAGATGGAATGGGCGATTGGATGCCAATGGTTGTGTTGTGATAATTGAAATAGGGAGGGCATTGTATCCATAATTAACAAACATGTATGATGGAATTATAACCCACCTAGAAAAGCATATTGTAGGGTTAACAAATAATGAACATACCATGTTTGATGGAATGCCAAGGTGAATGAAATGAGTACTGTAAGGGATAAAATTCGTAAAAACTAATTAACGTTGGGGAACGAGCTAGTTTTTGTTGTTTTGTGCACGAAAGTGACACGTGGACATGTATTTGAGTCACGTGCTTAAAATAGAAGGATAAACATTATATGATGCACAGCGTTCACGTTGTTTACATTACGATGTATCTGTGGTCTTGTGAACAACGTTGTCGTTATGGTTTGACAACGTGTTGGTTGTCTTATGCACAACGGAAACGTTGTATTCTCGACAACGTTTTCGTTGTTAAATGAACCACGAGTCCGTTGTAACTCAGATAAAGAGGTCTAGGTCATATTTTAAGACATATACAACATATCCGAGTTCGAGTCAACAACGAGACCGACTCGCAGGAGGAAGTGAGCAGGAGGCGATCGGTTATTCTGACAAGTAGGCCAAAAGCACTGTCTTGGCATTTAATGCTAGTCACTTCTGTGTGCTGTCAGACCCAACCGACTGAACTCATGGTAGGCTTTCATGTGTGATGCAACAGGTGGCAGATTTTACTGACATATTTGGTAATGAGTGCAGGAACGTGGTATGGGCATCTATGGTCATCTATGGCCATACCAAGGTTAACCTATAAATACCCCGAGAATTTCAGTGTTAAGGGCATCCAAACACTCACATATTTTTCAGTATTACTGTGCGTCTTACTGTTCATCATCTTCTCCCCCTACTTACTTTATCATTGGAGTGCAGGTCAGGGTATCACACCCTTCAACTCCTACCTTCCACCATTAAACCAGAGTATAAACAGTTGCAGCTGACGCGTGTCTTTTCTGGTATTTTTCCCTTTCAAAATTGACGCCGTCTGTGGGAAACTATAAACGAACCTCCCTTAGCTCTTTGTGATCATGACTGATCAAACTTCTGTGCCCAGGCGTGAGAATCAAACCACTCAGGCCACCCCATTCGCACCTTCTGTTGTACAGACTTTCATTCCTGGGATCAGTCCATCGTCTGACCAGCCAGAGAGGACCATGCTCCCCCACATTGAGCCTTCTGTCTCTGATCGTATTTTGATGATGTTGTAAAGACAGTAGTCTACTTTGGATCAGATCACCAGACACCAGCAGATGATGTAAGAAAGGCTTGATGCATTCGAGCATAGCAGGCTCGAATTAGATGATGGGCCATCTCAGAGACCATCGGTGAGACGTCAGCTTGACTTCTCTTCTCCCCCATTAGCACCAGAGAACTGTGACACCAGGTTCGTGCTTCCTCCTACTGAGAGGGAGGCAAGACAACCTCCGGTTCATGCGAAGCCGAGAGTCCCTTCTGATCATATTGATTTGCGAGAAGAAGCATGACAAGAAGATTCGAGAGGTGCTGCCGAATGAGCGGTTGCTCAAAAGACTTGGATGACTTCCAAGGAGGTGGAGGCTATGATCAGTGCTCGTGTCAAGAGCATGAAAGGAAGGATTCCTGATCACTTTGCTCAGTCAGCAAAGGACAACGTCGAGAACTCTCCTTTCATAGATGTCATCAATCAGTCATACACTTCTTCCAAGTTTATGACCCCAATCTTCCCCATGTACACCGGAAAAATGGATCCAGAGGAGCACTTATTTGACTTCAAGCATGCAATGGCTGTTCGTAATCCAGATGATAATCTGTATTGCAAAGCTTTCCCCAATAGCCTGGCAGGAGCGGCATCAAGATGGTTTTGTAATCTACCTCCTGGTTCAATCAGCAACTTCTCCGAGCTAAGGTCGGCTTTTATTGATCAGTTCATTATCAATAAAAAGAAGAAAGCAGGTGCAGATACCTTCTTCTCTTTAAGGATGAAACCGATAGAATCCTTGAGAGACTTCATTTCGCGCTTCACCGACGAAGTCCATAGCATCGATAAAGTCGATGAAGAGAGTTGTATTGCTGCTTTTAAGAATGCTATCCCCAGGCATTCCGAGCTCAATAAATCCCTAGCTCTTGACTATCCTGTCAAGATAGACGAGATGATGGTTCGTGCAACCAAGTACGAAAGATACGAAAGATGATGTTTCCGTTGTGCCGAAGCCAAGGACGAGAGGGGTGGACGTGATAGAGAAAGTACGCCCGGTCGTCTAAGAGGAAGGAGAAGAGGCAGAGGTATGAGTCTTCATCATCTAAGGACTCACCACCTAGGAAGCAAAAGGAGAAAGTAGTGTATGTGACTCAGCAGGATCAACCAGTTCGGTGCTCGTATGAAGGTAATTATAATCAATCATAGCAGCAGGGTAGGACGGAGAGATGTCCTAACCCGAACTTTCAGCAGCAAGCGAGGCAGCATTATCAGCCCCGCCAGGAGCAGCCACAAGTGCAGTGAGAGAGAGGTGTTCAGCCTAGTGAGAGGCGACCTTTTGCAGCTCAGGCAGATCCCATCCATTTTACTGGTAGCCCAACGACCATCATGAAGTCAATAGAGGGTCAGGCGTATTTTGAATGGCCTGCTAGAGCTGTACAAGATGTTACGTCAAGACCATGGGCACATGAGTATTGCCATTATCATAAATGTCGTGGTAATCTTACGAACCGATGTCGCATCTTGAGGGAGTATTTGGAGAGACTGGTCCAGGAAGGGTACTTAGGAGAGTATCTTAGTTCCGATAACGGTAGCATGGTGCGCACCAGAGAACTATTATCCCAACCCCGTACAGGAGAGCCTACCATTAATCCAAGTACCAGTGGAGGAGGACGAGGGGGAGCCCCTTTGGGCACCATCAACGTCATTTGCCGTGTGCGAGCACCAGAGGAGGACGTAGAGAGAGACTTCAGAGCAAAGATGAGGAAGATGTCTCACAAAGCTGAGGTATGTCAGGTACAGATGTCTGCAAGAAGCATGGGGCAGGTGCTTACTTTCACTGATCATGATATGGCAACGGTAATCCGGCCTCATTATGATGCTCTTGTTCTCACCATGAGAATAGGAGATTTCGACATCAAAAGGGTGCTCGTAGATTCTGGGAGTGGGGCAGACATCTTGTATCTTCATGCTTTCACTTAGATGAAGTTTGATCCGTCCATTCTCATCTCTGCTCAGACCCCGCTGTTTGGGTTTGATGGCAGTTCGATGAAACCATTAGGCGACGTCCTCTTACCCGTTGTGGCAGGGCCCGTTGTCCTACAAACCAGATTTTCTGTTCTGTATGCTCCATCGCCTTACAACACGATCTTGGGTCGATGGTGGACCCACGAGATGAAGGCTGTTCCCTCCTCGTATTATCAGGTGTTGAAATACCCGACGCAGGATGGACCCCAGGAGATCAGAGGGGATCAATTGGCGTCGCAGAAGTGTGATTTCCCTCCTTCCGTTGTGTCGAAATAGCAATTACAGGTTGACTCCATTGTGGAAGAGAGCTCGGAGGCCACGTTGTGCAGACCTTCCATTGAGCCCACGAAGGCAGTTAATCTGGGAACGGAATAAGAGCCAAAGATGTTGTAGATCGGGATGAGCTTGACAACGGACGAAGAGGGCGAGTTGCTGGAATTTTTGAAGAGGAACCTTGATGTCTTTGCATGGTCGCACAAAGATATGACAGGCATCAATCCGAGCATTATCTGCCATCACCTCAACGTTGATCCTGCTGTCCCTCCGGTAAAGCAGAAACCTTGGAGACTTGCCCCAACCTATCATGATGCAGTGAATGAAGAGATAGACAAGCTGATCCAGTTTGGGTTCATCCAAGAAGTGCAGTATCCTGACTAGATAGCTAATGTAGTAGCTGTACCCAAGAAGAATGGCAAGGTGAGAGTTTGCATTGACTTCATTGGTGTCAATAGAGCATATCACAAAGACTTTTTTCCTATGCCAAGGATTGATAGGCTCATCAATGCCACTGCTGGCCATGAAATGTTATCATTTATGGATGGTTATTCGGGCTATAATCAAATCCTCCTGGCGGAAGAAGATCAAGAGAAGACCACTTTCATTACAGAGAGTGGCTTGTTCTATTATCGTGTTATGCCTTTTGGTCTGAAAAATACCGCTGCCACGTATTAGCCTTTGATGAATCTCATGTTTGGGCCACTCCTCGGTAAAATGGTTGAAGTTTACATTGATGACATCGTTGTGAAGAGCCGACTTCGAAATACCCTTGTGATGGACCTTGTTGAGCCCTTCTCTATTCTGAGAACTTTCAATTTAAAGATAAACCCAGAGAAGTGTACTTTCGGAGTTACCTCTAGCAAATTCTTGAGATATCTTGTGAGTCAGCGGGGTATTGAAGCTAATCCAACTCAGATTCGAGCTCTACTGGACATGCCGGAGCCCAAGTCGAAGAAGGAGATCCAGAAGTTAACAGGGCGTATCGCTGCACTCAATCGGTTTATCTCCAAGTCATCTGATCGTTGTAAACCTCTCTTTGAGCTCCTGAGGAAGGATTCTATTTTTGCATGGACGCCAGAGTGTTCTCGAGCTTTCATTGCTTTGAAAGAGTATTTAGGCTCAGCACCTATTCTCTTCGTCCCTGAACCAGGTGAAGTCTTGTATCTGTATCTTTCTGTCTCAGAGCAGGTCATTAGCTCAGTCTTGGTCCGGTGTAGTGGCGGCGTTGAGAGGCCTGTATATTTCATCAGTAAAACTTTTCTCAAAGCAGAATGTAATTACAGCAAGCTTGAGAAGGTGTGTCTTGCTCTTGTCTTTTCTGCTGAAAAGCTTCGTCCTTACTTTCATGCTCATACTATCATTGTCATCACAACGTATCCTATGAAAGTCGTGTTGGGACGACCCGAGTTGGCGGGGAGGATGTCGAAGTGGGCTGTGGCTCTGAGTGAGTTCGACATTCAGTATAGAGCGAGAAGTTCAGAGAGGGGGCAAGCAATGGCAGGATTCCTTTCTGACTTCCCTGCGGAGGAGGCAGAGGAGGTAATTGCTGATCTTCGTGAGCTCCCTGATGAGGTTGACAACGAGGATATCGTTGTAGATGGATCTTCTAACTCGAGTGGTTCAGGACTTGGTGCTGTACTCATTAGTACGGAGAACATAAAAGTACAGAAGATGTCACGTCTTGGGTTTACTGCCTCCAAAAACAAAGCTTAGTACGAAGCATTGCTGCTTGGCTTGCAGAGTGCGCACGAGCTGCAGGTCTCTAGATTGAGAGTTTTTTGTGATTCACAGCTTGTAGTGAATCAGGTGAATGGAGACTATGAATGCAAGGATGATCGAATGAAATAGTATACTGCACTCATTCGTTTGCAATGTGAAGCATTCACCGTTGTGGAGATCAAGCATACCCGATGAGATGAGAATAGGCATGCTGATGCTTTGGCTTATCTTGCTTCCATGATGCAGTCTGATGAACCCAACGCCATCCTTATGGAATATAAAGAATATCCTTCAATAGCATTCCAGTCGCAGCGGGAGGTATGTTTTGTTAATCCAGTACCAAGTTAGATGACAGGGTTGATGGCCTACTTGAAAGATGGAGTTCTTGCTATCATTGCAAAAGAGTCAAGACATATCCAGTTCAAGGCACCTCGTTATACCCTGGTGCAAGGAGAGTTATATAAAAAGTCTTCCGGGGGACCTTTGTTGAAGTGTGTTCATCCTGTAGATGTGGAGAGGATTCTTGCTGAGCTTAATGAAGGTATTTGTGGCATAGATTCAGGAGGGAGAACGATAGCTCATCGAGCTCTGGGGCAAGGATACTTCTGGCTTTATATGCAAGCTGATGCTCAGAAGTATGTGAAGAAGTGCAGTCAGTGTCAACGATATGCTCGTTTAATTCATGCTTCAGCTCAAGAGCTTAACACTGTTTCTTAACCATGGCCATTTGCACTGCAACGACCCAGAATTTTAATATAATAAAATTATGTGTTTATGGGTCCTTAATGGAGGTTAATTAGTTAATTATTTGTTAAATTAATAAAAAGTGAACTTTGCTCGGGATTGAAGTGCACCAAGGAAATCTCAGTATCGTTTAGCAAAATTCGTACACAGTGTGCCGGTCGACTGCCGGGACACACCCCTACCGTATCGGTTCCGTCATGTACCATTTCACGGGACCGCGGGGCCATTATGTGTGATAAAATTGAGAAAAACGGGAATTTTTCATACTTCCAGAAATTAAGTGGGACCCAATATTTGTTACAGATCCTAATAGAAATCCATGCGGTTGGCACTAATGCGTGTCAGTCGGCCGTGGGGACTAATGTCTGTCATCTCGGCAGTTAGTTATCTCAAACTAAGAAACGGCAGCCTATTTTGTATTCGAAATAAGGAAATTAGTGGGTTTTGCAATTTTCTTCCGGACTAAAGTATAGCTGTCAGAACTCGGTATTTTTCCCCGAAATTTTTACAGTAGGTGTCGGACTGCTCCAAGTTCGGTCACTTAAAGTTTCGTCAAAATTGGATGTCATTAAGTAGGATTACGGAGGCCGTATATGCGAGAAAATACGGAATAATAGTCAAATGGTCAACCCGTTGACTTGGTCAACAGGAACCATTAATGGTGGTCATGTGCATGGCACATGACCCTAGCATTATAAATAGGGGGCAGCCCCTTTTAATCTCTCGGTTTTGCAACAGTGGGAGATTTCTGCCACAACAGATTTTAGAGAGAGAAAGTGAGGAGAGAGAAAGGAAGAGAGAGAAAGAGGAGAGAGAGAAAGTGGAGAGAGAAAGTTGCATGCGCTCTACCCCGGGGTTGATCCTCGTTGGGAACGCGTTGGTGACATCCTTTTTTGCCTACGAGGCCTCGAAACATGTGAAACAGTAAAACCCCTATCTTTTCTTCTCTTTTTTCCGCTTATTTTGCTATATTATTTCATGTGATGTATATGCATGTCTTTTGACGTGAATGAAAAAGGGTCGAAGACCCCTATGTGATGTTGTGATTTTATGTGGTCCCTCGGGTAGCCCAGATCGGGTCCCGGGTAAATTGTATCGCCACTCTAGGGTGACAAAATTTTTTTTTGCATGTTTTGTAAAGCTATGGAGACATCCATTAGCTTGAAAACGTTCCCTAACGTGACGGTGTGTTACCGGAGTTGGTACACGGGCGCGAGGCCCAAGTATTTCAGTTAATCAAGCGAGGCTTGGGTTAACTGGGGTTAACCTGTGGTTAGAAAATCTAACCAGGGTTAAGTATAGTCCGTGGTTCCTCTTTGACTAGATCAGGAGAGACGGTGTCCAGTAAGGCCCGGGGTTCCTCCGTGACTGATAGTCGGGAGATGTCGGTCTGTTTGTCTAGGTCGTCCGTAGTGCCTCTTGGACTAGGTCAGGAGTGGCGGTGTCCTGCATGGCCCGTGGTTCCTCTGTGACTGATAGTCAGGAGATGTCGGAGTCCTAGGGAGTTTGAATTGGCTGAACATCAGATAGTGTATAGTCCGGGGTTCCTCTCTGGGTGGGTCAGAAGATGTCGGCACCGTGTCTATCGGGGTCCCTTCTTGGTGGAACGTCAGGAGATGTCGGCATTGGTATAGATTTCGGGGTTCCTCCGTAGACTAGCCAGAAGATGACCGTAGGCAGGTTGGCCGGGGTTCCTTCATAACTGATACCCAAGGCGATGGCGGCGAATACACGGTAGATGTGGCCGGTCAATTGAATGGAAAAATATGTCCTTATTGGGTGAATGCCCATGTTATGTGTGTAAGCTTCAGATACGAAGTGGTCTAAGTTGGTATACTCAGGGTTGGTGTATTGTCTGAGTTGGTGAACTCATGGTTCGGTATGGAATCATCGGATTCCAGGTGAGTTGGGTTGGTATACCCAAGGTTTGGTCATGTTCAGGTGAAAGCCGGAACGTATGTGAGTCTAAATGACTCAATGTATTATGTTTATGATTTAGAGACTTTAGGCTAAACATTTGTGGGCTGTGGCCAATTAATAAAGTCTTAGGACTCGAAATGAAACATGATTGATGATCGAAATGATAATTTAGTAATATAATACATTCATAACTGAACCTCATAATTAGAAAGTAATGTGAGGTCGGGAACCTCTGTTAGGGTGACGTAACCCTAAGTGACCTTGGGTCACAATTTATTATATACTGTTCTGTTTTACTGTAACATGCAAATTGAACTGCTTATTATATCATTATTGATGCGTGTTATTATATGGAAAATGGTTTAGAAGGATTATGGTTTTATTGGGCTTCATAGCTCACTGACTTTTTGTGTCAGCAGATCTTGGAGCTGCTGACCAGTAAGTGAAAAATCTATCTGGATATTTTGGAAGCTTGTACAAGTTGTACCTGGCGTGATAGAGACTCCTACTTTTGTAAAACAAACTTGATGTAAATAATACAGGTATATGGTTTGTATGATGGCTATTGTGATGACAGGTATTATTTGCTTTTTAGGAGCATCTGATAAATGTTTAAATTTATCGCATTTTTGCGGGTAAAGTCTTCCGCTTGCATGATTTGACGAACGGACGCGTGTCTCGGAACTTGATTCCCTAGGCACGGGTTCGGGGCGTCACAATTGGTATCAGAGCCAATAGCAATAACCATCACACAAATCATACTTGAGCATAATACACCTAAGAACCGTTGGATAGGTGATCCCTTAGAGATTTATTCGATATTCCTAGTTGAGTGATTGTTGTACATGTCATGTTTCGAAATCAGACATTGATTTGGAATATGTGCATGTGCAGGAATGGCAAGGACGCACCGAATTCCCACAAAGAGGGAGATAACTCTGTTTGAATGGGCGGTGACTATGCAGAGAAGACGTCACGCCAGATGGTCGTGTTACCGCACTATACACCTAAAGGCGGTAAAACCACTCCGCAAGGGATTGACCGCACAAGCAATGCGTGAATCCCTAAGAAAGAGCGAGATTAATTGGTTGTTGAGAGAGGCTAGACCTGAGACAGAGGACCAGGCACCGCAGGAGGGTAGTGTAGCAGTCTCACCGATAGAGGTTGAGACTTACGAAGAATAGGATCACGGTGGAGGAGAGTGGTGCATCTATATTGTTTTGGCGTTTTTGGAATATAATAGATGCCCCACTCGATCTTTCCATCATTAGATCACTTTTTGTATGTGTACAGCTACATGATGTTTTGTATACGCTGGTGTACTATATATTGTACAGTGTTGCTTTGTATATATTAAAGATGAAATGAATGAAATGTCTCTTTTTGGATATCGAATTCTCAGTGCATTTCAGTTTCATTTTATTATTAAAAGTTCGTTACTTTATAATTATAGGTGAATCATGCCACCTCGACGAGCACCCGATTGAATCATGCCACCTCGACGAGCACCCGAAAATACCTTGGCTGGGGCATTACGAGGCTATTACAGCCCTAGCCAACCTAATTCAGCAACAACAAGCCTAGAATATGAATGGAAATGGGAATGGTAGTCGTATCCCCATTGCTACCATGCCAGAGCATGGGAATGTGACCCGATTGGAAAAGTTTAAAAGGCTTGGACCGTCAGCCTTTTTGGGCACGACTGATCCGCTGAAGGCGGAGAACTGGATCAGAAGTCTGAAAAAAGTTTTTAGGCCTATGTCCTTGCCAGAAAATGACAAGCCCGAGTTCGCTATCTTTCTACTTGAAGGAGAAGTGGAACATTGGTGGACCACAGTGGAAAGGACAGTTCCACCGCATCAGAGGCCTGTGACTTGGGCAAGATTTATTGAATTGTTTTATGAGCGCTATTTTTCAGCGTCGATGAAAAAGAGGAAAGAGATGGAGTTTCTTCAGCTGACCCAAGGAAACATGTCGGTTAGCGAGTATGAACAAAAGTTTAATCAACTATCAAGGTTCGCTGCGAGATTTGTCGAGGATAAGCAGTGGAGGGTTGAGAAATTTGAAGAAGGATTGAAGCCGGCTATCAGAGGGAAATTGGCAGCTCAACGATTTACCTCCTTCTCAGAGATATTAGATAGAGCACTTAGAGTAGAGCGAGTGCATGAAGAACTGGCACAGTCTAGTGCTGGTAAAGGCAAAGGGACAGTTAAGAAGCCCTGGATAAAGGAGAATAACCGACAGTTTACTGGGAAAAGAAAGTTCGAGGACATGAAAAGCCAAGGGTCTACAGGAAGATTGGGGCTTAAGTGCGAGAACTGTGGTCAGGGTCATTTGACCAAGGACTGTAAAGTAAAGGTTTGCTTCTAGTGCGGAAAGCCTGGACACTTCAAGAAGGATTGCCCTAAGGCTCAACCACTAGCGTTGGAAGGCGGAAAAGGAAGAGTGTTTGCAATTACCCAGGAAGAGGCACAGCAGACCGAAGGTGTCATCAAAGATAAACTTTTAGTATTTCAAGTACCTGCTTATGCTTTGATTGACACTGGTGCTACACATTCGTTTGTCTCTACTCGTTTTGCTAAACACATAAGTTACAAGCTTGATACACTCAAAAGCATGATGTCTATATCTACACCATCAGGGAAAGTTCTGTGCACAAAAATAGTCTATGATAGGTGTCCCATACTTGTCAATAGTGTACGGATGTTAGTAGATCTGATTGTGTTAGACATGAAGGATTATAATGTTATCCTAGGGATGGATTGGTTGGCTAATTACCATGCAATGGTAGATTGTAATGCCAAGAAAGTGATATTTCGAATTCTGGACATCCCAGAGTTTGAAATGCAGGGGATTGTCCGAGGTCAAGCACCCAAGCTAATATCAGCAATTAAAGCATGTCACCTTTTAGACAAGGGGTGTACTGGGTATTTAGCTGCAGTGGTGGTCGATAAAGATGAAGATGACACTTTAGGGAATACCCCGGTGGTCAGAGAGTTTCGAGATGTGTTTCCTGATGAATTACCAGGACTCCCTCCTACTAGAGAAATCGATTTTACAATCGATGTTACTCCGGGTGTAGACTCGATATCTAAAACACCGTATCGGATGGCTCCGGCTGAGTTGCAAGAACTGAAGATTCAGTTGCAAGACCTATTAGATAAGGGCTTGATCCGTCCTAGTGTTTCACCATGGGGAGCACCGGTGTTATTTGTCCGAAAGAAAGAAGAGAGTCTGCGTCTGTGTATAGATTATCGTCTGCTGAATCAAGCGACGATCAAAAATAAGTATCCTCTCCCCAGGATCGATGATCTATTTGATCAGTTGCAAGGCGCCCAAGTGTTTTCAAAGATTGATTTACGGTCTGGATATCACCAATTGAGGGTCAAAGAAGAAGATATTCAGAAGACAGCATTCCGAACTCGGTATGGTCACTACGAGTTCTTGGTGATGCCTTTTGGATTGACAAATGCACCTGCGGCCTTTATGGAGTTGATGAATCATCTTTTCAGGCCGTACTTGGATCAGTTTATTGTGGTATTTATTGATGATATCTTGGTGTACTCACCTAGTCATGAGAAGCACGCTGAGCACTTGAGGATTACGCTACAGACATTAAGAGATAATCAGCTGTATGCTAAGTTCTCCAAGTGCGAGTTTTGGATGGAAGAAGTAGCCTTTCTTGGACATATTGTGTCAAGAAATGGAATATCTATTGATCCTTCCAAGATTCAGGCAGTAACCGATTGGGCAAGGCCATCCACTGTTACTGAAGTTCGAAGTTTTCTGGGATTGGCTGGGTACTACCACAGATTTGTAGAAGGTTTCTCGAAGATAGCAGCTCCATTAACGGAATTGACTAAGAAAGATGTGAAGTTCGAATGGACGGCATCTCGGGAGCGAAGCTTTCAAGAATTAAAGAAGAGATTAACAACCGCTCCAGTATTGACAACTCCCTCAGGATCTGGAGGATTTGAGGTGTATTGCGATGCTTCCAGTAAGGGACTCGGTTGTGTCTTAATGCAAAACAAAAAGGTCATTGCTTATGGTTCGAGACAACTCAAGATTCACGAACGGAATTATCCCATGCATGACCTGGAGTTAACTGCGGTAGTATTCGCACTAAAGATTTGGAGACATTATCTTTATGGAGAGAAGTTGGTGATCTATAGTGATCACAAGAGTTTAAAGTATCTATTCTCCTAAAAGGAACTCAATATGCGACAGCGTAGATGGATGGAAATGTAATCCAGTATCATCCTGGTAAGGGTAACGTGGTTGCTGATGCCCTGAGTAGAAAGACAGTTGGATCTGTAGCATATATGAGGGCCGAGCAATGGAAGATGATCGAAGAATTCAAGAGTTCGAATCTGAGTCTAGGATTCCAGGGTAATAGTGCCAAGTTGGCTCGTATTCAGGCCAAGCCAGTATTATTACAAAAGATTCAAGAAGCACAGTTGGATGATCAGGAGATCAAAGTTATCAGAGATAAGATTCTTCAAGGAAAAATGGGTGATTTTGGAGAATCTGAAGATGGAATACTTCGATTCAAAGGTCGAATCTGTGTGCCTAGAAATCCTGAGTTGAAGAATGAACTGCTCAATGAGGCACATCGATCTCATTTTGCGGTGCACCCTGGAATTACAAAGATGTATCAGGATGTAAAGAATAACTACTGGTGGAACCGCATTAAGAGAGAAATTACAGAGTATGTATCTCGATGCCTTGTTTGTCAGCAAGTCAAGGCAGAACATCAGAAACCACCTGGATTGTTAAATTCATTGCCTATTCCCGAGTGGAAATTGGAGCACATGACGATGGATTTTGTGGTGGGGTTACCAAAAACAAGGAGTGGACATGATGCCGTTTGGGTGATAGTTGATCGATTGACGAAGTCGGCTCACTTTCTTGCTATCAAGGATACCATAACCCTGGAAAATTTATCAAAATTGTACATCAAGGAGATTGTGAAGCTGCATGGTGTGCCGGTATCTATTGTGTCAGATCGCGATCCGCGATTTACTGCCCGATTTTGGAGGAGCTTGCAAGAAGCTTTAGCTACGCAGCTAAACATGAGTACAGCTTATCATCAGCAAACCGATGGACAGTCTGAGCGCACAATACAAACTCTAGAAGATATGATGCGCACTTGCAGTCTGGACTTTCAAGGAAACTGGGATGATCACTTGCCATTGATCGAGTTTGCATATAATAACAGTTATCAGGCAAGTATTCAAATGGCTCCTTACGAGGCCTTGTACGGCAGGAGTTGTCGGTCACCAGTATGTTGGACTGAAGTAGGGGAACGTAAACTACTGGGACTTGAGTTGGTGCAAGAAACAACAAAGAAGATCGAGTTGATTCGATCGAGGTTATTATCTGCACAAAGTCGACAGAAAAGCTATGCAGATGGAAAGCGCCGAGACTCAGAGTTTCAAGTCGGTGACCATGTCTTCTTGAAAATCTCTCCATCAAAAGGTATTGGACGATTCAGAAAACGGGAAAAGTTAAGTTCGCGATTCATTGGACCTTTTGAGATTTTGGCTAAAATAGGAGGTGTAGCCTACCGTTTGGCGTTACCACCAGAGCTGGCAAGGGTTCACAATGTATTCCACATATCCATGTTGAGAAAATATATACATGATCCCTCGCACGTGATACGATATGAACCAATTCAAGTCAGAGAGGACTTAACTTTTGAAGCAAAGCCAGTGATAATTTTGTTTCGCAAGGAACAGGTGTTACGAAACAAAACGATTAAGCTAGTTAAAGTTTTATGGGAACACCATAGCATAGAGGAAGCCACATGGGAACTTGAAGATGTCATTAGAAGCAATCATCCTCAGTTATTTGATGACTAGTGCATATATAAATTTCGAGGATGAAATTTTTTGTAAGGAGGGGAGATTGTAACGACCCAAAATTTTAATATAATAAAATTATGTGTTTATGGGTCCTTAATGGAGGTTAATTAGTTAATTAATTGTTAAATTAATAAAAAGTGAACTTTGCTCGGGATTGAAGTGCACTGAGGAAATCTCAGTATCGTTTAGCGAAATTCGAACACAGTGTGCCGGTCGACTGCCGGGACACACCCCTACCGTATCGATTCCGTCTTGTACCATTTCACGGGACCGCGGGGCCATTATGTGTGATAAAATTGAGAAAAACGGGAATTTTTCATACTTCCAGAAATTAAGTGGGACCCAATATTTGTTACAGATCCTAATAGAAATCCATGCGGTTGGCACTAATGCGTGTCAGTCGGCCGTGGGGACTAATGTCTATCGTCTCGGCAGTTAGTTATCTCAAACTAAGAAACGGCAGCCTATTTTGTATTCGAAATAAGGAAATTAGTGGGTTTTGCAATTTTCTTCCGGACTAAAGTGTAGCTGTTAGAACTCAGTATTTTTCCCCAAAATTTTTACAGTAGGTGTCGGACAGCTCCAAGTTCGGTCACCTAAAGTTTCGTCAAAATTGGATGTCATTAAGTAGGATTACGGAGGCCGTATATGCGAGAAAATACGGAATAATAGTCAAATGGTCAACCTGTTGACTTGGTCAACGGGGACCATTAATGGTGGTCATGTGCATGGCACATGACCCTTGCTTTATAAATAGGGGGCAGCCCCTTTTAATCTCACAGTTTTGCAACAGTGGGAGATTTCTGCCACAACAGATTTTAGAGAGAGAAAGTGAGGAGAGAGAAAGGAAGAGAGAGAAAGAGGAGAGAGAAAGAAGAGAGAGAAAGAAGAGAGAAGTGGGTCCTTGAGGTTTTTCAACGTCCCCGACGCGTTGAGGGCGTCCGATTTTCTCTCCGGCGTCTCGTTTTGCGTGTAGAGAGAGAGAGAAAAAGGTAGAGAGAGAAAGTTGCATGCGCTCTACCCTGGGGTTGATCGTCGTTGGGAACGCGTTGGTGACATCCGTTTTTGCCTACGAGGCCTCGAAACGCGTGAAATAGTAAAACCCCTATCTTTTCTACTCCTTTTTCTGCTTATTTTGCTATATTATTTCATGTGATGTATATGCATGTCTTTTGACGTGAATAAAAAAAGGTCGAAGACCCCTATGTGATGTTGTGATTTTATGTGGTCCCTCAGGGAGCCCAGATCAGGTCCTGGGTAAATTGTATCGCCACTCTAGGGTGACGAAAAATTGTTTTGCATGTCTTGTAAAGCTATGGAGACATCCATTAGCTTGAAAACGTTCCCTAACGGGACGGTGTGTTACCAGAGTTGGTTCACGGGCACGAGGCCCAAGTATTTCAGTTAATCAAGCGAGGCTTGGGTTAACTGGGTTTATCCTGTGGTTAGAAAATCTAACCAGGGTTAAGTATAGTCCGTGGTTCCTCTTTGACTAGGTCAGGAGAGACGGTGTCCAGTAAGGCCCGGGGTTCCTCCGTGACTGATAGTCGGGAGATGTCGGTCTGTTTGTCTAGGTCGTCCGTGGTGCCTCTTGGACTAGGTCAGGAGTGGCGGTGTCCTGCATGGCCCGTGGTTCCTCCGTGACTGATAGTCAGGAGATGTCGGAGTCATAGGAAGTTTAAAGTGGCTGAACATCAGATAGTGTATAGTCCGGGGTTCCTCTCTGGGTGGGTCAGAAGATGTCGGCACCGTGTCTATCGGGGTCCCTTCTTGGTGGAACATCAGGAGATGTCGGCATTGGTATAGATGTCGGGGTTCCTCCTTAGACTAGCCAGAAGAGAACCGTAGGCAGGTTGGCCGGGGTTCCTTCATAACTGATACCCAGGGCGATGGCGGCGAATACACGGTAGATGTGGCCAGTCAATTGAATGGAAAAATATGTCCTTATTGGGTGAATGCCCATGTTATGTGTGTAAGCTTCAGATACGAAGTGGTCTGAGTTGGTATACCCAGGGTTGGTGTATTGGCTGAGTTGGTGAACTCATGGTTCGGTATGGAATCATCGGATTCCAGATGAGTTGGGTTGGTATACCCAAGGTTTTGTCACGTTTAGGTGAAAGCCGGAACGTGTGTGAGTCTAAATGACTCAATGTATTATGGTTACGATTTAGAGACTTTAAGCTAAACATTTGTGGGCTGTGGCCAATTAATAGAGTCTTAGGACTCGAAATGAAACATGATTGATGATCGAAACGATAATTTGGTAATATAATATATTCATAACTGAACCTCATAATTAGAAAGTAATGTGAGGTCGGGAACCTCTGTTAGGGTGACGTAACCCTAAGTGACCTTGGGTCACAATTTATTATATACTGTTCTATTTTACTGTAACATGCAAATTGAACTGCTTATTATATCATTATTGATGCGTGTTATTATGTGGAAAATAGTTTAGAAGGATTGTGGTTTTATTGGGCTTCGTAGCTCAGTGACTTTTTGTGTCAGCAGATCTTGGAGCTGCTGACCAGTAAGTGAAAAATCTATCTGGATATTTTGGAAGGTTGTACAAGTTGTACTTGGCGTGATAGAGACGCCTACTGTTGTAAAACAAACTTGATGTAAATAATACAGGTATATGGTTTGTATGATGGCTATTGTGATGACATGTATTAATTGCTTTTTGGGAGCATCTGATAAATGTTTAAATTTTCCACATTTTTACGGGTAAAGTCTTCCGCTTGCACGATTTGACGAACAGACGCGTGTCTCCGAACTTGATTCCCTAGGCACGGGTTCGGGGCGTCACATGCACGGTGGGGCCTTGATATTGTGGGACCTTTCCCTAAAGCCCCAGGGAATCTAATCTTTCTCCTCTTGGCAACTGATTACTTCT
Source organism: Tetracentron sinense (assembly GCA_015143295.1). Classification (NCBI taxonomy): domain Eukaryota; kingdom Viridiplantae; phylum Streptophyta; class Magnoliopsida; order Trochodendrales; family Trochodendraceae; genus Tetracentron; species Tetracentron sinense. The sequence continues at coordinate 30,681,480 of CM026573.1, read as the reverse complement.
CTCGTTGGATTGAAGCCGTTCCCCTTGCTCGTATCAGAGAACAAGAAGTGAAGAAGTTCATGTGGGAGCATATCGTCTGTAGGTTCGGCATACCTCAGTCCATTATCACTGACAACGGGAAACAGTTCTCAGGACGTATCATTGCAGAATTTTGTAGCGAACTAAAGATCAAACATATTTTCTCGTCTCCATATTATCCTTAGGGGAATGGATTGGCTAAAGCAGCTAATAAAAATATATTGAACGCCTTGAAGAGAAGATTGGAAGACTCGAAAGGGAAGTGGACACCGAGCTGCACAACGTCTTGTGGGGATATAGGACGACACCGAGGAGTCCTACAAACGAAACACCTTTCTCTTTGGCTTATGGCATGGAAGCTGTCATTCCTACTAAGATTAGTTTGGCCACAATACGCTCTTGGCATAGCAAGAAGAAGGGTGGAGAGAACGACAAGAACGCTGAGCTCATGGCCGTTCACCTTGACTTGTTAGAGGAAAAGCGAGAAGATGCCAGCATTCAGATGAGGAGATACCAGCAATAGCTAAGGAAGGCATACAACCGAAAGGTATAACGAAGGGTCTTTCAGGTCGGAGATCTCGTTCTCTGAAAAGTATTCCAGAATACCAGGGAGATTAACAGTGGCAAGTTGGAACCTAATTGGGAAGGACCTTATATCGTAGAACGATTGGGGAGTCCTGGAGTTTGCTACTTGAAAGATCTACAAGGTAATCTCATCCAAAAATACTGGAACATTATGAACTTAAGGCAATTCTTTCAATAGAATCTGTGATTAATAAATGAGTTGTTGCAATAAGGAGTTTTCCAATGTTTTTACATGAGCATGTAAATTACACTGCTATGAAGTTTTGCGTCAATTCATTGTCTGGAACATCAGTGTAATATTGTGAATGTTTTACAAATTCGAATAAAATTTCACTTGAACAACATACTCACAACGAGGCACTAGTGGCTTATCCTAAGGATGTCATCTGAGCAAATCCAGTGGCTTATCCTAATGGCATCCTCTGAGCAAGTGTCTCTGAACTGAGTTACATTATGTTCATCTTATGAAATTTTATTTGTCAGAATTACATTCACAGTGAACTACATAACGGTGTATCTGGGCCTATTTCTCTTTTCCATTGTGTGTATGATTCAGAGTGCTTTGTTTGTTGTGTGCATCAATCATTACGAAGAAGTTTCATATACATACACTTAAGTGCATACGTTGGGAGCTATTATGTTCACATTTGATTCTATGATCCGTAAAACAGGTCCATGCACTTATATTATATTCTTTCTTGTATGCATACGTTGTACGAGCTCCACAAATTCCAGTTACACTACGAGATTATAGAAATGTGCAAATGAAAGAAAAAGAAATTGTTCATTCATTTAAGAAACCCATTGCTGGGTGAAGTACAGGGAAACTCCATTACACGGGGGAAAGAAGATGCATTACAAGATAATAAGAAAACAGAGAAAGAAGATATCAAGCATCGGCAGCAGCAGGGGTAGCAGAAGGGGAGATGGTAGAATCAGCAGCACCAGCAGCTTCGACGGCAGCAGAAGGATCTTCAGCAGCAGGAGGAGCTTCAGGAGCAGCTGGCTTCTTGACCCCTTCAACTTCGGTCTCGTTGTCAAGGTCGATGACATCCTTGCTCTAGAGCTCGAAGAAGGTGGTCACATCCTCCTCATTGTCTTCCTTCAGTCGACCTTGTTGTCGGAGCATGTTCATCACCTCCTTCTCGGTCTCTGCCCTATCCTCATCAAGAAGAGTATCCAACTGAGACTGATAGTGTTATTGCAGTCTCGTGGTCATCGCCTGCTCGATGGCCCCTTCAGCCTTCTTAGCTTCCTCGAGCTCTTCCATCAGCGTCGCTCTCGCTGCCTCAGCTTCCTCCAGTTGCCTGCTCAGAGCCTGGGAGACGAGCTCTAACTCGCTGATTCGGAGAACGGAGTTCTCTACGTCTTGTTTGGCTTTCTTTTCTCCCTCCTTTGCTGCTCGAGCTTCGCCTTCTGCCTTCTCTTGCCCCTTGAAGGCGATAATGAACTTCTCCTCCACCTGCACCACTTCAGCTCAGGCATGAGACAGGTCAAACTCAATCTTGAGTCGGTCCTCGGCCATAGTTCTCTCCAGCATCTCAGCCTTTTCTTGCCAGTAGTTGATGGAGTCTTTGAGATGATTGTAGTGGTAACTACTACGATCACATAACTCGTGGAGGAGGACGTTCAGCTATAATAAGAATGATCAGAAATATCAGTATACCACAACGAGAATTGAACAAGCAAATAGGAAAGAGAGAGCAGAGATTATACCGAGGCCATGGACTGGTAGGCTGCATAGGACACCTGGGGCAAGGACATCTTGCCAGCATCAGCAATGTGCTTGGGAAGCCTCATAGAATGAGTCAAGGCCCGGGCAACCTCCTCCGATGTCTGCATCGAGTCGTTAACGGTGGGCCTTCCGTAACGCGTGAAGTCAGGTGACCAGTCTATTTCCTTTGAAGGCGGTGCTCCAATTGGCAGACGCGTTGTGGTCGTCTCCGTTGTGGCAAAAGCAACTAGAGCGGAGCTTGAAGCAATTGGGGCAGCCACAACTTGAGTAGCAGCAGGTATAGTACTAACTACTGCGTTCCCGTTGTAGCTTTAGCTCCTTGGTGTGTTGCAGGAGCCGAAGGAGAAGGAGTGACAACGTGAGTACTATCCTTCTCAAGATGCTATTTCCTCCTTTCTTTTCTTTCTGGCCTCAAACTCGGCCTACATAAGAATCTTCAGTTTCAGCTCAGAAGGTGCCGCTCCCGTTGTGGAAGGAATTGTCTTCGGAGGAGGTGGAAGAGGAGGCAGCACAGGTGCAGGACGAGCGGTCCTTGGCTTTCTAATTAATGCTGGAGGGTTGGTGCTGGCCATTTCTTCTTCTGAACTTGGCTCAACTGCGAGTGAAGAAGTGGAGGCACCTGGTTGCTTGTGCGGAAACGGGTTCGAGCTATCGAAGAAAGTATCAGGTGGCAGCGGTGTCCACCGGATGTACTCCCCACCTCGCACTCGCTTGATGTTTGTAAGTAGACTTTCTTCTTCTGGTGCGAGTTTTTTGAACGGGAGTTTCTTCCCTTCAACTGCAAAGAGTAAAAAAAAAACAGTGTGAGACAACGGAAGTAAGCAGGACGAACAAAAGTAATAGACAACGGACGCTGGGATGGAGAGACAGAAGAACTATTGTACAATGGACAACGGAAAACGGTATTGTGTTACTTGGTTTATCTTGGAAAATATTGGGCACAGTGGAAGTCTCTGCCTTCCAGCCCCCTGAGACAACGAATGGAGTTGTCTTTCACCCTCTTTCTCTATCCAGGATGCCGAAGACAAGGTCTGGGTACAACGGTTTCTTGTTCCAGGAATAATAGTTGTAAGGGCCATCGTCAGTACCTCGGCATTTGACGGCATGCCAGAAGTGAAAGAGGTGTCTAGCTTCTATAGGGAATCCGTCTTTGATGAATTTAATCATCATGGACATATATTTGTAGAAGCTGGGGTGCATTTGCCCTGGAGCAAGGTGTAGAGCGGAAAGGACTTCGTCCAGGACGAGATGTAAAGGAAATCGAAGGCCAGCTTCGAGTTGGGAGAGATAGACAACGATACAGGCTGATCGTTTATCAATATGGGTGTCTTCCCTTTTGAAATGAAGGTTGACATGGGAAGGAAACTCGAAACGCTCCCTAAAATGGTTAAGGTATGCTAACTGTTATTGGCGTAAGGCGGAAGATTTTTCTATGTAGGCACCATACGGTGCACTACCAGTGCAACTAGCCTCGTCTTCGGTTTGGCCTCTAACTTCATCTACCCTAATGGATTCTGTGGGGGTCTCGGCAGCCATGGATTGATGGGGGTGGAACAAAGAACAGTGGCAAGAAAAGGATGGGCAGACTGGACAGACAGACGACAGAGAAGAAGAAAAAGAAGCAAAGAAGAGAGAAAGAGGAAGAATCAATAAAGACAGTAAGAAAAAGAGTAAGAGTGTACCACAAACAGAAAAGACGAGAGAGCTTGAAGAGAGCCTGAACGTTCGCTTGAGACGCAAAGTGGGCAGAGTAACAGTACTTCAATGCTAAGATAAGCGAAACGATGCAACCCAGAGGGATTTTTATAGATATCTCAGAGATATGAAAAGACAAGAATACCCTCCATCAGAGCCGTACACCTGTGTCAAAGCCGGAAAGAGTGGTGGCAGGATCGACGTTTTATGTAAAGAGAGTAACCATCAGAGATATAAAGTGTTTTGGATTCCGAAACGGTAATGATGACAGCCTGTCTTGCATTTATGAGGCGTGACGGTTCACACGCGTAACCCAGCTGGCATAAGCGTTTTATCTTCTCAGCGTTTCAATCACACAACGATTCAGATTCTTGAAGTAGAATCAGGTATGGTCTGTCGCTCTTTTGTCCATTTATGACACTTAGAACTACGTTCTAAGCCTCATAAAGGGGTAAATTATAAGGGATAGAATTCGTAAAAACTAATTAACGTTGGGGAACGAGCTAGTTTTTGTTGTTTTGTGCATAAAAGTGACACGTGGACATATGTTTGAGTCATGTGCTTAAAATAGAAGGATAAACATTATCTGATGCACAGCGTTCACGTTGTTTACATTACGACGTATCTGTGGTCTTGTGAACAACGTTGTCGTTATGGTTTGATAACGTGTTCGTTGTCTTATGCACAACGGAAACGTTGTATTCTCGACAACGTTTTCATTGTTAAATGAACAACGAGTCCGTTGTAACTCAGATAAAGATGTCCAGGTCATATTTTAAGACATATACAACGTATCCGAGTTCGAGTCAACAACGAGACCGACTCGCAGGAGGAAGTGAGCAGGATGCGATCGGTTATTCTGACAAGTAGGCCGAAAGCACTGTCTTAGCATTTAATGTTGGTCACTTCTGTGTGCTGTCAGACCCAACCGACTGAACTCATGGTAGGCTTTCATGTGTGATGCAACAGGTGACAGATTTTACTGACATATTTGGTAATGAGTGCAGGGCACGTGGTATGGGCATCTATGGTCATCTATGGCCATACCAAGGTTAACCTATAAATACCCCAAAAATTTCAGTGTTAAGGGGATCCAAACACTCACATATTTTTCAGTATTATTGTGCGTCTTACTGTTCATCATCTTCTCCCCCTACTTACTTTATCATCGCAGTGTAGGTCAGGGTATCACACCCTTCAACTCCTACCTTCCACCAGTAAACCAGAGTGTAAACAGTTGCAACTGACGTGTGTCTTTTCCGGTATTTTTCCCTTTCAAGTATAAATCAAGAAAATGCATGCTAAATTACTTATGTAACTTGTTAGGGATTATGCTAGCATGAGTTCTTGTTTTCCCTAAAATATTATGAATGTTTATTTGTTTAAAAATTGCTATATGCTATACATTCTGAAATCCCCCAAATGTCATGTTTAAATTCAAATGCAAGTATGCACACGATCCCATGAGCACGGCATGCATGACATGATTTATCGAGGTTTTTAAGAACATGATTAGAGGTGGGACATTTCCTACGATATGTTTTACCTCGCTTTTCACAAGAAAACAAGAACAAACATTCCACGAGGGGTCTCCCCTCACTCACAAGTGCATAGCATAAAGAAGGGCCTCCCTTCCCTCGCAAGTACATACATATCATGAAGAAGGGTCTCCCTTCCCTCTCAAGTGCATTACATAAGGAAGGGTCTCCCTTCCCTCTCAAGGCATCTCACAAGCGCATCTCACAAGTACATCTTACAAGTGTATCTCACAAGTTACATGATCACAAGCAAGCACGCATGACATGCATGACATGACACGATCTACAAGATCAAGACAAGACAAACATGACAAGTTTTCAAGCACGAAAAGGCTAATTTCAGTCAGGTTAAGTGCACTATGTTTTCCAGGGTTTTATCGATTTTTATGAAATGCAAGCATGATTTATAAATTGTTTTATTTCCTTGTTATGATATTAATTGTTCCTGCTTGATATATGTGAACTGCTTCCTGCTTCCTGCTTCCTATACTGCTATGGTGTTGCTATGACTGTTGGTTAGTATTTGGTACCCGCTGAGTATTCCATGCTCAGCCGTACTTCTTATGTCGGCAGGTGATAACAGAGCAGCTGCTCCTTTTGATGTCTATGCTCTTGGTCCATGGGTGGAGGAGGAGTACGTCGAGGAACTTTGGAGGAACCTCCGATAGAGGGCTACTATTAGGTAGTGGTTGTAGATTCTGAGTGATAGAGCTGTGGGTGAGTTGAGAGAGGTATATCCATGTATTTTGGCGGGCTTGTCCGCACTTTCTTTTGGACTTCTTTTGTGTAACTTAGATCACATATGTATGTACATAGAGGTTTGGTTAAGTCTTCCGCTGTGCTATATTTAAGTATGTTTCCGCAGTTCATATCCTCTTTGTATATGCTCTGTGGGTTTTGCAGGTTGATTTGTCAAGTCATGCAAGCCATGATTAGTTGTCCAAGATTCACTCTAACTCCTAAGGTGGGTCTTGGGTCGCGATAGTTATTATGCTAAGATTTGAAAAGATGATTAAAGGGTGATATTAGCTTTAATATGATGCAAATAGGAAATGTATGATTTTGGGTAAAACTAGATAATGATCAAATGTGTATATAGGGATTTGAGATTTGGGGATTTTTCAATAAGAGGATTAAGATGCCTATATTTACAAGTGAATGTTAATGTCTCTAAATAAATTATGATTTTAAGTATAATGTGATGAATTAGGCTTAAAAGCCATGGTTTTGATGATGTGATGAAATGAATGGAAACATGCTATGCTTTAGAATTTTCCAATGATACTACAATGCTAATATGACTTGTATGAATCCATATGAATTGTTAAGGCTTTACATATATACACGATGATGCTCACAAGCACTCCACACATGATAAGTTTTGCATGACCGAGGTTTTCACATAAGCATGTATTTCAAGGATCATAAACAAGGTTTTCAAAGGCATTTATAAGAAAGAAGCATAAGCATTGACAAAGCCAAACTTTGGGTTGGTATTCTAAGATTGGTTACTTCATGCTCACAAGGATCAAGTCTAAGATCATGCATAAACTCCACGGGTCATAAGTCTCGCAAGGCTTTTCAAGAACTCATAAGAAACTCACAAGTCTAAGATCATGCATAAGTCATAAGTCTCCAAGGATCATAAGCTCACAAGAACAAGCTCACAAGGACTCATAAGCTCACAAGAGGTTCACAAGGACTCGATACTCGCTAGAAAGCTCATAAGAACTCTAAGCTCACAAGAACTCATAAGAAAACACTAGGCTCACAAGCGTTCATAAGAACTCATAAGCATACATAAGATGATTGTTTTCCATGAAAAGAAGAAGTTATATGAAAGGTTTTCTAAGACGGGGTTTTAAGCATGGATTTTGTGACTTGTGTTCCTTTACGCACTTATATGTATTATTATTCTATCATAGCATTGTTAGCTAGTAGTTTTCACTCGTTGAGTATTCCATGGTCAGCCGTACATGTTATGTCGGCAGGTACACGGGTTTCCTTTGACATATGTGATCTAGGGCTTTGGATAGATGAGGATTATGGCGAGGAGGAGCCATATGTGGAGCCTCAGGAAGCCATAAGGGACTTAGACTGCTGGCCCTATCTAGACTACTGCTAAGTAGAGAGACTATGAGGTTTCTTGTGTATTTTGATTGTTGGGCATGTCCACCTTTACCTTTTTCATGTATGTATAAACTTGGAATACAGGTGATATGTATAGAAAAGAAATTTTTGGGTTACGCTTCCGCACATGATTAAGCTTCCGCATTACTTTATGTTTACAATATATTGCCTTGTGTATTTTACAGGATAGTTTGGTATTGGATATTTGCACATCATGAGCCAAAGTATCCCTAACTCACAGGGGGTATTTTGGGTCGTGACAGGAATTGTTTTGGGAAACTACTTTCACATATGTTATACTCTAAGCTTTTGCATGTTCATGATATTATTCACTGTTAGCTAGTAGTTTGTATGTGACTGAGTATTCCATGTTCTGCTGAATTATTGACTTTGGCAGGTGCACGTGTTCCTTTTGACGTCTGTGGTTCGAAACCTTGGATAGAGGAAGAATACTATGAGCTGGAGCCTACCATGGATTATTACCAGGACGAGGGAGCACTAAATTGGTGGCCCGAACCAGACATTTGCTGATCGAGCTAAGAAGAAGATATTTTGTGTATGTTGAGAGTGGGACTTGTCCACTCCATCTTTTGGATGTGCTATGTTGGTTCAAACTTGAACCTAACGATAGGAGTATTTTACTATAAACTGTTTCCGCTTTGTTTCTACTATGTGTTATAACTTGTGTACTCTGACAGGTTGATATGTATATCTTATGTGTCAAACGAGATATATGATATGGTGGTCACAAGCTAAAGTATCCCTAACTCCTAGGGGGTATTTTGGGTCGCGACATATCAGATCGAGGCGGTGAATACCTCACCAACGAGTTTATGGATTACTTAAGGGATATGGTTCGCTCTCCTTAAAAAAATGGTGTTTCTGAAAGAAGAAACCAGACCTTATTAGATATGGTTCGCTCTATGATGAGCCATGCCGATGTACCCTCCTATCTTTGGGGGTATGCTTTCCAAACTGCCAATTACATTCTGAACCGGATTCCTTCTAAGTCTATACCGGTTACACCATATGAATTATGGACTGGGCGAAAACCTAGTTTACAACATCTAAGGGTATGGGGTTATCCTGCACATGTTCGTAAACTTAAACCCACTAAGTTGGAATCTAGAACAGAAAAATGGAACTTTGAAGGGTATCCAAAGGAAACTAAGGGTTTTTATTTCTACTCCAAGGCAGACCAAACAATAGTTGTTAGGCATCATGCCACTTTCTTGGAGGAAGAAATGGATCTTAATTAAGAAGGTTGAATTTCATGAGATGAAAGACAACTTAGCCAGTGTCCAAGATGAACCTAATCCTCCCATTATTGAATCTTCTAATTTTGTTATATTGAGAAGGTCTGAAAGAGTTTCAAGACCACCAAATAGACTTCAATATTACAATAATGAGGTTTATCTAGTTACCCCTGATGATTCTAATACTTATCAAGAAGCTACATTAGATATAGATGCATCTCAATGGAATAAAGCCATGAATGCTTAAATAGATTCCATGTATGACAATGGCGTTTGGACTTTAGTAGATCCACCAGATGGTATAAGGCCAATTGGATGCAAATGGATTTACAAAAGGGAGAAGGGTGCCGATGGTAACGTGGAGACCTATAAAGCTAGACTTGATGCAAAAGGTTACACTCAAATTCATGGAGTTGATTATTAGGATACATTTTCACCTGTAGCTATGCTTAAATCCATCAGGATATTGCTGGCTATAGCTGCACACCATGACTATGAGATATGGTAAATGGATGTGAAAACTGCTTCCTTAATGGAATGTTGGATAAAGACATCTATATGAAGCAACCTGAGGGCTTCATTGCTCGGAACCAGGAGAACATGGTATGCAAGCTCAACAAGTCGATATATGGTTTGAAACAAGCTTCCAGAAGTTGGAACGAAAGATTTGATCATTAGATCAAAGAATTTGGATTCCAAAAGAATTTAGAAGAATCTTGTACATACAAGAAGGACAGTGGGAGAGTGGTAGTATTCCTAATTCTTTATGTAGATGACCTCCTACTCATTGGGAATGATGTAGGGATGTTGTCATCAGTCAAGATTTGGCTTTCTTAGCATTTCTTAATGAAAGACTTGGGAGAGGCATCCATTATTCTTGGAACAAAGATTCTGAGAGAGAAAATGCCGAATGTTGGGATTAAGCCAAACTTTCTACATTGACAAGATTTTGTCTAGACATAGTGTAGAGCCCCGAAAATTTCATTTCACTAAGAATGAATAGTGTGTGAATAGTGCCCAAGTGTGGTTTTCTACACTTATGAGTCTTATGTTAATATATGTGTTTGGAATTATGGCGTATATGTTCCAATGGGTCTATATGTCCTTAGGGAATGTGTTGAAAGCATAAAAGAGTGTTGGAAGTGCATTGGGGAAGATTCGAGTGGTGTAAACAAGGTTTTTCAGCAAAACAGGGGTCGACCGATCGCTCGGTCATTACCTGCGATCGATTGGTCAACTACCGATCGCTCGATAGCTGTCGTACGGTCAACTTTTTTGTATGGGGAAAAATTCCAGAGAGTGTGTTTTTGACCGATCTCTCGGTCATAACACCGATCGACCGGTAAGCCACCGATCGTTCGGTCCATACCACCGATCGATCGGTCATACACAGATTTTCTTCATTAAGGGTGTTTAAGACTTTAACCATCACCCTTTGCCTATAAAAGGGTTGGGTTCGTGCCTTAGGGTTTCACAAACCCTTTGTGCATTGTTTTGAGGGATTTGAAGAGGAGAAGGAGGAGAGGACCTTGGTGATCGTTCAAGCTTGTGGAAGATCAAGTTCTTCCTTTCCATTTGGTGTTTTCCAACCAAGAACTCACTGTTCTTGCTTGTTCCAGCCATTGGGAGTCAAACTCATTGATTTCTCTAAGGTAGATACACTCTACTAGGTTCTAATTTCATAAACCCTTAATGAAAAGCATGATTTTCTTGACAAGTATAGTTATATATAGCCTCTTATATGTAAAAATACACTCTTCTAGCAATTGATTTCATGAAACCCTTTCTACATCAAGATAAAATCCCATGAATGATGGTGTGAATTAAATGTGATGATGTTATGCTTCCAACCAACAAATACAAGATGGTAATTTTTGAGTTGTTCTATATGTTAGTATCCAAGATGAAAAGCATGTTAAAAGCAACAAGTTTTGGGAAGAACAAGTAGAAAAACCTTATTTTAAATGTGATTGGAATGGTGTGATGTTATTGTATATGGATTATGGTGATGGATGAATTATGTTGAGTATGAGACATATGACCATATGTAAAGGGTTTTCCCTAATGTCTACCATGTTATATCACAACTGCTATACGGACACATATGCATATGCATGATCGAGTTTTTCTAAATTATGGGTATCCCAAAAGAAGAAATACATGTATATACGATGCAATACAAGAATAAGAAGAAGAAGAGTATAAGATGCAAATGAACCACACGAAAAGTATAAGATGTAAATGAACCAAATGAATAGTACAAGAAGCACAAGATGTATACAGAAAGTATAAGAAGCACAAGCGGTATACGGAAAAGTATAAGAAGCACAAGCGGTATACGGAAAAGTATAAGAAGCACAAGCGGTATAAGGAAAAGTATAAGAAGCACAAGATACATACGGAAAATACAAGAAGCACAAGATGTTACAAGAAATACAAGAAGATGGAAAGTATACGGAAAAAGCCGACAGGGATGTGACGATAGCAGGCTGCCTGAAAGGGAAAGGGATACTGGCATCGGACTCCGATGATAGCAGGCCGCTCGGAAGGGAGATGGATACTGGTCGTCTACCCTTAAGGTAGCCGAAGGTGAGGAGAACATTAGGCCCCCCAGCTTACGTGGGTACAGGTACTAGTTGTCCTACTCCGGAGGTAGCAAATGATGAATACCAAGGTATTTTAAATACCCGTATAGGATAATAAAAGATAAAAGCCAAGGTATTTTAAATACCCGTATATGCAAAGGTACAAGATGATAAGAAGATGTTTTCGACAAAAGATGATAAGAAGATGTAAAAGACAAAAGCTGATAAAAAGATGTTTTCCGATAGTATTTTTCGAGATATATGCACATGATATGATTTTGTTTTCCGCGCTCTGATTTCAGGAATGCATGTGAGATGATTAGATTGGGATATGTACACGTTGTATTCTTGTTTACGATATTACTATCTAGTGATTTGTATACGCTGAGTATTCCATGCTCAGCCGTACATATTATGTCGGCAGGTCCCTTCGACATTTGTGGCAAGCGTCCTCAAGAACCATGGGTCGAGGAAGAGTATGTTGAGGAGGAGGAGACTTGGGGTAGTCTTCAGCAGCAGAGGGCTTTTGTTAGGTGGCCCCATCATGAGTGACGAGAGGGAGAGACATGTACATATATTTTGTTGAGCGAGTATGTTCGCTCTTTATTTTGGGTCATGTATAAACTGAGACATATACTATTGATAGAAATTTGTAGTCCGCTTCCACTACCATATATAGATTAGAAATTACGCTTCCGCTATCACAGGTTTTATATGTTGTACAGGATTCATATGTTATATAGGATGGTTTGGTTATGAGTTCACGTCACCAAAGTGTCGCGCCCCAAAACCCACCCTAGGAGTTAGAGTGAACTTTGGACGACTAATCATGGCTTACATGACTTGCTTGATGAACCAACCTGCAAAGACCCACAGAGCATATACAATAGAGGATAACAGCGGAAGTCTACCAAACCTCTATGTATATAGATACGCAAATCCAAGTTTATACAAAAAGCAACAAAAAGAAAGTGCGGACAGACCCGCCAAAATACGTGGATGTAATCTCTCATCTCACCCACAGCTATTCACTCAGAATCTACAACCACCTAATGGTAACCCTCTACGGGAGGTTCCTCCAAAGGCCCCTCGACGTACTCCTCCTCCACCCATGGACCAGGAGCACAAACATCAACTGGAGCAGCAGCTCCCTCGGAACCTGCCGACATAAGAAGTACGGCTGAGCATGGAATACTCAGCGGGTACTAAATACTAACCAACAGTCATAGTATACAGATAGCATACATAAAGTAGGAAAACAAATTTGCATATATAGAACACGAACAATTTATATCATACAAGGAAGTAAAGCAATTTATATTCATGTTTGCATTCAGAAAGACTGATAAAACCCTTGAAAACATGGTGCACTTGACTTGACTTGAAATACCCTTTGCGTGATTGTGAACCTGTTAACCGTGTCATGCTTGCATCATGCGTGCCATGTCATGTCATGCGTGTCATGCGAGTATCATGCTTGCTTGTTCATAATTTAAACATGTTCACATGCCTAGTTGCCATTCATAGTCCGTCGCAACTAGTACCCTATATGCAGATGGGTATGCCTAGTTACCGTTCATAGCCCGTCGCAACTAGCATCCATGCGGAATGTGAATGCCTAGTTGCCGTTCATAGCCCATCGCAACAAGCATCCATGCGGAATGTGAATGCCTAGTTGCCGTTCATAGCCCGTCGCAACTAGCATCCATGCGTGTAATGCCATGCAGAGTTATGCGTGTCATGTGAATGCTATGCGTCATGCGAGGGGATGGGAGACCCTTCTTATGATAATGCATGATTGACTTGTCCTTGCCAAGAGCGAGGTAAAACATATCGTAGGATATGTCCCACCTCTAACCATGTTCTTGAAAACCTCGATAAATCATGTCATGCGTGACGTGCTCGTGGGAACCGTGTACATACTTGCATTTAAATTTAAATATGACATCTGGGTAATTTCACAACACATATAACATCAATGATTGAGCAATGTAATATTCATATCCTTTAGGGAAAGCAAGAAACACACTATCATAGGCCCTAGTAATATTCAGAATTTCTTAGGTATGCATTTCCTAATTCACAGCTCACTTTATTCACCTTGGCATTTCATCAAACATGGTGTGTTCATTATGGATTTACCTTACAACATGCTTTTCTAGATGGGTTTTTCTCAAATCATACATGTCCATTCATTATTGGAACAATGCCCTTCCCCATTTTTTCATCACACACAACCATTGGCATCCAATCGCCCATTCCATCTCCATTCTCCATTCACCATTTACCATTCTCCATTCACCATTCATCCATCTCATGGCACATATGTAAATGAAAGAAAAATCAAATGAAAAGAAGGGGAAAGAGGAACTATAACTAGGAGGGTAGTAAAAAGTACCGACCTTGAAGAGGTGAGGAAGAAACCCTCTTTCCAAATGACTGTGTAGCTGCTACCCTAGCTTGGATCGCGAGCTCCACAATGCCTGAACCGAAATCTTGAAGAAAACGGGCTTGAGGTTGATCTAGGGTTTCAAAACCCCTTTGATTTCTCTCCAAAATGGAAACCCTAGGTTGGAATCGCCTTCTCCCCTTTCTCCTATTCTCTCAAACTCTCTAAGTGTCGAATGATGCCCTAAAGGCTCGGGTTAAACTCTTAAGGTAAGAGTGAACTGACCAAAAGACCGTAATACCCTTACTGGGATTTCTGCAATGACGCGAGGACCGTGAACAGTGCTGAACACATTGTGCTGTGAATAGTGCCAACTCGTGGTGCTGTGAATAGTGCCAACTCGTGGTGCTATGAATAGTGCTAAGCCCGTAGTCCGTTGTGTTGTGCATAGTGCTGAGCCCGTTGTCCGTTGTCTTATGTACAGCGTGCCCGTGGTGAGTTGTACAACGTGCCCGTTGTGAGCTGTACAACGGATGCACACAGTATACGTTATCAGAGTACGTTGTCTGTGCTACGTTATCAGAGTACGACGTCAGAGTACGTCCTTAGTGCCTTCCGAGCTACGATTTCCTACAGGTTCAGACTGTTTTGGCCATATCTTTTGACTCGTTCATCCGATTTTGACGATTCAACTTGCGTTGTGTTCGTACTTCGAAAAGGAACATTTCTGACGTTTCAAAATTTCCAATTTCTTTCTTATTTATTAATTATACCTCTTAAAAAGGCAAAAATGACAACGAGAGTGTCATGTATTAACTGTGGAAAGGTCCGGGGCTCTACACAAAGTATCCTAACTACTAGGGGGTATTTTGGGTCGTGACAGGTTTGGTATCAGAGCTTAGGCTCTAGATTCCATCGGGCTGGGGTTGTTGTCTTAGGGTAGACATGTCTCCTTCAAGTTGGAGTATGTTCAAGTTTAGGCATTAAAACGGTATGGGTAGAAGTGATCCTTGAGTTAAACTTAGAGCTTGAAGTTTAGGATAATACAAACGACAAAATAGATACAAAGTAAGGATATTAGGTCCATATAGGAAATGGTATTGCAAGTATAGACTACGTGGATACTTCTACTAACTTGAGTCCTAGCTTCGCTAAGTTATTTAGGAATCCCTATTTTGGGTATACTATATGTACGGTGTCACATCATGTTTAGGAACCCTGGAGGAAAGAAATAATAATAATACTAATAAAAATAAATGAATAAATATATATGTATAATTTTTATCAAGCTCAGGGATGTTTGATGCACGCTTCTAGATACAGATGCGCATTTCTGCAGCACGTTCTAGACACAGTGCTCAGTCCCAATTGATAAAAGATATAATTTTGAACAAGCACACGGATGTCTGCATGCACGCTTCAAATACAGATGCACGTTCATTCTGCAGCACGTTCTAGACCCAGTGCTCGGTCCAAGTCTAGATACAGATGCGCATTAATTCTGCAACACGTTCTAGACCCATTGCTCCGTCCAAAATGATAAACATATTATAAAACTCCAAAGAAAATTTTCATCATACACAAGCATCATCCATATCATGAGCATCATACACGAGCATCATCTACATCATGAGCATCATCAAATTCATGAACATCATACATGACATGAGCACCCTACGTAGCATCACACATAGCATCATACATGGCATGGGCATCATGCATAGCATTCACCTCATACATATCATATACATAATGCACATCTCATATGCATCATACATGTCAAAATAATTTAAAGGAAATTGGTTAAATAACTCCAGGGTTGTGAACTAATCATTTGTCTTAGCCATAAGTCAGTCAATGTCTTAAGTAGGTCATAGGTTAGTGTTTTAACCGTGTTTTAGAACGTAGCTTCGCTAGGAAACCAAAGGGTGTGCGATACTATTATGTGTATATCTTGATATATTGATTATACATGGCACGCTCATATAGGCAAGAATTGCTAGTTGAATAATTATATTCAAAGAGCTTGGTTTTTCCGTTAGACTCACATCTCGCTATTGTCCTCAGGAGTTGATCATGAGGCGTGGCACCCGAGGTAGAGGGTATCAGACTAGAGGGAACGGAGGAGGCATTCCTATGGGAGATGAGCAGCCAGATTTGACTCAGATCCTTGGGGTTATGGCCACGGTTATGACTAGGCTTGCAGACAGGGTTGACACTCCTGTTGCCGTAGTACCTGCACCTCCTCCGGTACATCCCACAGCAGGACTTGAGGCATTCCGCAGACTGAGGCCTTCCACCTTCTATGGTACTCCTGACCCCATGGTTGCAGAAGCTTGGGTCATGCAGTTGGAGAAGATCTTTCGAGTTCTTCATTGCACGGATGAGCAGAGGGTTGATTGGGCTTCCTTCGTGATGGAAGGTGAAGCCGAACATTGGTGGAGGTCTGCACTGAGGCAAAGGGATGCCGCCAAGGCAGGGACACCATGGACATGGGCAGAGTTCTTGGATGCTTTTTACGAGCAGTATTTTCCCAGGTTCGTGAAGGAGCAGAAGGAGAGGGAGTTCATGTTCTTGGAACAAGGAGAGATGAGTGTGGTAGAGTACGAGGCCAAGTACGTCGGGCTCTCAAGGTTTGCTCCACACCTAGTTGCATCCGAGAGTATGCGAGTCAGGAAGTTTGAAGGTGGCTTGAGACCCTCCATTAGAGAGCGGGTTGCTATACTGCAAGTGGAAACTTGGAAAGAAATTGTAGGAAAGGCGAAGATTGCTGAGAGACATTTTGTAACGCCCCAAAATACCCCCTAGGAGTTTAGGGATATTTTAGGTGTCACACTGCGAACCTAACAAACCATCCTGTAATGCACAAGATAAAATACAGTACTCGTAACGATAATCAGAGCGCGGAAGCTATCATATATGCGGAAGCGTAAACAAATTTTCATTTCTTCTGATGATCCAAAATAGTATTCCAAGTTAACATAAATACAAGACATGTCTAAGCCTAAGGTGGACAGGCCCACCTATCAAAATATCAAAATACACCAAACCCTCTCATACTCTCCCCTCAACAGTAGTCGAGGTATGGCCACGCATCGATGTCTCGGTCCGCCTGAGATTGTAATGGAATAGCCGGCTCTCTCTCCTCTATATACTCTTCCTCGACCCAAGGCTCCGGGTCGAGGGCTCCCTCAGTACCTGCCGACATGAAAGTACGGCTGAGCATGGAATACTCAGCGAGTACAAGCTACTAGCAGACCATAACAATAATAAGGCACACAATAGTAATATCCTACAAGCAGTAATAGAAACATCACAAAGAAACAGTATAGGGCATAACACAATACAAGCATCCTGACGTTCGTACATGAATGCGAAAACGCCGATAAAACTCATGCTTGAAAACCCATGTCATGTCCCGGTATGCCTCGTAGAAATCATGTATGCGTGCATGTATGAATGCATGATCATCATCTTGTAAACCACCATCTTGTAAACTTGTGAGCCAGAGGCTAGCACCCGAATCTCCCTGGGCTGCCAACCTCCTTGATATGCAATGCACTTGTGAGCCAAAGGTTAGCACCCGAATGTCCCTAGGCTACCAACCTCCTTGTTATGCAATGCACTTGTGAGCCAGAGGTTAGCACCCGAATGTCCCTGGGCTACCAACCTCCTTGTTATGCAATGCACTTGTGAGCCAGAGGTTAGCACCCGAATGTCCCTGGGCTACCAACCTCCTTGATATGCAATGCACTTGTTGTTTATTATATGCACATGCTCTTGAAATCACGGTTCATGCTATCATGCGTGCTCGTGTACGTGTCCATAGTGACAATCATGATAATGGAAATAACCAAATATGACATTATAATTCAATTCATGATATGAACATAAGTAACATAAGTAGTTTGCATAGCATTTGATCAATTTATCATTTATAAGGGCACATGCATAAAACCCATTTCCATGTCCTTCATTGAGATCATTTATTTATAGTTTAGGCATTTTGTCAAACACTTTCATACGTTATTCCTTAGTAGTTTATCTCCTTCTTTTTAAATGCATATTTTTCATTCAATCACACAAGGGTAAGTTTGTTATTTGTACAATGCCCATCCTCCATTTTCCAATCCACAACCCACACATCATACATCACACATTCGACATCCAATCGCCGTATCCAACATTCCATCCACACATCCACACCTTTCTTTATCTTGTTTATATTTATTATAGATAACCCATTTTGTAAAGAATAAAACATATTAACAAGAATCATATTTCGTAAGGAAAACCTAGATTTATTGCTAGGGTAAGTTAGTAGGGTGTACTAACCTTAAATCAAGGCTTGATCCTTGATAGAAACCTTGATTGAAGCTCCAACTTGAAAGGAGAACACCTTTGCTTGAAGGAGACTTGAGTTGAGGAAGAAACCCCTTTCAAAAATGTGCTTGGGTTGCTGCCCTAGCTTGGAGAATGGTTCACACACGAGCTTGAGCCTCGATTTTGAAGCAACTTGAGTTGGGGTGAGCTATGGTTCTTAAACCCCCTTTGATTTCCTTCTCAAAACCAAACCCTAGGTTAGAGCTTTCTCCTCTTCTCTCTCTATCTCTCAAAATGTCTAAGGGTTGTGAATGAGGGCTCAAAGGGTCGAGCAAACCCTTATGGGTAAGGGTTTAACACCCAAAAGACGAAAATGCCCTTACTGAAATTTCTGCAAAAACGCGAAGACCGAGCGATCGGTGGTTATGACCGATCGATCGGTTGCCTACCGAGCGATCGGTGTTTATGACCGATCGACCGGTCAAAAACTCACTCTCTGGAAAATTTCCCCATACAAAATTTCTGACCGCGCGATAGCTACCGATCGATCGGTTATGGACCGATCGATCGCTGACTGGACCGAGCGATCGGTTCTCTGTATGTCTGGACTGTTTTGACCATATCTTTTGACTCGCTCGTCGGATTTCGACGATTCAACTTGCGTTGGGTTCGTCTTTCGAAAACGCACATTTCTGACGTTTCAGAATTTCCGATTTCTCCCTTATTTATTAATTAGACTACAAAAACGGCCAATTAGCTACGAAGGTGCTATTAATTAAGGATGAAAAAGTCCGGGGTGCTTCATTCTCCCCCCCTTACAAAAATTTCGTCCCCGAAATTTGGACGATACATACATGCACAAAATCAAAACAAAATTACAAGCCATATGCACAAGTCTATTCAAATAACTCGGGATACTTTGCTTTGACTTCGGCTTCACGCTCCCACGTGGCTTCTTCTCGGGCATGATGTTGCCATTGTACGAGGACTAGCGGAATAGTCTTGTTGCGAAGCACTTGATCTCTCCTATCCAAAATATGAACCGGCTTCTCAACTAAAATGAGGTCCTCTCGGATCTCTATCGGATCAAGCTCGATGATATGAGAAGGATCCGAGATGTACTTCCGGAGCATAGAGACATGGAATACATTATGGACTGCCGCCATGTGAGCGGGCAAAGCAACACGGTAAGCCACCTCGCCAACTCGAGTAATGATTTCGAACGGACCCACATATCTCGGGCTAAGCTTGCCTCTCTTCCCGAATCGCATAACACCTTTGGTCGGTGAAATCCTTACAAACACAAAATCACTGACTCGGAATTCAAGATCCCTCCTTCGGTTGTCGGCATAGCTTTTCTGTCTATCTTGTGCGGTCTTTAACCTTTCCCGGATAAGCTTGACCCTATCCGCGGTTTGTTCAATTAACTCGGGGCCCAAAATCTTTCTTTCTCCCACTTCATCCCAATACAACGGGGATCTACAACTCCTTCCGTACAAAGCCTCGAAAGGCGCCATTTGTATGCTTTCTTGATAACTATTGTTGTAAGCGAATTCCACCAAAGGTAGGTGATCTTCCCAACTTCCCTTGAAGTCTAGCATACATGCTCGGAGCATATCTTCAATAACCTGATTCACCCTCTCGGTTTGCCCGTCGGTCTGTGGGTGGAAAGCTGTGCTAAAGTCTAACCGGGAGCCCATTGCACCTTGAAAACTTTTCCAAAACCTGGATGTGAATCTTGGGTCTCTATCCGACACAATACTCACTGGCACCCCATGCAATCGGACTATTTCTTTGATGTATAGTTCTGCTAACTGGTTGGAGTTGAATGTAGTCCGGTATGGTAAGAAATGAGCGGACTTCGTGAGTCTATCAATAACTACCCATATAGCATCGGTCTTCTTGACCGTCTTCGGCAATCCCACGATGAAGTCCATAGAGATATGTTCCCATTTCCACTCGGGAATAGGGAGAGACTGCAAAAGACCCGCTGGTCTCAAATGCTCTGCTTTCACCTGTTGGCATACCAAACACCGTGCCACATACTCCGCAACCTCCCTCTTCATGTTTCGCCACCAAAAGTGACTCTTGAGGTTCCGGTACATCTTTGTCCCCCCGGGATGCACTGTATACTTAGACCGGTGAGCTTCGTCCATAATCTCTCTCCGAAGGTCTGCATTGGCTGGGACACAAAGCCTTCCCTTGAATGTAATAGCACCTCGGCTAGTGAGAGAGAAGTCCGTACTACCCTTGGCCACTTCCTTATCCCGGAAAGCCAACAAGTCAGTGTCTGTGGCTTGATACTCCTGGATCAAGTCTATAAGGTACGGCCGAACTGTAACATTTGCCAAAACCGGACTGCGGACAGAATCGTTCACACTGATGTCTAGATTTGCCAAATCGTCTAACAGTCTCCATTCCCGCACCAACATGTGAGCCAACAACCCCGATGGTTTCCTACTCAAAGCGTCTGCCACCACATTTGCTTTTCCCGGGTGATATTGGATAGTGCACTCGTAGTCCTTTAAGAACTCAATCCAACGCCGTTGTCGTAAGTTTAACTCTTTTTGGGAAAAGAGATACTTGAGGCTCTTGTGGTCCGTGTACACATAGAACTCCACCCCGTACAGATAATGTCGCCACATTTTAAGTGCAAACACGACCGCCGCAAGCTCCAAGTCGTGAGTGGGGTAGTTCTTTTCATGCTCTTTCAACTGCCTTGATGCATAGGCAATGACTTTCTTGTGTTGCATTAGGACACACCCGAGTCCGACGTGCGAGGCATCACTATACACCTCATACCCAAAAGGTCCAGATGGCACAGTAAGGACAGGGGCTGTGGTGAGGCGTTTCTTCAACTCTTGGAAACTTACTTCACATCGGTCACTCCAACTGAACTTTGCATTTTTCCTTGTCAAGTAGGTGAGAGGTGCAGCCAGACTGGAGAATCCCTCCACAAATCTCCGGTAGTAGCCTGCCAATCCGAGGAAACTACGTATCTCCGTGACGCTCTTGGGCCTCTCCCAACTCATGACTGCCTCAACCTTGGCTGGATCTACCGAAATGCCCTCGGCCGACACCACGTGTCCAAGAAATGCGACCTTCTCTAACCAGAACTCGCACTTACTCAATTTGGCATATAGCCTATGCTCTCTCAACATCTCTAGAGCAAGGCGGAGGTCTCGCGCGTGATCTTCCCGTGTCTGGGAATACACCAAAATGTCATCAATGAATACAATCACGCATCGATCCAAGTAAGATCGGAACACCCGGTTCATCAAATCCATGAATGCCGCCGGTGCATTCGTCAGCCCAAAAGGCATGACAAGGAACTCGTAATGCCCATACCGAGTCCTGAAGGCCGTCTTCGGAACATCTTCCGCCTTGATCCTTAATTGATGATACCCCGATCTAAGATCAATTTTGGAGAAGAATCTCGCTCCCTTCAGTTGGTCGAACAAGTCATCGATCCTTGGCAAGGGATAACGATTCTTGATAGTTACCTTGTTCAACTGACGGTAGTCTATACACATTCTCATCGACCCGTCTTTCTTCTTTACAAAAAGGACCGGAGCTCCCCACGGTGACACACTTGGTTGGATGAAACCAAGTTGTTGTAACTCCTCAATTTGCTTCTTCAATTCTTCAAGCTCTATCGGGGCCATTCTATATGGGGCTCTTGAAATTGGAGCGGTGCCCGGAGTAAGCTCTATAGCGAACTCAATCTCCCGATTCGGAGGTAACCCGGGAAGTTCCTCCGGAAACACGTCCAAGAAATCACTCACGACCGGAATGGCCGAGGAGTTTTGTGCTTCTAGGTTTGTTACACTCAAGGCTGCGAGGCGAGCAATGTCCCTCTCTCTTAATCCTCGGAAGTGAAAAGGCTTACCCCCTTCTGGCTTGAAATTCACCATCTTCTCAAAACACGCAACGTGCCCGTGATGGTTTGACAACCAATCCATCCCTAAGATGACATCAAAATCCAAGTCTTGAAAATCTAGGACGATGAGATCGGCTAACAGTTCATTCTCCCCCACTTGAACCACACTATCCCCGAATATCTTGTCCGTATCAACTGACTTGCCGAGTGGAGTTGCAATGGTCAACTCCTGCTTTAACGGAGTAGCCTCAGTCAAAAATCCCTTTGCGAAACTAGGCGACACAAAGGAGTGAGTGGATCCTGTGTCGATCAACACTCGGGCAAGACATTCGTTCACTAACAAAGCGCCTGTGCGATTAAGTGACTACTATTAGTAGATTTCAAACAAAAAGCATCATACATAGGTAACCCTTAGTATAGAAACTCACAAAGCAAACCATAGAAATTTTACACAATTTAAATTCTAGAATTCGTGCGTACCTTGCACGACATCATCGGATGCACGTGCGTCTCTCTCGGATAAGGCAAAGACTCGGCCCTGTGTGGCTGGGCGAGGAGGCCGGGTAGACTGTGAGGCCCTCGAAGCCTGAGAAGAGCTAGGCTGAGATGTCTGCCTAACCGGGGGCCTGCTCCCTGAAGACTGAGTTGGCAATTGACGCCGGGGACAATCTCTGACCATGTGGCCTTGGTCACCACAATGAAAGCAACTTCCTGAAACTCTCCGGCATTCTCCCGCTGGATGCCTCCTCCCACAAAGAGTGCAAACATCATGCAAATAGGAGGAAGGAGCATATCCCGTAGCCTGAGTAACTGCGGGGCGAGGAGCATATGAGGTAGCCGGGCGAAAGGCCGGTGGAGCAAAAGAGTGAGGGGCCTGTGGTGCCGAATACATCCTCTGTGACTGAGCCGGCCCTGCGGACTGATACAAGCTAGTCCTTGCCCTTTTCTCCCCTGAACTACTTGACTGTCCTTTCTCCATTCCTCTTCTCTTAAAGAACTCTTCGGAATTCGACTCGGCCAACAATGCCTTGTCCACAACTTCTGAATATGTCTCATGTCGGAACATCGAGACACGATCCTTGAGGTAGGCCTTCAACCCCCTCTCGAATTTCCGGGCCTTCATAGCCTCGGTCGCTATCATGTGTGGAGCAAATCGAGATAGCTCCGAAAATTTGGCTTCATAAGCCGCTACGGACATATTACCTTGCTCCAAGGTAATGAATTCGACTTCCATCTTTTCTTTCATCCCGATTGGGAAGTACTTCTTGTTGAAAACCTCCAAGAATTCCTCCCAAGTCCAATCTTGACCTTGCCGGGTCAACTCTCGGGTCCGAAGTGCAGACTTCCACCAATGATCGGCCTCGCCTTCAAGCATAAAGGCGGCCCATGTGACCCTTTCCACTTCAGTAGGTGCTAATACCGAGAATATCTTCTCAAGTTGCCGGATCCAACCCTCGGCAACAAGTGGATCAATGCTTCCACAAAAAGTTGGAGGCCTCATCCTCTGAAAAGCTTCTATCCCGGCTTGGGCTCGGTTAGGAGGAGCCGGTATGAGTGCCGCATTAGGCAGAGTGGCCGGTTGCCTTGCCGCCAACATAGCCAAGGTCTCGGCTATGGATGCGAATGCTTGGGCAAAGTCGGGTTGATCATCACCCGATGGAGCATCACCTCCATTACCCCTCGTGTTGTACCCGCGACCCCGGGTATTGCGTCTCATGATTTCTCCTGAGAACGACAATACAACATGAGTCTGACTTGGATACGCATTTAGTACAATTTCGCAATTCACTTAATACATATTCATCAAGCACATTTAATAAGTACAACACAAATAATGTACACATGGTATATAACACAATAGCATAACATACAATCCGTGTTCCTAGCGTAGGACACTATGTTCGGTTGAAGTTCAACCCATTTTGACTAAGACTAACTTGTTAGTCTATACTTGGAATACAACTTTCTAAGGTGATTCTAATACCTTGTTCAATCATCTAAGTGACCCTAGGGACTCTAATGCCTAGAGCTCTGATACCATTCTGTAACGCCCCAAAATACCCCCTAGGAGTTTAGGGATATTTTAGGTGTCACACTGCGAACCTAACAAACCATCCTGTAATGCACAAGATAAAATACAGTACTCGTAACGATAATCAGAGCGCGGAAGCTATCATATATGCGGAAGCGTAAACAAATTTTCATTTCTTCTGATGATCCAAAATAGTATTCCAAGTTAACATAAATACAAGACATGTCTAAGCCTAAGGTGGACAGGCCCACCTATCAAAATATCAAAATACACCAAACCCTCTCATACTCTCCCCTCAACAGTAGTCGAGGTATGGCCACGCATCGATGTCTCGGTCCGCCTGAGATTGTAATGGAATAGCCGGCTCTCTCTCCTCTATATACTCTTCCTCGACCCAAGGCTCCGGGTCGAGGGCTCCCTCAGTACCTGCCGACATGAAAGTACGGCTGAGCATGGAATACTCAGCGAGTACAAGCTACTAGCAGACCATAACAATAATAAGGCACACAATAGTAATATCCTACAAGCAGTAATAGAAACATCACAAAGAAACAGTATAGGGCATAACACAATACAAGCATCCTGACGTTCGTACATGAATGCGAAAACGCCGATAAAACTCATGCTTGAAAACCCATGTCATGTCCCGGTATGCCTCGTAGAAATCATGTATGCGTGCATGCATGAATGCATGATCATCATCTTGTAAACCACCATCTTGTAAACTTGTGAGCCAGAGGCTAGCACCCGAATCTCCCTGGGCTGCCAACCTCCTCGATATGCAATGCACTTGTGACCCAGAGGTTAGCACCCGAATGTCCCTAGGCTACCAACCTCCTTGTTATGCAATGCACTTGTGAGCCAGAGGTTAGCACCCGAATGTCCCTGGGCTACCAACCTCCTTGTTATGCAATGCACTTGTGAGCCAGAGGTTAGCACCCGAATGTCCCTGGGCTACCAACCTCCTTGATATGCAATGCACTTGTTGTTTATTATATGCACATGCTCTTGAAATCACGGTTCATGCTATCATGCGTGCTCGTGTACGTGTCCATAGTGACAATCATGATAATGGAAATAACCAAATATGACATTATAATTCAATTCATGATATGAACATAAGTAACATAAGTAGTTTGCATAGCATTTGATCAATTTATCATTTATAAGGGCACATGCATAAAACCCATTTCCATGTCCTTCATTGAGATCATTTATTTATAGTTTAGGCATTTTGTCAAACACTTTCATACGTTATTCCTTAGTAGTTTATCTCCTTCTTTTTAAATGCATATTTTTCATTCAATCACACAAGGGTAAGTTTGTTATTTGTACAATGCCCATCCTCCATTTTCCAATCCACAACCCACACATCATACATCACACATTCGACATCCAATCGCCGTATCCAACATTCCATCCACACATCCACACCTTTCTTTATCTTGTTTATATTTATTATAGATAACCCATTTTGTAAAGAATAAAACATATTAACAAGAATCATATTTCGTAAGGAAAACCTAGATTTATTGCTAGGGTAAGTTAGTAGGGTGTACTAACCTTAAATCAAGGCTTGATCCTTGATAGAAACCTTGATTGAAGCTCCAACTTGAAAGGAGAACACCTTTGCTTGAAGGAGACTTGAGTTGAGGAAGAAACCCCTTTCAAAAATGTGCTTGGGTTGCTGCCCTAGCTTGGAGAATGGTTCACACACGAGCTTGAGCCTCGATTTTGAAGCAACTTGAGTTGGGGTGAGCTATGGTTCTTAAACCCCCTTTGATTTCCTTCTCAAAACCAAACCCTAGGTTAGAGCTTTCTCCTCTTCTCTCTCTATCTCTCAAAATGTCTAAGGGTTGTGAATGAGGGCTCAAAGGGTCGAGCAAACCCTTATGGGTAAGGGTTTAACACCCAAAAGACGAAAATGCCCTTACTGAAATTTCTGCAAAAACGCGAAGACCGAGCGATTGGTGGTTATGACCGATCGATCGGTTGCCTACCGAGCGATCGGTGTTTATGACCGATCGACCGGTCAAAAACTCACTCTCTGGAAAATTTCCCCATACAAAATTTCTGACCGCGCGATAGCTACCGATCGATCGGTTATGGACCGATCGATCGCTGACTGGACCGAGCGATCGGTTCTCTGTATGTCTGGACTGTTTTGACCATATCTTTTGACTCGCTCGTCGGATTTCGACGATTCAACTTGCGTTGGGTTCGTCTTTCGAAAACGCACATTTCTGACGTTTCAGAATTTCTGATTTCTCCCTTATTTATTAATTAGACTACAAAAACGGCCAATTAGCTACGAAGGTGCTATTAATTAAGGATGAAAAAGTCCGGGGTGCTACACATTTAGAGGAGTATCTCTTGAGGAGTGACAGTAGCCGAGGGAGAGGCATGGTTCGAGGCCAGTCCAGTGGGCCAGTGCCACTAGAGAGAAGGGTTAGACCTTCCCCATACCAGACTACTATGTCTGTGCCGGTTCAGAGGTTCCCATTTACACCACAGGTTCCCCGCCCTACTACTTCACAGGCCACGGGATATGGGTCTTCTGGATCGACTACCTCCGGAATGTGCAGCCACTGTGGGAGAAATCACAGGGGGGATTGTCGTACACTCACAAGTGCATGTTATTACTGCGGTGATCGGGGACATCAGTTCAGAGATTGCCCACGCCGCCAGTTGCCATTGCCGTCGCAAGGGAATAGGCCTCCGGCCCGACAGGCTACACAGCAGGGGTCTTCTCAGGCCTCCAGGCCCCCGGGTAGATCGGTTCCTCAACAGAGGTATCCACAGGCCTCTGGTCCCCCATAGCCCATACAGCCGCCTCGACAGGCGAATCAGGGTAGAGTCTTTGCCCTGACCGAGCAAGGTGCGCATGCATCCGAGGATGTTGTGCAAGGTACGCCATTCCAGTGCTTGAACATATGATATGTAAAATATATGATATATGTCGATACAACATGCTACTTATATTCTATAAGTGTTGTGATGCATTACTTGATGATTGTGGATGATAGAGTGTAGGAGTTAATAAAGCATGGGAAGAGTATCCCTGCTTCATTGTGTCGCGTATGAATTTCGAGGATGAAATTCTTATAAGGGGGGGAGGATGTAGAGCCCCGAAAATTTCATTTCACTAAGAATGAATAGTGTGTGAATAGTGCCCAAGTGTGGTTTTCTACACTTATGAGTCTTATGTTAATATATGTGTTTGGAATTATGGCGTATATGTTCCAATGGGTCTATATGTCCTTAGGGAATGTGTTGAAAGCATAAAAGAGTGTTGGAAGTGCATTGGGGAAGATTCGAGTGGTGTAAACAAGGTTTTTCAGCAAAACAGGGGTCGACCGATCGCTCGGTCATTACCTGCGATCGATCGGTCAACTACCGATCGCTCGATAGCTGTCGCACGGTCAACTTTTTTGTATGGGGAAAAATTCCAGAGAGTGTGTTTTTGACCGATCTCTCAGTCATAACACTGATCGACCGGTAAGCCACCGATCGCATGGTCCATACCACCGATCGATCGGTCATACGCAGATTTTCTTCATTAAGGGTGTTTAAGACTTTAACCATCACCCTTTGCCTATAAAAGGGCTGGGTTCGTGCCTTAGGGTTTCACAAACCCTTTGTGCATTGTTTTTAAGGGATTTGAAGAGGAGAAGGAGGAGAGGACCTTGGTGATCGTTCAAGCTTGTGGAAGATCAAGTTCTTCCTTTCCATTTGGTGTTTTCCAACCAAGAACTCACTGTTCTTGCTTGTTCCAGCCATTGGGAGTCAAACTCATTGATTTCTCTAAGGTAGATACACTCTACTAGGTTCTAATTTCATAAACCCTTAATGAAAAGCATGATTTTCTTGACAAGTATAGTTATATATAGCCTCTTATATGTAAAAATACACTCTTCTAGCAATTGATTTCATGAAACCCTTTCTACATCAAGATAAAATCCCATGAATGATGGTGTGAATTAAATGTGATGATGTTATGCTTCCAACCAACAAATAAAAGATGGTAATTTTTGAGTTGTTCTATATGTTAGTATCCAAGATGAAAAGCATGTTAAAAGCAACAAGTTTTGGGAAGAACAAGTAGAAAAACCTTATTTTAAATGTGATTGGAATGGTGTGATGTTATTGTATATGGATTATGGTGATGGATGAATTATGTTGAGTATGATACATATGACCATATGTAAAGGGTTTTCCCTAATGTCTACCATGTTATATCACAACTGCTATACGGACACATATGCATATGCATGATCGAGTTTTTCTAAATTATGGGTATCCCAAAAGAAGAAATACATGTATATAAGATGCAATACAAGAATAAGAAGAAGAAGAGTATAAGATGCAAATGAACCACACGAAAAGTATAAGATGTAAATGAACCAAATGAATAGTACAAGAAGCACAAGATGTATACAGAAAGTATAAGAAGCACAAGCGGTATACGGAAAAGTATAAGAAGCACAAGCGGTATAAGGAAAAGTATAAGAAGCACAAGATACATACGGAAAATACAAGAAGCACAAGATGTTACAAGAAATACAA
The DNA here is from genome assembly GCA_015143295.1 of Tetracentron sinense. NCBI lineage: Eukaryota > Viridiplantae > Streptophyta > Magnoliopsida > Trochodendrales > Trochodendraceae > Tetracentron > Tetracentron sinense. Next base: position 30,652,748 of record CM026573.1, on the reverse strand, counting down.
GAAGATGAAAAGTATACGGAAAAAGCCGACAGGGATGCGACGATAGCAGGCCGCCTGAAAGGGAAAGGGATACTGGCATCGGACTCCGATGATAGCAGGCCGCCCGGAAGGGAGATGGATACTGGTCGTCTACCCTTAAGGTAGCCGAAGGTGAGGAGAACATTAGGCCCCCCAGCTTACGTGGGTACAGGTACTAGTTGTCCTACTCCGGAGGTAGCAAATGATGAATACCAAGGTATTTTAAATACCCGTACAGGATAATAAAAGATAAAAGCCAAGGTATTTTAAATACCCGTATATGCAAAGGTACAAGATGATAAGAAGATGTTTTCGACAAAAGATGATAAGAAGATGTAAAAGACAAAAGATGATAAAAAGATGTTTTCCGATAGTATTTTCCGAGATATATGCACATGATATGATTTTGTTTTCCGCGCTTTGATTTCAGGAATGTATGTGAGATGATTAGATTGTGATATGTACACGTTGTATTCTTGTTTACGATATTACTATCTAGTGGTTTGTATACGCTGAGTATTCCATGCTCAGCCGTACATATTATGTCGGCAGGTCCCTTCGACATTTGTGGCAAGCGTCCTCAAGAACCATGGGTCGAGGAAGAGTATGTTGAGGAGGAGGAGACTTGGGGTAGTCTTCAGCAGCAGAGGGCTTTTGTTAGGTGGCCCCATCATGAGTGACGAGAGGGAGAGACATGTACATATATTTTGTTGAGCGAGTATGTTCGCTCTTTATTTTGGGTCATGTATAAACTGAGACATATACTATTGATAGAAATTTTGTAGTCCGCTTCCACTACCATGTATAGATTAGTATTACGCTTCCGCTATCACAGGTTTTATATGTTGTACAGGATTCATATATTATATAGGATGGTTTGGTTATGAGTTCACGTCGCCAAAGTATCCTAACTACTAGGGGGTATTTTGGGTCGTGACACATAGTATGAGTGATTGTAAGACAACACTCATTCCTTTTAGACATGGTGTCACTTTGTCTAAAAAGATGGCCCCTACATCAGCTGAAGAGATCGAACAGATGAAGAGGTGCGGCAGTTGGGAGCCTCATGTATGCCATGCTTTGTACCAGACCAGATATTTGTCATGCAGTGGGAGTTGTTAGTTGTCGCGACCCAAAACCCACCCTAGGAGTTAGAGTGAATCTTCGACGACTTACCCTGACTTACTTGACAAACCACCTTGCAAAAAACCCACAGATCATATACAATAGAGGATAAAATAGTGGAAACATACCCTAACATGGCACAGCGGAAGTCTAACAAAGCCTCTATGTATACATACATGATCCAAGTTTTGTACAAAATGAACTCACAAAAGAAGGTGCGGACATGTCCGCCAAAATACATGGATATAACTCTCATGCTTACCCACAGCCACTCAGTCGGAATCTACCACCACCTAATAATAACCCTCTAAAGGAGGTTCCTCTATAGGTTCCTCGATGTACTCCTCTTTTACCCAAGGGCCAGGAACACAGATATCAAAAGGAGCAGCCGCTCCACTATCACCTACCGACATGAGAAGTACGGCTGAGCATGGAATGCTCAACGGGTACCAAATACTAACCAATAGTCATAGCATAACAATAGCAATATATATAAAGCAGGAAGCAATTCGGATAGTAACAGGAAAGCAGAGCAGTTTATATTTATGCTTGCATCACATGAAAACCGATAAAACTCTTGAAATCATCGTGCACTTGACTTGACTTAAAATCCTCGTTTCGTGCTCGAAAACGTGTCATGTTTCTCTTGCTTGATCTTGTCGAGCGTGTCATGTCATGCGTGTTATACGTGCTTGCTTGGAATTTAAAAATGCTCATGTACTTGTGAGATGCGCTTGCGAGATGCACATGAGAGGGAAGGGAGGCCCTTCTTTCATGATATGCACTTGAGAGGGAAGGGAGACCCTTCTTTAATGAGATGCACTTGTGAGTGAGGGGAAACCCCTCATGAAAGGGAGGGAAGTGTAAACTCCCTCCTATGCAATGCTTGTTCTTGTCCTCTTCTCAAAAGTGAGGAAAAATATATCGTAAGATATGTCGCACCCCTAACATCCTTATTTTTGAAAAATCATCGGTAAACCATGTCATGCATGCCGTGCTCGTGGAATCGTGTGCATACTTTCACTTGAAATTAAATATGATATTTGGAGATTTCAACAATGTATAGAATATCACAATTTGCACAAGTAAATATTTATGCCATTTAGAGAAAACAAGTAATCATACTATCGTAAACCCTAGTAATTTCTGTAAGCCTTTAAGCATGCATTTCTTAATTTACAACTCACATTGGCATTTCATCAAACATGTGGTGTGTACATTATTTGTTAAGCTTACATCATGCTTTTCTAGGTGGGTTAATACTCACAACATACGTGTATGTTCATTATTCGTACAATGCCCTTCTCATTTCGTTCATCACAACACATACACACGGCATCCAATCGCCCATACACATCCACACAACCCTCAACTTTAATCCATTCATCCCATCTCATTATCTTGCTTAGAATTTTAGGGAAAAACATAAAATGAAGAAAAATAATGATAATAATTGAACTAGAAGGATAGTATAGGGTACCGACCTCAATTGAGCGAAGGAAACCCTTGATGTGGTGTTCCAACTTGAGGAAGAACCCCTCTTGGGTTGAAAGAACTCTAGTTGCCTTGAGGAAGATCCTTGCTTGCAAATCTCCAAGCTTGAACCTCCTTTGATCTCCAATTCAAAGCCTCTTTGGAGGATTTTCCAAATCTCCTCTCTTCCTCTTTCTTCCCTCTTTCTCTCCTCTAGGTCAGAAAAGTCCCAAAATGAGGATCCCTAAACAAGAAAAGGGTTTAAGACCCTCAAATCCGGTATCAGTTACCGCGTGCGATCGATCGAACACTTATCTATGATCGATCACAGGTCCTTGTGATCAATTGCACCTGGATGCGATCTATCACACATGAACAAACATTTTTGGTCTAATTTTCCATGTATGCGATTGATCGCATACTCTTGCGATCGATCACAGATCCTTGCGATCTATCGTACCTAGGGAATCCATCAATCGCATATGTCCCAGAGAGTTTGGGACCCATTTCGCTTGCATGCGATCGATCGCACCAAACTTGCGATCAATCGCACCCTCCAGATTTTGTTGTTTTCTCCCATTTTGCCCTACTTGGACTTATCCTACTTGCCTTTTGACCTTTTCTAAACATCACTAGGACTCTTTCAAGGCTTATAGTTATTATTAAATAATTTATTTAATTTATTGTAGCAATTTTGATCAATTTCACAAGGGCTTCCAATTCTTATTTCATTAAATTGGATATTACAAAGGCATAATGCCTTGGCACAGGTTCCAACACTTGAACGAAAAGTTCCGGGGTGCTATGGTTCACCCTCTCGGTTGTCCATCTGTTTGTGGATGAAAGGCGGTGCTGAAATCAAGTCCGGAACCCATGGCTTCCCGAAAACTCTTCCAGAACCTCGACGTGAATCTTGGATCTCGATCTGACACAATACTGAATGACACCCCGTGTAACTGAACGATTTCCTTGATATACAATGCGGCCAACTGGCTTGAGTTGAAAGTAGTTCGGTAGGGCAAGAAATACGCAGACGTCGTTAAACGGTGTACTACAAACAAATCGCATCAGAGTTCCTTGCCGTCTTTAGTAAGCCAACGATGAAGTCCATGGAGATGTTCTCCCATTTCCACTCGGGAATAGGAAGAGACTGTAATAGACCTGCGGGCCGCATGTGCTCTGCTTTCGCATCCTGACACACCATGCACCGTTCCACATACTCTGTAACATTTCTTTTCATGTTCTGCCACCAAAAGTGACCCTTGAGGTTCCGGTACTTCTTCGTACACCCAGGATGCACAGTATACTTCGATCGGTGGGATTCATCCGTAATCTCCTTCTGAAGATCTGTATTGGCTGGGACACACAGCCTTCCCTTGAATGTAATATAGCACCACGGCTAGAGAGAGAAAAGTCTTCACTACCCTTGGCAACATCCTTGTCTCGAAAAGCCAATAAGTCAGCATCTATGGCTTGATAGTCTTGTATGAAATCTATAATGTACGGTCGAATTGTGACATTTTCCAAGACAGGACTGTGGACAGAATCATTCATACTGATGTCAAGATTTGCCAATTCTTCTAGTAGTCTCCATTCCTACCCCAACATGTGTGCCAACAGAACCGGAGGTCTTCTACTCAAAGTTTCTGCTACAACGTTTGCTTCTCCCAGGTGGTATTGGATGGTGCACTCGTAGTCTTTTAGAAATTCCATCCAACGCCGTTGCCTCAGATTCAACTCCTTTTGGGAAAATAGATACTTGAGGCTCTTGTGATCCGTGAACACATAGTTCGTGCTCCTTCAATTGCCTCGATGCATAGGCAATAACCTTTTTGTGCTGCATGAGAACGCACCCACATCCGACATTCGAGGTATCACTGTACACCTCATAACCACTATGTCCGGATGGCACAGTAAGGACGGGGGCCGTAGTAAGCCTCTTATTCAGTTTTGTGAAATTGATCTCACACTTGTCGCTCCACACGAACTTAGCATTCTTCCTGGTTAGGTAAGTAAGCAGCGCGGCAAGGCTGGAGAAACCCTCTACAAATCTCCTGTAATAGCCTGCCAACCTAAGGAAGCTGCGTATCTCTGTGATACTCTTGGGCCTCGCCCAACTCATGACTGCCTCTACCTTTTTCGGGTCTACCAATATGCCTTCTGCAGATAGAACATGGCCTAGGAATGCCACCTCTTTAAACCAAAATTCACACTTGCTAAGTTTGGCATACAGCTTGTGCTCTCTTAGCATTTCTAAAGCAAGGCGAAGGTCTTGTGTGTGATTTTCCCGTGTTTGGGAATATATCAGTATGTCATCGACAAACACGATCACACATCGATCTAGGTTTGGTCGGAACACCTAGTTCATCAAATCCATAAAGGCTGCCGGTGCGTTCGTGAGACCAAAAGGCATCACCAAGAACTCGTAGTGTCCATATCGAGTCCTGAATGCAGTTTTGGGAACATCTTCCGCCTTGATCTTCAACTGGTGGTAACCAGACCAAAGATCGATTTGAGAGAAAAATCTCACTCCCTTTAACTGATCGAACAAGTGGTCAATCCTAGGTAATAGACACATATTCTTTATAATGACTATGTTCAACTGCCGGTAATCGATGCACATCCGCATCGAGCTATCCTTCTTGACAAATAAAATCGGGGCATCCCACGGTGAGACACTTGATCGAATGAAACCAAGGCCTTGAAATTCCTCCAATTGAGTCTTCAACTCCTTGAGTTCAATAGGGGCCATTCTATACGGAGCCCGGTAGATGGGAGCTGTGCCTGGTGCAAGCTCAATCACAAACTCAATCTCCCTATCTCGGGGCAACCCTGGCAACTCTTCTGCAAATACATCCAGGAATTCACTCATGACCGGAATAGTCGAAGAGTCCTTTGCCTCGGGATTCGCTAAGCTTAGTGCCGCAAAGCGAGCAATATCCTTACTTCTCAACCCCCGAAAATGAAATGGCTTCCCTTCCTCTGGTTTGAAGAGTACCACCTTCTCAAAGCATGCCACCTGACCATGGTGAACTGCTAACCAATCCTTCCCCAAGATGACGTCGAAGTCTTGAAATCCGAGGATGATTAGATCAACCGCCAACTCGTGGCTCCCCACTTGAACCACACTATTTCTATACACTTTATCTGCCACTACTGTCTTGCCGAGAGGAGTCAAAATGGCTAACTCTGGTTCCAACTGGCTAGGCTCGGAGGAAAAGTCTTGAGAGAAACTCGACGATACGAATGAATGAGTAGACCCGGTGTCAATCAATACTTGAGCCAAACATTCATTGACTAGTAAGGTTCCTGAAATTTAAGCTAGCTAAGTCAATCCATGCATCAACAGCGTATACATATAGGTATATATATATATATAACATGCCATATATGTACACAATCGAATAATGCATAGTAAAATGCATAACAATTAATTCATGGATAATTAGATAAACTACAACTGCGTACCTTGCACCCCATCGTCAGATGCAAGTGCATCACCCTCTGTCAAGGTGAATACTCTCCCCTGATTCGCCTAGCGAGGTAGAGGTATGGACCGAGTAATCTGGGAGAACACCTGGTATGATCCTGTTGGGCGTGCTGGGGGCCAGTCTCCTTGAGACTGGCCTAGCAAATGCCAACACGGGTAATCCCTGATCACATGGCCCTGGCGACCATAGTGAAAACATCCACCCGATGCTCTTCGGCAATCACCTGCTAGGTGCCTTCGGCCGCATGAAGTGCAGATCTAATGTGTGTAGGTCGGAGGGGCCGGAGGTGGAGCATACCTCGCCACCAGAGGTGCAATAGGTCGTGGGGCCGGAAGAGCCTGCGGTCGTGGCGCCTGAGGCATGTACGACCGTGGAACTAGAGGTGTATAAGACGGCCTCATAGGTGGTACTAGCCACGCAAACTGAGGTGGTGCTGGCCACGTATACTGATAAGGGCCGGTACGAGCCCGCCTCTCTGGAGGTGCTGAACTACTAGGTTAGCCTCTCGCCAATTCCCTCTTCTTGGACACTGCCTCAGAATTTGCCTCGATCAACAAGGCCTTGTCCACTACCTCAAGGTAGGTAGCATGCCTGAAAGCCAAAACCTTCTCCATGATAACATCCTTGAGCCCTTGCTTAAATCTCCTTGCCTTCATTGCCTCCGTGGCGATCATATGAATCACGAATCTCGATAATTTCGAGCCACCGACATAGTGCCCTGCTCAAGGTTGACGAACTCCTTCTCTTTCTTTTCCCGAGCTCCTATCTGGAAGTACTTCTTACAAAAAGTATCCTTGAACTCCTCCCAAGTCCATGGTTGACCCTGCATGGTCAAATCTCGAGTCCTGAAGGTGGACAACCACCAATGGTGTGCCTCACCCTCAAGCATGAAAACTGCCCATGCAACTCTATCCTCCTCTAAAGGCGAGAGGACCACAAAGATCTGCTCCAACTGGAGGATCCAAGCCTTCGTGGCAAGACGGTCCACACTCCCATCGAATCATGGAGGCCTCAATCTCTGAAATGCCTCAACCCCAATTGTTCGATTGACTGGAGCTGCAAGCGGTGGAGTAGGTGCCACCAATGATGGTATAGTTTGCCAAGCCGCCAGTACGGTGAGAGTCTCAACAATAGAGCCTAAGACCTGAGAGATGTTCGATTGCTCAACGTCATCCCGGGGAGAAGATGATGCTTTAGTGTGTGGCCCACGACCCTGTGTGCCCCGCCTCATGGCTAACGTCCTAAGAACAATAGCACCACATGAGCGTAACTTTAAACCACAATTTATAACAATTTCATCTCACAAAATTTACTATTGATATAATAGTAGTATACATTGAATCATAACTATCGGTGAATACATAATAGACATAGTGTTCTAGCGTTTCTAGATACCTTACTTGGTTGAAACAACCATTTAGACTAAGACTAAAGTTTAGTCTCACACTTGGAATCATGACTCGCTTCTTCCTTACTTCCTTCTTAACTTGCTTCCTAACATATGCTCTTGTCAAGTCGTGGTACTAGATTCTAAGTTACCTTAAAGACCTAAAGCTTAAGCTCTGATACCACCTCTGTCGCTACCCAAAACCCAACCTAGGAGTTAGAGTGAATCTTAGATGACTTACCATGACTTACTTGACTTGCTTGACAAACCACCTTACAAAAAACCTATAGAGAATATACAATAGAGGAAAAACTAGTGGAAACATACCCTAACATGGCACATCGGAAGTCTAACAAAGCCTCTATGTATATATACATGATCCAAGTTTTGTACAAAATGAACTCACAAAAGAAGGTGCGGACATGCTCACCAAAATACATGGATATAACTCTCAAGCTCACCCACAGCCACCCACTTTGAATCTGCCACCACCTTATAGTAGCCCTCTACCGGTGGTTCCCCAACAGGTTCCTCGACATACTCCTCTTCTACCCAAGGGCCAGGAATACAAATATCAAAAGGAGCAGCTGCTCCACATCGCCTATTGACATGAGAAGTATGGCTAAGCATGGAATACTCAGCGGGTACCAAATACTAACCACCAGACATAGCATAACAATAGCAATATATATAAAGCAGGAAGCAATTCGGATAGTAACAGGAAAGCAGAGTAATTTAAATTCATGCTTGCATCACATGAAAATCGATAAAACTCTTGAAATCATCGTGCACTTGACATGACTTCAAATCCTCATATCGTGCTTGAAAACTTGTCATGTTTTTCTTGCTTGATCTTGTCGATCGTGTCATGCCATGCGTGTCATGCGTGCTTGCTTGGAATTTAAAAACGCTCATGTACTTGTGAGATGCACTTGCGAGATGCACTTGTGAGATGCACTTGAGAGGGAAGGGAGGCCCTTCTTTCATGATATGCACTTGAGAGGGAAGGGAGACCCTTCTTTAATGAGATGCACTTGTGAGTGAGGGGAAACTCCTCATGGAAGGGAGGGGAGTGTAAACTCCCTCCTATGCAATGCTTGTTCTTGTCCTCTCGTTAAAAGCGAGGTAAAACATATCGTAAGATATGTCCCACCCCTAACATCCTTATTCTTGAAAAACCATCGATAAACCATGTCATGCATGCCGTGCTCGTGGAATCATGCACATACTTTCACTTGAAATTAAATATGATATTTGGGGATTTCAACAATGCATAAAATATCACAATTTGCAGAAGTAAATATTTATGCCAATTAGAGAAAACAAGTAATCACACTATCGTAAACCCTAGCAATTTTTGTAAGCCTTTAAGCATCAATTGCTTAATTTACAACTCATTTTATTCACATTGGCATTTCATCAAACATGTGGTGTGTACCTTATATGTTAAGCCTACATCACACTTTTCTAGGTTGGTTAATACTCACAACATACGTGTATGTTCATTATTCGTACAATGCCCTTCCTGTTTTGTTCATCACAACACATACACACGGCATCCAATCGCCCATACACATCCACACAACCCTCCACCTTAATCCATTTATCCCATCTCATTATCTTGCTTAGAATTTTTGGAAAAAACATAAAATAAAGAAAAATAAAGATAATAGATGAACTAGAAGGGCAGTATAGGGTGTCGACCTCAATAGAGCGAAGAAAACCCTTGATGTGGTGTTCCAACTAGAGGAAGAACCCCTCTTGGGTTGAAAGAACTCTAGTTGCCTTGAGGAAGGCCCTTGCTTGCAAATCTCCAAGCTTGAACCTCCCTTGATCTCCCAAATCAAAGCCTCTTTGGAGGATTTTCTAAATCTCGTCTCTTCCTCTTTCTTCCCTCTTTCTCTCCTCTAGGTTAGAAAAGCCCCAAAATGAGGATCCCTAAACAAGAAAAGGGTTTAAGACCCTCAAATCCGGCATCAGTTACCGCCTGCGATCGATCACACACTTATCTGCGATTGATCTCAGGTCCTTGGGATCAATCGCACCTCGATGCTATATATCGCACATGAACCTGAACATTATTGGTCTGATTTTCCCTATATGCAATCGATCGCAGATTCCTGCGATCTGTCACACCTAGGGAATCCATCTATCACATATGGCCCAAAGAGTTTGGGACCCATTTCACCTGCATACGATCGATCTCACCCTCCAGATTTTGTTGTTTACTCCCATTTTTCCCTATTTGGAATTATCCTACTTGCCTTTTGACCTTTTCTAAACATGACTAGGACTCTTTCAAGGCTTATAGTCATTACTAAATAATTTATTTAATTATTGTAGCAATTTTGATCAATTTCTCAAGGGCTTCCAATTCTCATTTCATGGAATTGGATATTACAAGGGCATAATGCCTTGGCACGGGTTCCAACACTTGGGCAAAAAGTTTCAGGGTGCTACATGCTCCCCCCTTATAAAAATTTCGTCCTCAAAATTTGGACGACACATGCATTACAAATCCCAAAACATCATTAAATAGCACAAACAAAACCTATTCAAATAACTCTGGGTATTTCGTTTTGTCTTCAGCTTCACGTTCCCATGTGGCCTCTTCCCGAGCATGAGGTTGCCACTGAACGAGCACTAACGGAATAGTCTTATTACGAAGGACTTGATCTCTCCGATCCAATATATGAACCGGCTTTTCAACCAAAGTGAGATCCTCTCAAATTTCCAACGGTTCTAACTCTATAACATGCGAAGGGTCTGAAATGTATATCCGGAGCATCGATACATGGAACACATTGTGAACCACGGCCATATGAGTTGGAAGAGCTACCCGGTATGCAACTTCACCAACTCGTGTGATAATCTCAAACGGCCCAACATACCGAGGACTAAGCTTGCCTCTGTTGCCAAATCTCATAATCCCCTTGCTAGGAGATATCTTCACAAAAACTTGATCCCCTAATTGGAATTCCAAGTCCATACGGCGAGTGTCAACATAGCTTTTCTGACGATCTTAGGCAGCTTTCAAACGATCCCGGATGATCTTAACCTTGTTCGCAGTTTGCTCAATCAATTTCGAACCAAGTATTTTTCTCTCTCCTACCATCCCAATAGAGAGGAGACCTGTAACTTCGCTCATACAAGGCCTCAAATGGTGCCATTTGGATGCTCGCCTGGTAGCTATTATTGTAGGCGAACTCCATTAAAGGCAACTGCTCTTCCCAGGTGCCCTTGAAATCCAACATACATGCCCGAAGCATGTCTTCGATGATCTGGTTCACCCTCTCGGTTTATCCATCTGTCTGTAGATGAAAGGCGGTGCTGAAATCAAGTCGGGAACCCATGGCTTCCCGAAAACTCTTCAGAACCTGGACGTGAATCTTGGATCCCGATCTAACACAATATTGACTGGCACCCTGTGCAACCGAACGATTTCCTTGATATACAATGCAGCCAACTGGCTTGAGTTGAAAGTAGTTCAGTAGGGCCAGAAATGCGCAGACTTCGTTAAACGGTCTACTACAACCCAAATTGAATCAGAGTTCCTTGCCGTCTTTGGCAAGCCAACGATGAAGTCCATGGAGATGTTCTCCTATTTCCACTCGGGAATAGGAACATACTACAATAGACCTGCGGGCCTCATGTACTCTGCTTTGGCCTGCTGGCACACCAAGCACTGTGCCACATACTCCACAACATCTCTTTTCATGTTCCACCACCAAAAGTGACCCTTGAGGTTCCGGCACATCTTCGTACCCCCAGGATGCACAGTATACTTCGATCGGTGGGCTTCAACCATAATCTTCCTTTGAAGATCTGCATTGGCTGGGACACACAGCCTTCCCTTGAATGTAATAGCACCACAGCTAGTGAGAGAAAAGTCTTCACTACTCTTGGCAACCTCCTTGTCCCAGAAAGCCAATAAGTCAGCATCTGTGGCTTGATACTCTTGGATCAAATCTATAATGTACGGCCGAACCGTGACATTTGCCAACATAGGACTGCGGACAGAATCATTCATACTGATGTCCAGATTTCCTAACTCTTCTAGTAGTCTCCATTCTTGCACCAACATGTGTGCCAATAGAACCAGAGGTCTTCCACTCAAAGCGTCTGCTACAACGTTTGCTTTGCCCAGGTGGTATTGGATGGTGCACTTGTAGTCTTTCAGAAATTTCATCCAACGCCGTTGCCTCAGATTCAGTTCCTTTTGGGAAAAGAGACTTGAGGCTCTTGTGGTCTGTGAACACATATGTAAATCCCTAAATAGGTGTTGGCAAATTCCGTGATCATTAGATAGGTCAGTTGAGTCGAGTCGTCGAGTCATGTTCAACTTGTCAGAAAAGAAGAGAAGAGCTAAAGCTTAAAGAAGATAGAAGAAAGAGAAGAAAAAGGTTCTACTCCGGATCTAGACAGGTAATGGACTTAGAGACCCCTACCTAGGTTTGATTTGACTTAGATAACCCTAAAAATACCTAGGAGGATAGATTTAAGCCTACCAAAGTTATTTGATCTTAGTTGAATCAAATAAAAATAAAATGAATTAATTTTGGCAAAAATTCTGTCTCAACCGATCGCTCGGTATTGCGACCGATCGATCGGTGGCCTACCGAGCGATCGGTGGCTATCGACTGGACTAAATATTTGTATGGGGAAATTTTCCAGAGAGATGTTTTAAGACCGAGCGATCGGTCATTAGAACCGATCGATCGGTTGTGAACCGAGCGATCGGTTGTGAGCACCGATCGATCGGTCCCCGTAAAAAGAATTTTTCTTTTTCTGGATTCTTTTTTTAACCCTATATAAACAACTTTTGAGAGACCTAATTAGTGTCTTTGATAATTTTTGAAAGAGTAGAGGTCTGAGAAACTCTTCTAGGGTTTTTCTAATTATTTTTATTAGATCTTTGTTGATCCCTCCTCTTTCTTAGATCCTAGAGAATGCAAGTATAGATTAAAATCTTTGATCTTGCATTGTGTGATCTCAGATCTGTATGAGATCCCTCTAGGGTTTGAAATTTACTAAATTGATTCACAACCCTACACCTTGTGTGTTTGTCCGGTGTTTGATCCGGAGCCTTCGTGGAAGGAGATCGATCGTGTGTGATCTTGGATTTGAAGTTGCTTGAAAAGATTTGGTTGGTGTGGAACCGAAGCTGCTAAGGCGGAGATCGAACCTGCTGGTTCGTGGAAATCAAGAGTAAGAGTCTATACCTAGGAACGTCGTTTCTGTTTTGGTAAGGTCTTATCTTGTACTTGATATCTTTTCATAGTGAAGTTTATTGCTGGACAAGGTCCCGTGGTTTTTTCCCGTTAGGGTTTTCCACGTAAAAATCTTCTGTGTTTGATTTGTGTGGATTGTCTGATTGAATTAATTGTTGATTTCTAAACATATTAATTGAAAAATTAAAATTGGTTAGAAATAATTAGATAGACCTATTCACCCCCCCTCTAGGTCTTAGAGATCATTGATCTGGATAAATTTCAATTGGTATCAGAGCTAGTTCACTGATAAGGCTAATCCCTTAAGTGTGATCCTGTATTATCCGTGATCATGAGTACTCTAAGAGAAGGAGGATCCGTCTCTCGTCCCCCACTTTTTGATGGAAATAATTATGCATACTGGAAAGCTAGAATGAGAGCCTTTCTCAAATCAATTGACGAGAGAATTTGGATGTCTGTACAGAATGGGTGGACTACGCCCGTAAAAACTGTAGGTGATTTGACTGTCGTCAAATATTCTGATGAATGGACCAGAGAAGAGCTTGATTCAAGTGGATGGAACACTAAAGGTCTCAATGCTATCTTTACTGCAGTCACTGCTGAGGAATTCAGACGAATTTCTTCATGTGAAACAGCAAAGGAGGCTTGGGACATTCTTGAAATTACCCATGAGGGTACTACCACTGTTAAAATCTCAAAACTCCAAATGTTAACCACCAAATTTTTCACATTTAAACATGGACGACAATGACACTTTTGATGAATTCTATGCAAAACTTAGTGACATTGTCAATGCTAGTTTCAATTTAGGTGAGAAAATATCTGAGTCCAAAATAGTTAGAAAAGTCCTTAGATCTCTCCCAGAGAGATTTCAACCCAAAGTCACTGCAATCGAAGAGAGTAAAAATGTTGACTCTCTGAAGATTGAGGAATTGGTTGGATCACTCCAAACCTATGAACTCAATCTACGTCCATCCAAGAAGAATAAATCTTTAGCCTTGAAAACCATCAAGGAAACTTTGGATGAGGATGACAGTGATGGAGAAATGAATGAGGAAGAAATGACTCTTTTCGTTAAAAAATTTCGAAAATTTTTTAGAACGAAAAAGAGGTTTAATCCCAAACAGGGAGGAAAATCTTTTGATAAGTCAAAGTCTAAGCCCTGGGAAAACAAGAAAAATTCCAAAAGTGGCGACAAGAAATCCCAAGGTGTTCAATGTTATGAATGCCATGGCTTCGGTCATATTTCACCTAACTGTCCTAACAAGAAGAAGAGTAAGGGCAAGGTGATGAATGCCTGTTGGGATGACAGTGATTCCGAGAATGAAGAATCGGACAGTTCCTCTTCAAGTGAAGATACTGGAAATCATACGGCTTTCACTGTTTCCCTATCTGGGATTCTTGAGACTACCTCTGCGGTTGATGAAAAGGATAGAAGTGATGAAAGTATTCATACTGAGTCAAGTGATGACTTACAGAAGAGTCAAACTGACTCTGAAAGTGATGAAGATTTGAAAACAACTTATGATAAGTTGTATGCTGAAAGTTTAAAACTGACTAAAACAAAAATCTCTTTGAGCAAAAAACTCAAATTCATTCAAAATGAAAGAGATATCTGTAAACTAGTAGCAGAAGAGAAGAGTGCACTAGTTAGTCAGTTGGAAAATGAAAAAGAAGCATTTGTTATAAAAGTTCAATGTCTTTTGGAAGAGAATGTCTCATTGACTAATGTGGTCAGAAAATTAGAAGATGAAAGAGACACTTCCATGAAAGAAATTGAAGAGTTAAAAACTCTGCAAATGGAGCTGGAAACTTTTAAAGTCTCTCTTGTTGATAAGGTGAAATTTCTTGAAAAAGAACATCAAATTACCCTTAAAGACAAGACTGACTTGATTCAGAAGGTCTATACTCTTGAAAAAGAAGTGAGAATGTTTGGTAACACCAGCTGCCTAGATGAATTAGTCAGAAAGTATGGATCAAATTCTAGTAGATCTGGGATAGGACATGTTGACACACCAACTGGTCCTTTAGCTGTTGGAACAATGGCTAGTGCAGTGTTTGAGCCAATACATTCTGAACCCAAAGAAAATTTACCTTCTACATCAAGTACTAAGGCTTATACAAATTTTGTAAAGCCTAGATATACAGCTCCTAGAGTGAATGCTTTAAGGAATCAAATTCCAGTTAGAAGAAATCTTCCTCCTCTACCAAGATTCATACCCACATGTCACTTTTGTGGTGTGAGAGGTCACATTCGACCTAATTGTAATGCATTTAGGAGAGCTCCCCGAAATGGTTCATGGAACCAAAATCTGAATCAAGGGACTCTTCAAAGGCAGATTCAGGTTCTAGCTGAAAAGTCTAGAATGTTGAGCGATGATGTTAACAGAATTGCTCAAATCTCTAGGACAAGGACTGGTCAATTTATTCCAAATGATTATTCAAGAGGAAATAATTTGACTTATCAAAAAACTAGAACTGAACAAAACAGAAAAAGGTCAAGGAGGACAAAAAGGAAAAAGGTCTCTACTACACAGATTAATGATCAAAGATCTAAACAAAGTTTAAAGACTGTGTATGTGAGAAAGGAAGACCTTAAGTGCTTTGTCATTCATACTGCCTTGAAAGCCCAAAACACAGAAATGTGGTACTTCGATAGTGGGTGTTCTCGGCATATGACAGGTAACAAGTCCTTATTTATTCAATTTGAGGACTGTCCTGATGGGACTGTTACTTTTGGTGATGGAAGCAAGTCTTTAGTCAAAGGAAAGGGTATCATCAATTCACCAGGCATACCTAAATTGAAAGATGCCTTGTTTGTTGAAGGACTGAAAGCTAATTTAATTAGCATAAGTCAACTATGTGATGATAATCATGCTGTGCACTTTACCCAAAATAAATGCTTAGTCATTAATGGTAAAGGTAAGTGTGTTCTAGAAGGATTGAGAACCACTGACAATTGCTACGGCCTAACTCCCAGTCCTATTCCCTCAAATGTCTGTTATAAGACTAGAATTGAGGAGGTTGATTTGTGGCACCGAAGACTAGGTCACATGAACTTCAAAGACCTATGTAAAATCTCTAAGCAAGAGCTTGTGAGAGGTGTTCCCAAACTAGGAAAGCCTTCTATTGCTGTGTGTGGGCCATGTCAAATTGGTAAACAAATTAGGACCCCACATAAGAAGACTTCAAGTATTGCTACTTCATATCCACTGGAATTAATTCATATGGACCTAATGGGTCCTACAAGAACTGAAAGTCTAGGTGGAAAGCGATACATCCTAGTCATGGTTGATGATTTCTCTAGAATGTCTTGGGTGGCATTTATAAGAGAGAAATCCGATGCTTTTGACAATTTCAAAAGTATTTGCCTGAAAATTCAAAATGAGAAAAGATGCCCAATCACTCGAATTCGAAGTGATCATGGAAAGGAGTTTGAAAACTCTAAGTACAACGACTTTTGTGATGAGTCTGGTATCAAACATGAATTTTCTGCACCTATTACACCTCAGCAGAATGGTGTAGTAGAGAGGAAGAACAGGGTTCTCCAAGAGATGGCTAGAGTTATGCTTCATAGCAACAATCTAGCTTCTCATTTCTGGGCTGAGGCAGTTCACACTGCTTGCTATATAGTTAATAGAGTTTTTGTAAGACCTGGAACAAGGAAAACCCCATATGAGTTGTGGAATAACAAGAAACCTAGTGTCAAGTACTTTCGAGAATTCGGAAGTAAATGCTATATCCTTAAGGATAGAGAGCAACTGGGAAAATTTGAATCCCGGAGTGATGAAGGGATATTTCTTGGGTATTCCACCAACAGTAGAGCTTATCGAGTGTATAACTTGAGAACCTCTACAATTATGGAGTCCATAAATGTAATTGTGGATGACTCTGGTGTTGAAAATGTGCAATGTGAGGATGATGAAAGTGCTGAAAATGAAGATGTTGAAATTATTTCAACTTCACCTATTGATAAGCAAACATCTCCATTAAAACCTACACATCCTAGGGTCATGAGTCCTCACACCTCCACTGATATTATTGGTGATGTTGAAAGTGGAGTGAGAACGAGGAAACAAATTGAAAATGAAGTTAGCTACATTTGCTATACTTCATCTTTTGAACCCAAGAATGTAGCTGAAGCTCTTGCAGATGATAATTGGATAAATGCAATGCAAGAAGAGTTACTTCAGTTTACTAGGAATGATGTTTGGTATTTAGTACCTAGGCCTAATAATACAAATGTGATAGGTACCAAATGGATTTTCAAGAACAAATCTGATGAAAAAGGTACTATCATAAGAAATAAGGCTAGGTTAGTTGCACAAGGATATACCCAAATTGAAGGTATTGACTTTGATGAAACTTTTGCTCCTGTAGCCAGACTAGAATCAATAAGAATTCTTCTAGCTGTGGCTTGTAATATGAAATTTAAACTTTTTCAAATGGATGTTAAGAGTGCCTTTCTGAATGGCATTCTACATGAAGAAGTCTATGTGGAACAACCAAAAGGGTTTGAAGATCCACATCACCTTGATCAAGTTTATCGATTAAAAAGGGCCCTCTATGGTTTAAAACAAGCTCCAAGAGCTTGGTATGAGAGGCTGACTACTTATCTCTTGGAAAACGGATTTTCGAGAGGGGGAGTAGACAGAACCCTTTTCATAAAGAAAGTGAAAGGTGATATTGTCATCGCCCAGATATATGTTGATGACATAGTATTTGGTTCCACATTAGACTTACATGCTCATTCATTTGCTGAACAAATGAAAAATGAATTTGAAATGAGCATGGTTGGTGAGCTAAGTTTCTTCCTTGGTCTTCAGATCAAGCAATTGGATTCTGGGATCTCAGTATCTCAAATCAAATATGCAAAAAATTTAGTGAAGAAATTTGGAATGAGTTTTGCTAAGCATGCTAGGACTCCTATGAGTACTACTATAAAACTTAGTAAAGATACTTCAGGGAAGGATGTCGATCAGACTAATTATAGAAGCATGATTGGTAGTTTGCTCTACCTAACTGCTACTAGACCCGACATAGCCTTTAGTGTTGGAGCATGTGCCCGTTATCAAGCAAATCCCAAAGAGTCTCACTTAGTTGCTGTCAAGCGTATCATTCGCTATGTGAGTGGAACTTTGTCCTTAGGCCTCTGGTATTCTTTCGATACAAATGTCATTGTTGTGGGGTATTCTGATGCTGATTGGGCTGGAAATACTGATGATAGGAAGAGCACCTCCGGCGGGTGTTTCTATATTGGAAATTGCTTAGTTGCTTGGCTTAGCAAAAAGCAGAATTCCATTTCCTTGTCTACAGCCGAGGCTGAGTATATTGCAGCTGGTAGTTGTTGCACCCAACTTCTGTGGATGAAACAGATGTTGAAGGATTATGGAATTGATCAAAGCACTATGATTGTGTATTGTGATAACACAAGTGCAATCAATATCTCCAAAAATCCTGTGCAACACTCTCGCACAAAGCATATAGACATTAGGCATCACTTCATCCGTGATCTTGTTGAGCAAAAAGTTGTGTCTATTGAGTATGTCCAAACAGAGAATCAATATGCGGACATTCTCACAAAACCTTTAGATTCCCTTAGGTTTGAACTCCTTAGGAAATCCATCGGTTTGTGTGGAGTTGAGTAATGGTGTACTTGTTTTATAGCCTATGTGTTTTTCATGTTCTATTTAAGTCATCGAGCTATTTTTTTATTTTCTTTAAGTAATAAAAATCCAAAAACATTCAAAAAATTGAAAAATATTGCAAAAAATAATGTGTTTGTATGACCTTATTTATCCTATCTTTTAGCTTAATGTTATTTCCTTGAAATCATATTTAACCATATAATCCAAGGATAAATATATCATAGGATTGAATAAAATAGGAAAGTTCAATTGTTGGTTCGATCTTGTGATTGAATTTGGTCATGCTAATTAACCTCAGTTAGAGTTGAGCATACAATGATGTTCTAATTTGCACAAGCACTCTGACTGATTCTTTAAATGGTTTTAGTTCCTATATAAAGGTTCTGATATTATATCATATGGTTCCCTAGATTAATCAAATCTAGTATAACCAATGTCATAAAAATTCCATAAGGTGAGCCCCCTAGATATAAAAATATTGACATGGAGAGGACTACCTGTGAGTTTGTGTGATAGCTACTAGTGAATGCAAACAGTGAGTAATGGCTACCTAGACAAACAGTAGGTATCTATATGGATTGCTAGTGTGAAAGCCCCTACTGTCATTAGAAAGAGCTACCTTCTCACTTGAGTGAAAGTCACCAGTGTGCTAGAGTCTATATATGTGTACTCCAAAAAGAATTTACATAATGAGTACAATTTGACTGAAAAAGAAATGAAATAAATTTATTAGTCAAATATGGGGTAAAAATTGCTCATCAGATAAATATGGATGATTATTGGTTTTAAAACTAGCTTTTGAAAATTTTAGAGTCCCATTTGAAATATAATGTCAAAATCTAGATTAAGGAAGGAAACCAATTCAACGAGTCAAGTAATGAATTTTGATTTCATACTCACATTACTTCTAATTGTATCTTGACTCTGATTGTGAATTTGATGCAAATACCATATTTAATCACCGGTGAAAATCAATTAATGTTTTCATAATCCTTGTTTATGCCTATACTTGATATATCAATTCTTGGGTGATTATTATCTATGAGTTTGATGAAATCACATATTGCAAATTTTTTTTATTAGTTGGTCATTTTGAGGTGAAAATGTATTTTAAATGTTCCATTGGTTGAGGGGGAGAAAAGGTTTTAACTGTGAAAATTTTTGAAAAATTTTCAGAGCACCGATCGCTCGGTGCTAAAGACCGATCGATCGGTCTTTCGTGAACAGGGTTATAAAACCCTCATTTCTATTTTTTTTTGTTCACTTGTTCTCCGATCTCCAGAGCGATCTCTCGGTTTCCTCTCCTCCAAATCTTTCCTACGAACATTCCATTCTACTCTAAAGGTTTCCCAAGCATCTAAAAGGTAAGAGTTGTGCATTTTCTTTGCTTTAGATTGATTTTCTCATCTAGGGCATCATTTCTTGCATTTTCTTCAATGGCTTTCGTTTTGTCGTTAATCCTTCTTGCCTATCTCATGTCTGGCATCCCCAAACGTCGGAGGTTGGTCCTCAACAACCAAGAGGATCCTCCTCAAGATGAGGAAAACCTAGAGCCCTTTACTTTCACTCCAATAGGGCATGGTATTTCCATTGGGGACAGGCCAATTCGTAGAATGATTGATTCTACAATTGAGAATCGTCAAAAATCTCTGGCTGATAAAACTCGGAAAAATAAAGGTAAAGCTTCATCTTCCCAGTCTAGTAAGTTATCCCAGTTTATCAGTCCTACTGCTGCTCAACTCTATAGTGAGTATTTTAGCAAGAAAGGTGTTATGGTTGAAAGGGACATACATATTTCTGATTTTGGTGATTATTATCTTCCTACTCTCATTTCAGATCGTCAATGGGAAGGTATACTTACCTTATCCGGTCCTGCTTCTGTCCAGTTAGTTAGAGAATTTTACTCTAATTTTTCTGAAATCAACCAGAAAAAATGGTCATTCAAATCTCGAGCATTAGAACAATCTGTTGTCATAAATGCTGATTTGGTTTCTAAATTCCTTGGATGTCCTCGAGTTTCAAATGCATATTATCCTTATAATTATAAAACTGATGAGGATAAAGACTCCATGGAACATGTTGTTACCTTTCTAAGTGGTACTCCTTCGTTTTGGGTTGGGTCTCTTATTGAAGTGGCGAAACTCACTAAGGATGCTAGACTAGTAAACCTAGTTATGAGTGCAAATATCCATCCAAAGGTTCATACTGCGGACCTTAGGGAAGATAGAGCTAGATTTTTGTTTAGTCTTCTACGTGGGCGTGATATTGATCTTGCCGCTCACATCATTGACTTGATGATCCAAGCCCATCAAACTAATACAGCAGTTGGAGCCCTACCATTTGGTTCACTCATCACTAAACTTCTTGGTTCTCAAGGAGTTATCGCTCCTCCTGGTGTTCCTACTCGAGTTCCTAAGGGTCCAATCACCAAAAAGACCCTAGCTCAGAGTTTTTCACATGCCTCAGTTCGAGATACAGAGGAGGGAGCAGAAGTTGGTGCTGGGTCATCTCGTCCTCCTCCGACCACTATGGACGATCTTGGGAGGATGATGAGCGAGATGCAGATGGATCTCCGGACTCATATTTCTTCATACCAGGAGTTTACTACAGAGGTTCGTGGTAGACTTGGATCTCTCGATGCAGCCGTGCTTGGGGTACAGAGAGATGTTCGAGATTTTCGAGCTTACTATGAGTCACAGCTCACTTCTGATGATGAGCAAGAGTGATGGTTCGTGATAGAAGTTGTTTTTTAGTCGAGTGACAGACTTTGTTTACCATTTTGATGTATTTTGTCTTGGTTGTACTTAGTACAAACCTTCTTGGTTATTATTGACTTGTTATGGATGTATACATTTGAATGGTTTATGCTCATTACTTTCTATCTCATCTCCTTTCAATGGTTTCTGCTTTTCTTTTCTAATCCACCTTTGGCATTTCGAGCCAAAAAGGGGGAGAATGGTATTATAGATGTTATGGATTGTGTTATGGATGATGGATGAGCTTTTGGAATACTAACCTGTTATGCATTGTGAATGGTTTTGAATGGTTATGCATATTTTCATCCTATATGTTATTTCCCATGCTTCACAGGTTTTTGATTTAGCATGTGCAGGCAAACAGGTTCTAAGTTTGGTAAATCATGACAAGTTAACATATCAAAAGTCATGTAATTATTTTTGAGTCATGTAAAGGTCAATTTTCCATTTTTGAATCAATTGGGAAAATTTGAACCTAGTATATGAATTAGTTTTGTTTTGTCCCGGAATTGCCAAAGGGGGAGATTGTAAATCCCTAAATAGGTGTTGGCAAATTCTGTGATCATTAGATAGGTCAGTTGAGTCGAGTCGTCGAGTCATGTTCAACTTGTCAGAAAAGAAGAGAAGAGCTAAAGCTTAAAGAAGATAGAAGAAAGAGAAGAAAAAGGTTCTACTCCGGATCTAGACAGGTAATGGACTTAGAGACCCCTACCTAGGTTTGATTTGACTTAGATAACCCTAAAAATACCTAGGAGGATAGATTTAAGCCTACCAAAGTTATTTGATCTTAGTTGAATCAAATAAAAATAAAATGAATTAATTTTGGTAAAAATTCTGTCTCAACCGATCGCTCGGTATTGCGACCGATCGATCGGTGGCCTACCGAGCGATCGGTGGCTATCGACTGGACTAAATATTTGTATGGGGAAATTTTCCAGAGAGATGTTTTAAGACCGAGCGATCGGTCATTAGAACCGATCGATCGGTTGTGAACCGAGCGATCGGTTGTGAGCACCGATCGATCGGTCCCCGTAAAAAGAATTTTTCTTTTTCTGGATTCTTTTTTTAACCCTATATAAACAACTTTTGAGAGACCTAATTAGTGTCTTTGATAATTTTTGAAAGAGTAGAGGTCTGAGAAACTCTTCTAGGGTTTTTCTAATTATTTTTATTAGATCTTTGTTGATCCCTCCTCTTTCTTAGATCCTAGAGAATGCAAGTATAGATTAAAATCTTTGATCTTGCATTGTGTGATCTCAGATCTGTATGAGATCCCTCTAGGGTTTGAAATTTACTAAATTGATTCACAACCCTACACCTTGTGTGTTTGTCCGGTGTTTGATCCGGAGCCTTCGTGGAAGGAGATCGATCGTGTGTGATCTTGGATTTGAAGTTGCTTGAAAAGATTTGGTCGGTGTGGAACCGAAGCTGCTAAGGCGGAGATCGAACCTGCTGGTTCGTGGAAATCAAGAGTAAGAGTCTATACCTAGGAACGTCGTTTCTGTTTTGGTAAGGTCTTATCTTGTACTTGATATCTTTTCATAGTGAAGTTTATTGCTGGACAAGGTCCCGTGGTTTTTTCCCGTTAGGGTTTTCCACGTAAAAATCTTCTGTGTTTGATTTGTGTGGATTGTCTGATTGAATTAATTGTTGATTTCTAAACATATTAATTGAAAAATTAAAATTGGTTAGAAATAATTAGATAGACCTATTCACCCCCCCTCTAGGTCTTAGAGATCATTGATCTGGATAAATTTCAACATAGAATTCTACCTCGTAAAGGCAGTGTCGCCAGATCTTGAGTGCAAACACGATTGCAGCAAGCTCCAAGTTATGCCTGGGGTAATTCTTTTCGTGCTCCTTCAATTGCCTCGATGCATATGCAATAACCTTTTTGTGCTGCATGAGAACGCACCCATGTCCAATATGCGAGGCATCACTGTACTCCTCATACCCACCATGTTCAGATGGCACAGTAAAGACGGGGGCCATAGTAAGACTCTTCTACAGTTCCGTGAAATTGATCTCACCCTTGTTGCTCCATACGAACTTGACATTTTTCCTAGTTAGGTCAGTAAGGGGCATGACAAGGCTGGAGAAACCCTCTACAAATCTCTTGTAATAGCCTGCCAACCTAAGGAAGCTGCCTATCTCTGTGACATTCTTGGGCCTGGCCTAACTCATGACTGCCTCTACCTTCTTCGGATCTGCCGATATGTCTTCCGCAGATACATCGTGGCCTAGGAATGCCACCTCTTCCAACCAAAATTCACACTTGCTAAGTTTGGCATACAGCTTGTGCTCTCTCTGCATTTCTAAAGTAAGGCGAAGATCTCACGTGTGATTTTTTCCCGTGTCTAGGAATATATCAGTATGTCATCGACAAACACGATCACACATCGATCTAAGTATGGTCGGCACACCCGGTTCATCAAATCCATAAAGGCATCACCAAGAACTCGTAGTGGCCGTATCGAGTCCTGAATGCAGTTTTGAGCACATCTTCTGCCCTGATCTTCAACTGGTGGTAACCGGACCGAAGATCGATCTTAGAGAAAAATCTCACTCCCTTTAACTGATCGAACAAGTCGTCAATCTTTGGTAATGGATACCTATTCCTTATAATGATTTTGTTCCACTGCTGGTAATCGACTCACATCCGCATCGAGCCATCCTTCTTCTTGACAAATAAAACCGGGGCACCCCACGGTGAGATAGTTGTTCGAATGAAACCAAGGCCTTATAATTCCTTCAACTGAGTCTTTAACTCCTTGAGTTCAATAGGGTCCATTCTATATGTAGCCCGATAGATGAGAGCTGTGCCTGGTGCAAGCTTGATCACAAACTCAACCTCCCTGTCTGGGGGCAACCCTGGCAACTCCTCTGCAAATACATCTAGGAATTCACTCACGACCGGAATAGTTGAAGAGTCCTTTGCCTTGGGGTTCGCTAAGCTTAGTCCCGCAAAGCGAGCAATATCCTTACTTCTCAACCCCCGAAAAAGAAATAGCTTCCCTTCTTCCAGTTTGAAGAGTACCATCTTCTCAAAGCATGCCACCTGACCATGGTGAGCTGCTAACCTATCCATCCCCAAGATGACATCGAAGTCTTGAAATCCGAGGATGATTAGATCAACCGCCAACTCGTGGCTCCCCACTTGAACCACACTATTTCTATACACTTTATCTGCCACTACTATCTTGCTGAGAGGAGTCGAAATGGCTAACTCCAGTTCCAACTGGCTAGGCTCAGTGGAAAAGTGTTGAGAGAAACTCGGCGATACGAATGAATGAGTAGACCCGGTGTCAATCAATACTTGAGCCAAACATTCATTGACTAGTAAGGTTCCTGAAATGTTAGCTAGATAAGTCAATCCATGCATCAACAGTGTATACATATATGTATATATATATATAACATGCCTTATATATACACAATCAAATAATACATAATAAAATACAAAACAATTAATTCATGGATAATTAGATAAACTACAACTGCGTACCTTGCACCACATCGTCAGATGCAAGTGCATCACCCTCTGTCAAGGCGAATACTCTCCCCTGATTCACCTGGCGAGGAGGAAGTGTGGATCGGGTAGTCTGGGAGGATGCCTGGTATGATCCTACTGGGTGTGCTAGGGGCCTAATCTCCTGAGACTAGCCTGGTAAATGCCTACCTGGGCAATCCCTGATCACATGGCCCTGGCGACCGCAGTGAAAACATCCACCTCGATGCTCTTCGACAATCTCCTGTCGGGTCCCTTCGGCCGAATGAAGTGTAGACCTCATATGTGTAGGTCGGAGGGGCCGGAGGTGGAGCATACCTCGCCACTTGAGGTGCAACAGGCCGTGGGGCCGAAAGAGCCTGCGGTCGTGGCGCCTGAGGCATGTACGACCGTGGAAATGGAGGCACATAAGACGGCCTCATAGGTGGTGCTGGCCACGCATACTGAGGTGGTGCTGGCCATGTATACTAATAAGGGCCTGTACGAGCCGACCTCTCTTGAGGTGCTGAACTACTAGGTTGGCCTCTCGCCAACTCCCTCTTCTTGGACGCCACCTCAAAATTTTCCTCGATCAACAAGGCCTTGTCCATTACCTTAGGGTAGGTAGCATGCTTGAAAGCCAAAACCTTCTCCACGATAATATCCTTGAGCCCTTGCTCAAATCTCCTCGCCTTCATTGCCTCCGTGGTGATCATATGAGTCACGAATCTCGATAATTCGGAGAACTTGGCCTCATACTGAGCCACCGACATAGTGCCTTGCTCAAGGTTGATGAACTCCTCTTTCTTTTCCCGAGCTCTTATCAGGAAGTACATCTTGTAAAAAGTATCGTTAAACTCCTCCCAAGTCCAGGGTTGACCTTGTATTGTCAAATCTCGAGTCCTCAAGGCGGACAACCACTAATGGTGTGCCTCATCCTCAAGCATGAAAACTGGCCATGCTACTCTATCCTCCTCTAAAGGCAAGAGGACCGCAAAGATCTTCTCCAATTGGAGGATCCAAGCCTCCAAGGCAAGAGGGTCCACACTCCCATGGAATGATGGAGGCCTCAATCTCTGAAATGCCTGACCCCAAATGTGCGATGGACTGGAGCTGCAGGCGGTGGAGTTGGTGCCGCCGATGATGGTATAGTTTGTTGAGCCACCAGTACGGTGAGAGTCTCAACAATAGAGCCTAAGACTTGAGAGAGGTTCGGCTGCTCAACCTCATCCCAAGAAGAAGATGAAGCTCTAGTGTGTGGCCCATGACCCCTTGTGCCCCACCTCGTTACTAACGTCCTAAGAACAATAACACCACATAAACCTAACTTGAAACCACAATTTATTACAATTTCATCTCGCAAAATTTAAAGTAGTACTATTGATATAATAGTAGTATACATTGCATCATAACCATCGGTGTACACATAATAGACATAGTGTTCTAGCGTTTCTAGACACCTTACTTAGTTGAAACAACCTTTTAGACTAAGACTAAAGTTTAGTCTCACACTTGGAATCATGACTCGCTTCCGACTTACTTCCTTCTTAACTTGCTTCCTAACATATGCTCTTGTCAAGCAGTGGTACCAGATTCTAAGTGACCCTAAAGACCTAAAGCCTAAGCTCTGATACCACCTCTATCGCGACCCAAAACCCACCCTAGGAGTTAGAGTGAATCTTGGACGACGTACCATGACTTACTTGACTTGCTTGAAAAACCACCCTGCAAAAAACCCACAGAGCATATACAATAGAGGACAAAATAGCGGAAACATACCCTAAAATGGCACAGCGGAAGTCTAACAAAGCCTCTATGTATATATACATGATCCAAGTTTTGTACAAAATGAACTCACAAAAGAAGGAGAAGACATGCCTGCCAAAATACATGGATATAACTCTCAAGCTCACCCACAACCACTCACTCAGAATCTACTGCCACCTAATAGTAGCCCTCTATCAGAGGTTCCTCCACAGGTTCCTCGACGTACTCCTCTTCTACACAAGGGCCAGGAACACAGATATTAAAAGGAGCAGCCGCTCCACTATCCCTTGCCGACATGAGAAGTACGATTGAGCATGGAATACTCAGTGGGTACTAAATACTAACCAACAGTCATGGTATAACAATAACAATATATATAAAGCAGGAAGCTGCTCCACTATCACTTGTCATGTATGTCTTGCTTGATCTTGTCGAGCATGTCATGCCATGCGTGTCATACGTGCTTGCTTGGAATTTAAAATTGCTCATGTACTTGTGAGATGCGCTTGCGAGATGCACTTGTGAGATGTACTTGAGAGGGAAGGGAGGCCCTTCTTTCATGATATGCACTTGAGAGGGAAGGGAGACCCTTCTTTAATGAGATGCACTTGTGAGTGAGGGGAATGGAAGGGAGGGAAGTGTAAAATCCCTCCTATGCAATGCTTGTTCTTGTCCTCCTTGTCAAAAGTGAGGTAAAACATATCGTAAGATATGTCCCACCCCTAACATCCTTATTCTTGAAAAACCATCGGTAAACCATGTCATGCATGCCATGCTCATGGAATCATGTCCATACTTTCACTTGGAATTAAATATGATATTTGGGGATTTCAACAATGCATAGAATATCACAATTTGCACAAGTAAATATTTATGCCAATTAGAGAAAACAAGTAATCACACTATCGTAAACCCTAGCTATTTCCGTAAGCCTTTAACCATGCATTTCTTAATTTACAACTCATTTTATTCATATTGGCATTTCATCAAACATGTGGTGTGTACATTATTTGTTAAGCCTACATCATGCTTTTCTAGGTGGGTTAATACTCACAACATACGTGTATATTCATTATTTGTACAATGCCCTTCCCATTTCGTTCATCACAACACATACACACGGCATCCAATCGCCCATACACATCCCACACAACCCTCCACCTTAATCCGTTCATCCCATCTCATTATCTTGCTTAGAATTTTAGGAAATACATAAAATGAAGAAAAATAAAGATAATAGATGAACTAGAAGGGTAGTATAGGGTACCGACCTCAATAGAGCGAAGAAAACCCTTGATGTGGTGTTCCAACTTGAGGAAGAACCCCTCTTGGGTTGAAAGAACTCTAGTTGCCTTGAGGAAGATCCTTGCTTGCAAATCTCCAAGCTTGAACCTCCCTTGATCTCCAAATCAAAGCCTCTTTGGAGGAATTTCCAAATCTCCTCTCTTCCTCTTTCTTCCCTCTTTTTCTCCTCTAGGTTAGAAAAGCCCCAAAATGACGGTCCCTAAACAAGAAAAGGGTTTAAGACCCTCAAATCCGGCATCAGTTACCGCATGCTATTGATCGTAGACTTATCTGCGATTGATCGCAGGTCCTTGCGATCAATCGCACCTGGATGCAATCTATTGCACATGAACCCGAACATTTTTGGTCTAATTTTCCCTGCATGCGATCGATCGCATACTACTGTGATCTATCGCACTTGGGGAATCCATCTATCGCATATGGCCCAGAGAGTTTGGGACCCATTTCGCCTGCATGCAATCGATCGCACCAAACTTGCGATCGATCACACCCTCTAGATTTTGTTCTTTTCTCCCATTTTTCCCTACTTGGACTTATCCTACTTCCCTTTTGACCTTTTTTAAACATGACTAGGACTCTTTCAAGGCTTATAGTCATTATTAAATAATTTATTTAATTTTTTGTAGCAATTTTTATCAATTTCTCAAGGGCTTCCAATTCTCATTCCATGAAATTGGATATTACAAAGGCATAATGCCTTGGCATGGGTTCCAACACTTGGACAAAAAGTTTCAGGGTGCTACATTAGTAGGTTCTAAAGCAATCCAGGTGTTAATCATTGGACTGTAGGGAAGCACATCATGAAGTACCTGAAAAGGACTAGGGATTATGTGCTTACTTTTCAATAAGAAGATCTAGTTGGATTGGGTTATATTGATTCCGATTTCCAATCTGATCCGGACAATAGAGCTTCCACATCTAGGTATGTGTTCACACTAGGTGGTGCTGCTATCAGTTGGCGCAGTATAAAGCAGAAGAGTATTGCAGACTCCACCAAAGAAGCAGAATATATTGCAGCTTTTGAAACAACAAAAGAAGCAGTCTGGTTCAGATGGTTTTTGTAAGAGCTAGGAAATGTTCCTTCAGCACTTAAACCTATTACTCTCTGTTGTGATAGTAATGTTGCAGTAGCTCATAGCAAAGAACCTAGGAGCCACAAGAAGATGAAACATGTGGAGCGGAACTATCATCTCATTCGTGAGATAATAGAAAGGCAAGATATTATTGTTACAAAGATTAGGTCTCAACTTAATGTTGCTGACCCAATGACTAAGGCTTTATCAGATAAAGTATTTGTAACACACTTAGATAGTATGGGATTGAAATCTATGACACAATGACTTTTAGGCAAGTGGGAGAATGTTAGACATGATGCCCAGAAAAGTCATTTAGATTGTTAGATTCTTATTAATTTGATTAATAGACTTCTTCTTTATCTATTGTGTATTCATTATGTAGAATCCTGGAACTTTTTGTACATGTCTTGGAACGTGTGTCAAGGCATGACGCCTTGTAATCTCTAATTCCATGAAATGAGAAATTGGAAACCTTTGAGAGTTTGGCAAGAACGCTTTAAAATAATTAATAATATGCCGTAGCCTTAGAAAGGTCCTAGTCATGTTTAGAAAATGTTAAAGTAGGAGCGAAATAAGTCCGAGTAATGGATTGAGTGAAAAATGGACTCAATGGAGGATTTTGCATAGCACCGATCGCTCAGTCCATATCAATGATCGATCAGCCCACAACCAATCGATCGGTAGCTATCGACTGGTTAACTAATTTGTATGCGGAATTTTTCCAGAGAGGATGTTTTTGACTGATCGTTCGGTCGAGAACACCGGTCGATCGGTAGGCGATCGATCACTCGGTATTAACCACCGATCGATCAGTATATCGTGTTTTACAGAGATTTCATTAACGGCTTTTTCATCTTTTGGGCATTACGCCCTTGCCTATAAGGGTTTGCTCGAGCCATCAGGGGTTTATAAACCCTAAAACATCAATTTGAGAGAAAGGGAGAGAGGAGAAAGAGGGGTTTTCACCTAGGGTGCATCTTAAGAGAAATCAAGAGTTCAAGAACCATAGATCTCACCTCAAGGCTTGGATTCTTCAAATCCAACTCCAAGCAAGTGAGGGACATGTTTTCTAAGCTAGGGCAGCATCTACACGCACGTTTTGGAAGGATTCCTTCCCTTTTCAAGGTGAGTACAATATTCTACCCTCCTAGTTCATATTCTCTTCTCTTCCCTTCTTTCTTGTTTTCCTTAAGTATGAACATAATAGAAGGTGGATTGTGGTGTGGAAATGGATGTGGGGCGATGGGTGCTGTGTGGATGTGTTATGATGAATGAAATGGGAAGGGCATTGTATCAATAATGAACACACATGTATGTTGTGAACATTAACCCATCTAGAAAAGCATGGTATAGGCTTTAACCAATAATGCACACACCACATGTTTGATGAAATGCCATGGTGAAGAAAATGAACAATAAACCAAGAAAGGCATGATTTATAGTATATAAAATTGTTAGGATTTATGATAGTGTGATTAATTGATTTCTCTAATGGCATGAATAATTACTTGTTGAAATTTATGTTATACTATATATTATTGAATCCCAATTGTCATATTTAATTCCAAGTTAAAGTATGTACAAGATTTGTCGAGCACGGCATGCATGACATGGTTTACCGGTGTTTTCAAGAATAAGGGTTTTAGAGGTAGGACATATCTTATGATATGTTTTGCCTTGCTTTTGACAAGAATAAGTGCATATCATTTAAGGAGGGGTCTCCCCTCCCTCGCAAGTGCATATCATTGAAAGAGGGGTCTCCCCTCCCTCGCAAGTGCATCTCATTTAAAGAGGGGTCTCCCCTCCCTCGCAAGTGTACCTCACAAGTTGCATGAGCATGTTTAAATTCCAAGCAAGCACGCATGACATGACAAGTATGGCAGACAAGCAAGACAGGCATGACAAGTTTTCATGCATGAAATGAGTATTTCAGGTTAAGTAAAATACAAGATGATTTCAAGAGTTTTTTCGACTTCGATATTATACAAGCATGAACTATAAACTATTTACTTTTCCTGTTAATTATATAAAATGCTTCCTACTTTACCCTATTATTATTATGCTATGGTTGTTGGTTAGTATTTGGTACACGCTGAGTTTTCCATGCTCAGCCGTACGTTTATGACGGCAGGTACTGAGGGAGCTACTACTCCATTCGACAGCTGTCCTCCTAGCCCATGGGTAGAAGAGGAGTACATTGAGGAACCTATATAGGAGCCTCATGTAGACGAGTACTATTAGGTTGTGGATTCTAGGTGAGGATTGGTGAGCACGAGAGATTATGACTATGTATTTTGGTGGGCATGTCTGGACCTTCTTTTGTTTTACATTTTGTACAAACTTGGATCATGTATATACGTAAAGTTTTGGTTAGACTTCCACTGTGCTATGTTGGTTATGCTTCCGCTATTTTGTCCTCTATTGTGTATGCTCTGTATGTTTGCAGGATGGTTTGTCAAGCAAGTTATGTAAGTCATCGAAGATTCACTCTAACTCCTAGGGTGGGTTTTGGGTCGCGATTGAAGTGGTGTCAGAGCTTAGGCTTTAGGTCTTTAGTGTCACTTAGAATCTAGTGCCACAGCTTGACAAGGGCGTATATCAGGAAGCGAGTTAGGAAGGAAGCAATTCGGAAATGAGTCATGTTCCAAGTGTAAGACTAAACCTTAGTCTTAGTCAAAAATGCTTGCTTCAAACAAGTACGGGTCGTAGAAACACTTGAACTCTAAGTCTATTATGTATATACTTATGGTGTTGATGCGATGTATAATAGTATTATATCAATAATACCACTTGAATTGTTGTGAAATGGAACTGTGATAAATTGTGGTTCAAGTTAGACTCATGTGGTTCTATTGTTCTCAGGACGTTAGTCATGAGGCAGGGCACATGGGGTCACAGACCACTCACTAGAGCTTCCTCTTCTTCACGGGATGAGGATGTGTAGCCAGACCTCTCTCAAGTCTTAGGCTCTATTGCTAAGACACTCGCCATACTGGCGGTTCGGCAGACTATACCATCATTGGCGGCCACTACTCCACCGCCCGCAGCTCCAGTACATCGTACAGCTGGGGTTAAGGCATTCCGGAGACTGAGGCCTCCATCATTCCATAGGAGTGTGGACCCTCTTGCTGTGGAGGCTTGGATCCTCCAGTTAGAGAAGATATTTACAGTCCTCTCTTCGATACAGGAAGAGAAAGTGGCATGGGCTGTTTTCATGCTAAAGGGTGAGGCACACCATTGGTGGTTGTCTGCCTTGAGCACTCGAGATTTGACCATGCAAGGTCAACCCTGGACTTGGGACGAGTTCAAGGATACCTTCTATAAGAAGTACTTCTTGATTGGAGCATGGGAAAAGAAAAAGAGAGAATTCATAAACCTTGAGCAAGGTTCGATGTCGATGGCTCATTATAAGGCCAAGTTCTTGAAGCTATCACGCTTCGCGACTCACATGATTACCACTGAGGCAATGAAGGTGAGGAGGTTTGAGTAAGGGCTCAAGGACGTCATTACGGAGAAAGTATCAGCTTTCAGGCATGCTACTTATCTGGAAGTAGTGGACAAGGCCTTGTTAATCGAGGCCAATTTAGAGGCCGTATCTAAGAAGAGGGATTTGGTGAGAGGCCAATCTAGCGGTTCAGTACCTCCAGAGAGGCGGGTTTAGACTGGCCCTTATCAGTATACATGGCCAGCACCACCTCAGTATGCGTGGCTAGCACTACCGATAAGGCCATCTTATGTGCCTCCAGTTCCACGGCTGTACATGCCTCAGGCTCCATGACCTCAGGCTCTTCCAGCCCTACGGCCAGTGGCACCTCAGGTAGTGAGGTACGCTCCACCTCTGGCCCCTCCAACCTACACACATGAGGTCTGCACATCTTGTGACCGAAGGCATCCGGTAGTAGATTGCTGAAGGGCATCGGGTGGATTTTTTCACTGTAGTCGCTAAGGCCATGTGATCAGGGATTGCCTAGTCGGCATTTGCAAGGCCAGTCTCAAGGGATTAGGCCCCAGCACGCCTAACAGGATCATACCAGGCGTCCTCCCAGCCTACCCAGTCTACACCTCCGCTCGCCAAGCGAACCAGGGGTGAGTATTTGCCTTGACAGAGGGAGATGCACTAGCATCAGATGATGTAATGTAAGGTACGCGTTTAAAGTTATTCATTTGTCCACAATTGTCATGTTATGCCTTATTCCTTTGTACGTATATGGCATGTTATATATATCTATATATCTATACATATGATGTTGATGCATGGATTGACTTAGCTAGTTAAAATTTCAGGAACCTTACTAGTCAATGAATGTTTGGCTAAAGTGTTGATCGACACCGAGTCTACCCATTCATTTGTCTCACCGAGTTTTTTCCAAGGCTTTTATATGGAGCCTAGTCAATTGGAACCGGAGTTATTCATTTCGACTCCTCTCGGCAAGATGATAGTAGCAGATAGCATTTTTAAAGGTAGTACAGTTCAGGTTAGAAGCCACGAATTAGCAGCTACTCTTATCGTGCTTGGATTTCAGGACTTCGAAGTTATCTTGGGGATGGATTGGTTAGCAGTGCATCATGGGCATGTGGGTTGTTTTGAGAAGATGGTACTCTTCAAGCTGGTAGAGGGGATGCCATTTCATTTTTGGGGGTTAAGAAGTAAAGATATTGCCTGCATTGCGGAGTTGAGCCTAGCGAAACCCGAGGCAAAGGAATCTTTGACTATTCCGATCGTGAGTGAATTCTTGGATGTATTTCCAGAGGAGTTGCCAGGGTTACCTCCAGACAGGGAGATTGAGTTCATGATTGAGCTGGCACCAGGTATAGCTCCCATCTTGCGGGCTCCGTATAGGATGGCCCCGATTGAGCTCAAGGAGTTGAAGACTCAATTGGAGGAGATGCAAGGCCTTGGTTTCATTCGAACAAATGTCTCACCGTGGGGTGCCCCGGTTTTATTTGTTAAGAAGAAGGATGGCTCAATGCGGATGTGCATCAATTACCGGCAGTTGAACAAGGTCACTATAAAGAATAGGTATCCATATTGATGACCTGTTCGATCAATTAAAGGGAGCTAGATTTTTCTCTAAGATTGATCTTCGGTCGGGTTACTACTAGTTGAAGATCAAGGCTGAAGATGTTCCAAAAACTGCTTTCAGGACTCGGTATGGACATTACGAGTTCTTGGTGATGCCTTTTGGTCTCATGAATGCACCATCATCTTTTATAGATCTGATGAATCGGGTATTCTGACCATACCTGGATCGATGCGTAATAGTGTTTTTCGATGACATCTTGATATATTCCCAGACACGGAAAGATCATATGTGAGACCTTCGCCTTGCTTTGGAAATACTGAGAGAGCACAAGTTATATGCCAAATTAAGCAAGTGTGAGTTTTGGTTGGAGGAAGTGGCATTCCTAGGCCACGTTGTTTCTACGTAAGGCATCTCGGTAGATCCGAAGAAAATAGAGGCAGTCATGAGTTGGGCGAGGCCCAAGAGTGTCACAGAGATACGCAGCTTCCTTGGGTTGACAAGCTACTATACGAGATTTGTAGAGAGGTTCTCCAGTCTTGTAGCGCAACTTACATACCTAACAAGGAAGATTGCCAAGTTTATATGGAGTGATAAGTGCGAGATTAGCTTCACGGAGTTGAAGAAGAGGCTTACTATAGCCCTCGTCCTCACAGTGCCATCAGGACGTGGTGGTTATGAGGTGTACAGTGATGCCTCGCACATTGGACTTGGGTGTGTCCTCATGTAGTACAAGAAGCTCATTGCCTATGCATCAAGGCAATTAAAGGAGCATGAAAAGAATTACCCCACACACGATTTGAAACTTGCTGCAGTCATGTTTGCACTTAAGATTTGGCGACATTACCTTTACGGGGAAGAATTTTATGTGTTCACGGATCACAAGAGCCTCAAGTATCTCTTTTCCCAAAAGGAGCTAAATTTATGACAACGGCGTTGGATGAAATTTTTGAAAGACTATGAATGCACCATCCAATACCACCCGGGCAAAGCAAACGTAGTAGCTGACGCTTTGAGTAGGAGACCTCCAGGTCTGTTGGCTCAAATGTTAGTGTGAGAATGGAAGCTATTGGAAGATTTGGCAAATCTGGACATCAGTGTGAATGACTCTATCCACAGTCCTGTCTTATTAAATATCACGGTTCGGCCGTACATCATAGATTTGATCCAAGAGTTGCAGGCCACGGATGCTGACTTGTTGGCTTACCAGGACAAGGAAGTTGTCAAGGGTAGTGAAGACTCTTCTCTCACTAACCAAGGTGCTATCACATTCAGGGGAAGACAGTGTGTTCTGGCTGATGTTGATCTTCAGAGAGAGATTATGGATGAAGCCCACTATTTGAAGTACACAGTGCATCCTGGGGGTACAAAGATGTACCACAACCTCAAGAGACACTTTTGGTGGTGGAACATGAAGAGGGATGTTGTAGAGTATGTATCCCAGTGCTTGGTGTGCTAACAGGTAAAGGCAGAACACTTGAGACCGGTGGGTCTGTTACAGTCTCTCCCTATTCCCGAGTGAAAATGGGAGCACATCTCCATGGATTTCATTGTTGGCTTACCAAAAAGGGTAAGAAACTCAGATGCGATATGGGTTGGGTGGACCGTTTGACGAAGTCCGCACATTTCTTACCTTACCGAACTATGTTCAATTCGAGTCAGTTGGCCACACTGTATATCAAGGAAGTGGTATGGTTACATGGGGTGCCAGTCAGTATTGTGTCAGATCGGGATCCAAGATTCACGTCCAGGTTCTGGTAGAGTTTTCAGAGCGCTATGGGTTCCCGACTTGATTTCAGCACCGCCTTTCATCCACAAACGGATAGACAAAATGAGAGGGTGAACCAAATCATTGAAGACATGCTTCAGGCATGTATGTTGGATTTCAAGGGCAGCTGGGAAGAGCATTTGCCATTGGTTGAATTCGCCTATAACAATAACTACCAGGTGAGCATCCAAATGGCACCATTTGAGGCCATGTATGGGCGAAGCTACAGGTCTCCTCTCTACTGGGATGAGGTAGGAGAGAGAAAAGTATTAGGCCCAGAGTTGATCGAGCAAACTGTGAACAAAGTCAAGATCATCCAAGATCGGGTGAAAGCCTCTCAAGATCGTCAAAAGAGCTATACAAACACTCGCCGCAGGGACTTGGAATTCTAGGTTTGGGGATCAAGTCTTTGTGAAGGTATCCCCTAGAAAAGGGATTATGAGATTGGCAAACGAGGCATGCTTAGTCCTCGGTACGTCGGCCCTTTTGAGATTACCACGTGAGTTGGTGAAGTTACTTACAGAGTAGCTCTTCCACCTCACATGGCCACGGTTCACAATGTTTTCCACGTATCCATGCTTCGGAAGTACATTGCAGACCCTTCGCATGTCAGACTTAGAACCGTTAGAAATCCGAGAGGACTTCACTTTGCTTGAAAACCTGGTTCAGATATTAGATCAGAGAGATCAAGTCCTCTGCAACAAGACTATCTCGTTGGTTCTCGTGCAATGACAACATCATGCTCGAGAAGAGGCTACATAGGAGCGTGAGGCCGAAGTCAAAGCAAAGTACCTAGAGTTGTTTGAATGAGTTTTGTATGTGACTTGTAATTTTGTTTTGGTTTTGTAATGCAAGTATCGTCCAAATTTTCAGGATGAGATTTTTATAAGGGGGAGAGGATGTAGAACCCTGGAACTTTTTGTACATGTCTTGGAACGTGTGTCAAGGCATGATGCTTTGTAATCTCTAATTCCATGAAATGAGAAATTGGAAACCTTTGAGAGTTTGGCAAGAACGCTTTAAAATAATTAAATAAAATAATTAATAATATGTCGTAGCCTTAGAAAATGTTAAAGTAGGAGTGGAATTAGTTCGAGTAATGGATTGAGTGAAAAATGGACTCAGTGGCGAATTTTACAGAGCACCGATCGATCAGTCCATATTAATGATCGATCAGTCCACAACTGATCGATCGGTAGTTATCGACTGGTTAACTAATTTGTATGTGGAATTTTTCTAGAGAGGGTGTTTTTGATCGATCGCTCGGTCGAGAACACCAGTCGATCGGTAGACGACCGATCGCTCGATATTAACCACCGATCAATCGATATATCACGTTTTGCAGAGATTTCATTAAGGGCATTTTCATCTTTTGGGCGTTACACCCTTGCCTATAAGGGTTTGCCCGAGCCATTAGGGGTTCATAAACCCTAAGGCATCAATTTAAGGTAAAGGGAGAGAGGAAAAAGAGGGGTTTTCACCTAGGGTGCATCTTGAGAGAAATCAAGAATTCAAGAACCCTAGATCTCACCTCAAGGCTTGGATTCTTCAAATCCAACTCAGCAAGTGAGGGACACATTCTCCAAGCTAGGGCAACATCTACACGCATGTTTTGGAAGGATTCCTTCCCTTTTTAAGGTCGGTACCATATGCTACCCTCCTAGTTCATATTCTCTTCTCTTCCCTTCTTTCTTGTTTTCCTTAAGTATGAACATAATAGAAGGTGGATTGTGGTGTGGAAATGGATGTGGGGCGATGGATGCCGTGTGGATGTGTTATGATGAATGAAATGGGAAGGGCATTGTGTCGCGACCCAAAACCCACCCTAGGAGTTAGAGTGAACTTTGGACGACTGATCATAACTTACATGACTTGTTTGACAAATAATCCTACAAAAACACCAGGAGCATATACAAAGAGGATATAAACAGCGGAAACATATAATAAAGCAGAGCGGAAGTCTAACAAACCTCTATGTATATACACACATGATCCAAATTATACCGAAAAGATACACAAAGAAAGCGCGGACAGGCCCACCAAAATACATGGATACATCTCTCTCAACTAACCCACAGCTCTATCACTCAGAATCCACAACCGCTAACTAATAGTAGCCCTCTACCGGAGGTTCCTCCACAGGCTCCTCAACGTACTCCTCCTCCACCCAAGGGCTCGGAGCATAGACATCAAATGGAGCAGCCGCTCCGCTATCACTTGCCGACATAAGAAGTACAGTTGAGCATGGAATACTCAGCGAGTACCAAATACTAACCAACAGTCATAGCATAAAAATGGCAATACATAAAATAGGAGCAATTCATATATGTAAAACGGGAACAAGTCATATCATACAAGGAAGTAAAGCAATTTATAATCATGCTTGCATTTCGTAAAAAGCCGATAAAACCTCTTGAAATCATCGTGCACTTGACTTGACTTGAAATATCTCTTTTCATACTTGAAAGCTTGTCGTGTTTGTCTTGCTTGATCTTGTCGAGCGTGTCATGCGTGCTTGCTTGTGATCTTGTGACTTATGAGATACACTGGCGAGATGTCCTTGTGAGATGCACTTGAGAGAGAAGGGAGACCCTTCTTTATGCAATGCACTTGAGAGGGAAGGGAGACCCTTCTTTATGAGATACACTTGAGAGGGAAGGGAGACCCTTCTTTATGCAATGCACTTGTGAGTGAGGGGAGTCCCCTCATGGAATGTTTGTTCTTGTTTTCTTGTGAAAAGCGAGGTAAAACATATCGTAGGATATGTCCTACCTCTAATTCTCATTCTTGAAAAAATCTCGATAACACATGTCATGCATGCCGTGCTCGTGAGATTGTGTACATACTTGCATTTGGAATTAAGCATGACAATTTGGGTAATTCACAATACACATAACATCGATAATTTGAGCAAGTTAATATTCATGCAATTTAGGGAAAGCAAGAAAACACACTATCATAGGCCCTAGGAATTTCCATAATTAATTAAGCATGCATTTTGTAATTTACACCTCATTTTATTCACTTTGGCATTTCATCAAACATAAGGTGTGTTCATTATTTGTTAAACCTACATCATGCTTTTCTAGGTGGGTTATACTCACATCATACATGTTTGTTCGTTATGGATACAATGCCCTCCCCATTTCATTCATCACAACCATACATACGACATCCAATCGCCCATTCACATCCACAACCAACCATTCATCCCATTCACACATTACAACTCATTTTATAGTCATAAATGGGAGAAAGCAAAGAATAGAAAAGAAAAAGAGGAAACTATGACTAAGAGGGTAGCACAAGGTACCGGCCTTGACAAATGAGGGAAAGAATTCCCTTCCAACGCGTCCATGAGTCGCTGCCCTAGCTTGGAGAAACTACTCCTCGCGTGCTTGAACCGGAATCTTGAAGCAATCCAAGTTTGAGGTGATCTAGGGTTCTTAAACCCTTTGATTTCTTCTCAAAAATCAAACCCTAGGTTAGGAAAACCCTTTCTCTCCCCTCCCTAGCTCTCAAATGTCCTAAGTGTTGAGAATGAGCCCTAAAGGCTTGGGCAACCCTTAAGAGGAAGGAGTGAAAGGCCCAAAAGATGAAAACACCCTCAATGAAATTTCTGCAAAAACGCGAAGACCGAGCGATCGGTGTTTATGACCGATTGATCCGTTGCCTACCGAGCGATCGGTGTGTTGACCGAGCTCTCGACCAAAAATCAACTCTCTAGAAAATTTCCCCATACAAATTTTTCGACCAGTCGATAACCTCCGATCGATCGGTTTTGGACCGATCGATCGCTCCATAGACTGAGCGATCGGTGGTCTGCAGGTTTTGACACAGAAACCATTTTCACCCATTTTCCACTACTTGGACTGATCCTAGTTCTCTTTTGACCTTTCCTAAACATGACTAGGGTTTCCCTAAAGCTTGTATATGTGCTTAAATAATTTATTACATTAATCATAGCATTCTTGACACAATTTTCTCACAGTTCCAAATTTCCATTTCATGAATTTGAGATTTCATAGGCTACATGCCTTGGCACTCATACCAAGACATGTACGAAAAGTTTCGGGGTTCTACACGTTGTATCAATAATGAACACACAAGTATGTTATGAACATTAACCCATCTAGAAAAGCATGGTATAGGCTTTAAGCAATAATGTACACACCACATGTTTGATGAAATGTCAAGGTGAAGAAAATGAACTATAAACCAAGAAAGGCATGATTTATAGTATATAAAATTGTTAGAGTTTATGATAGTGTGATTAATTGATTTCTCTAATGGCATGAATAATTACTTGTTGAAATTTATGTTATACTTTATATTGCTGAATCCCAATTGTCATATTTAATTCCAAGTTAAAGTATGTACACGATTTCACGAGCTTGGCATGCATGACATAGTTTGTCGGTGTTTTCAAGAATAAGGGTTTTAGAGGTAGGACATATCTTATGATATGTTTTGCCTCGCTTTTGACAAGACTAAATGCATATCATTTAAGGAGCAGTCTCCCCTCCCTCACAAGTTGCATATCATTGAAAGTGGGGTCTCCCCTCCCTCGCAAGTGCATATCATTAAAAGAGGGGTCTCTCCTCCCTCGCAAGTGCAGCTCATTTAAAGAGGGGTCTCCCCTCCCTCGCAAGTGCATCTCATTTAAAGAGGGGTCTCCCCTCCCTCGCAAGTGTACCTCACAAGTTGCATGAGCATATTTAAATTCCAAGCAAGCACGCATGACATAACACGCATGGCAGACAAGCAAGACAAACATGACAACTTTTCACGCATGAAATGAGTATTTCAAGTTAAGTCAAATACAAGATGATTTCAAGAGTTTTTCTGACTTCGATATGATTCAAGCATGAACTATAAACTGTTTACTTTTCCTGTTAATTATATGAATTGCTTTCTGTTTTACTCTATTATTATTATGCTATGGCTATTGGTTAGTTTTTGTTACACGCTGAGTATTCCATGCTCAGCCGTATGTTTATGTTAGTAGGTACTGAGGGAGCTACTGCTCCATTTGACATCTGTGCTCCTGGCCCATGTGTAGCACCCCAGACTTTTCTGTACTTAATGAATAGCACTTTCTTAGCCAATTGGCCTTCCACGTAGTCTAATTAATAAATAAAGAAGAAATTGAAAATTTTAAAATACTAGGAATGTTCCTCTTCAAAAGGCGAATCCAACACAAGTTGAATCGTCAAAATCCGACGAACGAGTAAAAAGTTATGGCCAAAATACCGAAGTGGGAAAGGTGAGAAAAGCAGAAAAATGGGAAAAATACAATGGATCCGGTCGACCGAATCAGTCACCGGTTGATCGATGCCCATTATCGATTGACCAAACATCGCACTAAATGTATGGGTTTTTATTCCAGAGAGGTCATTTTTGACCGGTCGGCCGATGCCCATTACCGGTCGACCGATCATGCGGGATTTTGTCCTTTTGGCTGGTTTCTGCCGAAATCTTAAGGGTAAATGGGTCTTTGACTTCCCCTTTTCCTATATATACCAAATTTTGCGGGGTTGGGTCTTCACAAACCCTCAAACTTGCATTTGAGAGAAAGCGAGAGAAGAGAAAGAGGGGTTTTCACCTAGGGTTCCTCTTGAGCAAAAATCAAGAGTTCAAGCTCCCTAGATCTCATTCAAAAGCTTAGATTGTTCAAATCCAAGGCAAATCATGTGAAGGACTCGTTCTCCAAGCTAGGGCAGCGTCTCCCATGACATTTTAAGGGTTTTTCTCTTCTTCTTTCAAGGTTTGTACACCCTACTAACTTCCCTAGCAATAACCTATGTTTCTATTGTGAATGGTGACTCTTGATATTGTGCTTTCTTTCCTTATGAAATGTATCATCTTCACTAGGTATAAACAAGATAAGAAAAAGGTATGAATGTGTGGATGGTATGTTGATTGTGGCGATTGGATGCCGTATAGATGTGTATGATGTGTGACATGGAAAATGGTGGAAGGGCATTCTACAATAATGAACGAACCTTGATGTCTTGATGGAAAATATGCACTAAAAGAGGAATGAAATGAATAAGGAATGTTACACATCGTGTGTTTGATCAAATGCCTGAACAAGGGTTAAATAAATTTAAGGAAGAAAATGGAAATAGGATTTTGTAAGTTTTCTTGTAAATGATAAATTGATTCAATGTCTTATATGCTTGCCTATGTTCCTTATGTTAGAATTAGAATTTAAAATGTCATATGCCATGTCTTTAAATTGCTCACGTCATCATGGTTGCCACAATTGACAAGCACACCAGCACGCATGCATGCATGAACCAGGTTTTTCAAGAGTATTTGTGCATGATAAATCAAACAAGAAAACAAGTACATGATAAGGAGGTTGGTAGCCCAAGTGGAAGGGTGCTAGCCTCTGGCTCATAAGTGAAAGGAAACAAGTACAAGACAAGGAGGTTGGTAGCCCAAGTGAAGGGTACTAGCCTCTAGCTCACAAGAGAATGAAATGTTAAGGAGGTTGATTGCCCAAGTGAAGGGTGCTAGACTCTGGCTCACAAGAGAATAAAATGTCAAGGAGGTTGGTAGCCCAGGGATGTGCGGGTGCTAGCCTCAGGCTCACAAGTATACAAGTCAAAAACAAGTCAAGACATGAAATACAAGACAAGGCAGACATGCATACATGATTTTCACATGCAAGACCGAGACACGAAAAAGGGTTTGCCAGCATGAGTTTTACCAAGGTTTTCGCATTCATGAACGCATGTCAAGATATTGATGTTTCTTCATGTTCAATGCTATTTATCTTATGCCGCTAGTATTGCTTTAATTGATATTTCATATTGTGTTCACTATTGCTACTATAGGTAGCTAGTAGCTTGTACTCGTTGAGAATTCCATGCTCAGCCCTACTTTTATGTCGGTAGGTTGTGTGGATGTCCTTGACCCTGAGCCTTGGGTTGAGGAAGAGTGCGTAGAGGAGAGGTAGCCGCCTATCCTATTGCAGCCCCAGGACAATAGGGATTTGGACGTGTGGCCATACATCGACTACTGTTGAGAGGAGAGTCCGAGAGAGTTCCTTTGTGTATTTTGATATTTTGATAGGTGGGCCTATCCACCTTTGACTTGACATGTTATGTATATTTTCACTTGGAATACTATTTTGAAATTTTAGAAGAAAAGAAAAAGTTAGTTTACGCTTCTGCATGCATGTTTCGCTTCCGTGCTCTGATTATGATTAGTATCGTATTATGTTAGCCTTGTTTACTTCAGGATGGTTTGGCAGGTACGATTAGTTGCTCCTAAAGTATCCCTTAACCCCTAGGGGGTATTTTGGGGCGTGACACCATGGGTGGAAGAGGATTACATTGAGGAACCTATAGAGGAGCCTCATGTAGATGAGTACTAGTAGGTGGTAGATTCTAGGTGAGCGTGGGTGAGCACGAGAGATTATGACTACGTATTTTTGTTGGTATGTCTGCACCTTCTTTTGTTTTACATTTTGTACAAACTTGGATCATGTATATATGTAAAGTTTTGGTTAGACGTCCACTGTGCTATGTTGGTTATGCTTCCACTATTTTGTCCTCTATTGTGTATGCTCCGTATGTTTGCAAGATGGTTTGTCAAGTAAGTCATGTAAGTCATGTAAGTCAGGATAAGTCGTCTAAGATTCACTCTAACTCCTAGGGTCGGTTTTGGGTCACGACACATTATGGGTAATTAACCATGATCATGAGATAATTTATATGATATGAGATATCGACAAAGGTCCTTAAGATATATTGTAGGAAAGTTATGTGATTAGATTATCACAGGTAGAGCTAATGACGCATGTGCAATGACAACCCTATAGCAAGTTTCCACGAACTGCAAGAGGGCTCTGGAGGTGCAAGTTAGCAGCTTTTATCTTTCTTTGGTGCATGTTAGCAAGCTTTTTGCTAGGGTTTCATGTCCAACCCTAGGTTGGCCGGCGGTGGGGAAGGAGATCCCCCTCCAAAGGCACCGGATCCCCCTTCCTATACAGCTATAGTTGGAAGACAAACTTCTTCTCAAGCAATCCAATCTCAGATCACTCTTCCTTTCAAAAAACCAGGGATCTTCAAGGGAGAACCAGCAATATATTTTACAGAAGAAGAATCTTGTCTTCTTGCAACTCCTCACCGGTTTACTCTCATTGCAAAGTGTTCTTATGGCCGTCCCCCTTTGGATGTTATTAAAGCTCACATGAAAAAATCCGAGGGTCTCAGATTAGCTTTTTCGGTTGGAATTCTTGATTCAAGACACCTTCTTTTCTGATTCTCTTCAAAGAAGGCTTTCTTATGATATGGCTTAAAGAAGTTGTTTACATTAAGGGTTATCTCTTTCGTTTCATCAAGTGGACTCCATCGTTCGAATCAGGGTTGGAACCTTTAATCGTTCCAATTTGGGTGAGTTTTCCGAATCTTCCTATCCATCTTTTTAATAACTCAGCCCTTGAATCCATTGGTAGCATCCTAGGAAAGGTATTAAAGATTGATGGGCCTACGAAAACTTTCACTAGACCTAGTGTTGCTCGTGTGTGTATAGAGATGGAAATTCTGAAAAAAAACCCGGATAGATTTTGGCTTAGAGTAGGAGACCAAGGTCGATGGCAGCAAGTTGAGTATGAGAAGAAATATAAATTCTGTCTGAAATGCAAGAAGCTAGGGCATGATGATGCAACTTGTTCGGTTGGGAAACCCAGAGAAAGAAAATCCAATAAACGTGAAGAGAATTCAGATTTACCTAAGAATCCAAAACAGCAGTGGATAGTGAAGAATGTGGACTCGAATGAGAGAATAGAAACTATTGATATGGGAGAAACGGAAGATACTAATTCTCTATTGTTAAAAGAAGGAAAGAACAAGGAAACTTCCCAGAACATAGATCCTATTACTACAATATCCAACGCCAGAATCAAGGGAGATGCTGAACCAAATAATAATCAAACAAAACAATGGATACTCCAGGCTTTTCACTCTGCGAATCCAAGCTCTAAAGAGTCTCCTGTTCAGTTCAAAGATGCTGATGACTCTGATAATCTCCACACGGTCCAGGTAAT
The DNA here is from genome assembly GCA_015143295.1 of Tetracentron sinense. Lineage (NCBI taxonomy): Eukaryota > Viridiplantae > Streptophyta > Magnoliopsida > Trochodendrales > Trochodendraceae > Tetracentron > Tetracentron sinense. The sequence goes on along the minus strand of CM026573.1, from coordinate 30,608,134 downwards.
GGAAAAAATTGATACTAATGATTCTTCTTTTTTGACAGAAAAAGATAGTGCTAACCAAGTGTAACGACCCCAAAATCCCACAAGGCTAAAATAGGACTTTGGAATCGCCACATTACTTAAACCTACTTACTAACCATGCATACAAGGCTACTACACGAGTCTCCCAAAAATGAGAGTAATAAAATTCCGATATATAAACCCAATCCAACCTGCACAAGTCTAAGGTCTATATATACAACTCACAATGAACCAATAAGTCTGATACACAACTAATAAGAAGTCTACTGAGCAACATCCTCTAAAAGTCAAATACAAAACTCTCTCAATGAAAAGAAATGTAAACTAAGAGGTGTAGCCGCCCAAGTCTCCGGCTCCCTCCTCAGAAGGCTCACCTTCACCTCCTTCCTCGAGGTAAGTCTCCTCAACCCACGGCTCCGCCGGGTACTCCTGCTCTATACCTGCCAAGACAAAAGTCCGGCTGAGTATAAAGGTACTCAGTGTATATAAAATCCAATCAACAATAATAATATACCTGCACTTAGTCAGAAACATATCCAATAGCATAATAACATAATCAGAGTGCGGAAGAACGGGTGCGCATATACATCATATCATCACCTTGACTCGTGTACTTGTGAGAATCTTAGACTTAGAAAACCATACACTTATGAGGTACTTATGCTTACGAGACCACGTGCTTGTGAGATGCTTATGCTTATGCTTATGCACTTATTCAGATCATACAAGGATGAGACATGCCGTTCTTGGCGGATACGGACCATGCCTTAGAAATCATATGGTTGACATGCCGTTCTTGGAGGATACGGACCTTGTCATGCTTATGCTTATTCAGAATGTCATACATATGCCATGTTCATGCTTGTAGTCCACCTGTGTGACTTGTGAGACTCTTATCTTCGCATACACGTGCTTGTGTACTTAAGTGTCGAAATTAACTTTCGAGTTGGTAATTGCTTAGATTCCGATTTCCCACCATGGAAACTCCACTATATGTCCCATACCAAATAGTTAGAGAATTCCCGGTTTGAGAGCTGTTCCTCTAAGTTCTTATCTTCCCGACTATTAATTCCCATACAATTAATTAGACATACTTAACAAACCATTCGCATATACATATCTTATCATAATCCATATCGCAATTCATAATCAATTTACCACCATTTTATAAGAGTATAATAGCATTTATCCTTTCAAGCATTTTCACAAACACCTTGTGTATGCATAATATGAATCCATTTCTCCTCTATATTTTCAAGCATTCATCAAACCATAATTCATCCATACAATCAATTCACTATTCACATCCACATATTAATCCCATCCTCCATACATTTCCCATCCTCCATATATTTCCCATCCACATCCAATCCACATTTCCATCAATAATTAGCTTACTTCATAGAAAATTAGGGAAAATGCATCAAACATCTATTTCTACCATTCCTAACATCTTAACATTCACAAAACCTTAAAATAAAGTTGATTAGGATAGTATATCGACCTTAGGAATCCTTCCCTTGGATTCAAAACGCTCCCGAGACGATTTGGAGAAGCTTCCCAAACTTTTCTTGCAATCTCCTATCAATCTCCTCCTTCTCCAAGAAAACCCTCTCTCAAAACCCTAGGGTTTCTCCCCCTTTTTTCCAAATTAGGTTAGAACTAGGTGGAGTATTTTAATATTTCGAGTAGGACCCCCTATTTATAGCCTCAAGGTCTGAGAACAAAAAGACCAAAAAGCCCTTACTAAAATTCTGCAAAAACACGAAGCACCGAGCGATCGGTGTTTATGACCGGGCGATCGGTCAAAAACACACTCTCTGGAAAATTTCCCCATACAAAATTTTGGACCAGTCGATAGATACCGATCGATCGGTTCCTGCAGGTTTTGACTCCCTTTACTGTTTTGGCCATAACTTTTTACTCGTTCATCGGATTTTGACGATTCAACTTGCGTTGAATTCGTCTTTCGAAAACGAACATTTTCAGTGTTTTAGAATTTCCAATTTCCACTTAATTAATAAACTAAAATATCCCCAAAGTTGACTGATCTATAATTCCATTAGACAAAACTCACTATTGACTTGACTTAAACTCAAAATGAGGAAAAACACTAAACATGAACCTCGAAGAGGGTTCCAACACCTTTCTAATGGTTCAAGAATCACTCACTTCCAGTAAACGGTGCCAAAACTAGAGCTTCCTAAAGTTTAGGATGTGCTATGACATCCATCCGTTACAAGTTGATTAAGCCTAGTTTACATCACCATAATTAGATATAAATATACACACTTTAACACCTTATAAAGACTAAAATACCCTTAATGCAATGCACTAAAAACATGAAAAAGATTCGGGTCTCTACATCCTCCCCCCCTTAAAAGAATTTCATCCTCGAAATTACGTACCTTAGGTGAACAAGTGCGGGTACTTTTCGCGGACTTCGGCTTCTCTCTCCCAAGTAGCCTCTTCTCTAGAGTGATGCTCCCATTGCAAGAGTACAAGAGGAATGACCTTAGAACGCAAAACTTGCTCTTTCCAGTCCAAAATTCGAGCCGGTTACTCCACTAAAGTCAAATCTTCCCGAACTTCCAACGGTTCCAAATGAATGACATGTGAAGGATCCGCTATGTACTTCCTTAACATAGAGATGTGAAAAACATTATGCACTCCTTCCATGTGAGGTGGTAAGATAACCCGATAAGCAACCTCCCCGACTCGGGTGATGATCTCAAAAGGACCCACATATCTCGGACTGAGCTTGCCTCGCTTGCCAAATCTCATCACCCCCTTCGTAGGTGAGATCTTTACAAATACAAAATCTCCGACTTGGAACTCAAGATCTCTCCTCCGAGTATTGGCATAGCTCTTCTGTCTACTCTGAGCTGCTTTCAACCTCTCCCTGATCAACTGAACTCTATCCACAGTCTGACCAACGAGCTCGGGACCCAAAAGCTTCCTCTCACCAACTTCGTCCCAACACAAAGGTGTACGACAACTCCTCCCATAAAGTGCCTCAAACGGTGCCATCTGAATGCTAGCTTGATAGCTGTTGTTGTAGGCAAACTCAACCAACGACAAGTGATCAACCCAACTACCCTGAAAGTCTAACATGCAAGCTCGTAGCATGTCCTCTATGATCTGGTTCACCCTCTCAGTTTGCCCATCTGTCTGCGGATGAAATGCCGTACTAAAATCCAAATGGGAACCCATGGCCTGCTGAAAACCCTTCCAGAATCTAGATGTAAATCTCGGATCTCGATTAGAAACAATGCTAACTGGCACTCCATGCAAACGAACTATCTCCTTGATATAGAGATTAGCCAATTGATTGGAGTTGAAAGTAGTTCGATATGGAAGAAAATGAGCTGATTTAGTCAATCGGTCAACCACAACCCAAATGGCATCAAAGTTCTTGGCCGTCTTTGTCAAACCAACAATGAAATCCATGGAGATATTTTCCCACTTCCACTCGGGAATAGGAAGAGACTGAAGAATTCCTGCCGGCCTCCTGTGTTCGGCCTTCACCTGCTGACACACCAAACACTTGGATACAAAGGTAGCCACATCTTTCTTCATACCTTTCCACCAGAAATACTTCTTAAGGTTCTGGTACATCTTAGTACCTCCCGGATGCACGGTGTACTTGGACTTGTGTGCTTCATCCAGAATCTCCCTTCTTAAATCCTCATCATCTGGAACACAAAGTCTACCCTTGAAACAAACTCCACCATCCCTCCAAGAGAAATCCTCAAACCCACTGCTTAGTGACTTATTCATGGCAGCGTGCAGTTCTCCATCATTCCACTGCAGATCTTTAATCCTGTTCAAAAAGGTTGGCCTGACCATAATGTTAGCCAACAAGGCTCCAGAAGCTCCCACACTGAAACCTGCATCAAGGCTAGACGCCTCTTCTGGTAGCTTCCATTCTTGGACCATCAAGTGTGCCAAGAACCCAGTAGGTCTCCTACTTAGAGCATCTGCCACTACATTCGCTTTCCCCGGGTGGTACTGGATAGAACAATCATAATCCTTGAGAAATTCCACCCAACGTCGCTGCCTCAAATTCAGCTCTTTCTGCGAGAATAAATACTTTAGACTTTTGTGGTCGGTGAAAACTTCAAACTGCGCACCGTACAAGTAGTGTCTCCAGATCTTAAGAGCAAAAACCAAGGCTGCTAACTCCAAATCATGGGTATGATAGTTCTTCTCGTGGTCTTTCAACTGCCGAGAAGCATAGGCAATCACCTTCCCGTGTTGCATAAGAACACAACCTAACCCAACGAGTGAGGCATCACTATACACCACAAAATCTTCACTACCCGATGGAACAGTCAAGATCGGAGCGGTGGTGAGACGCTTCTTCAACTCAAGAAAACTCTTCTCACATTTCTCATTCCACTCGAATCTAGCGTTCTTTCGAGTTAGATGAGTAAGCGGAGCTGCCAAACTAGAAAATCCTTCTACAAATCTTCGATAATATCCAGCTAGGCCCAAGAAACTTCGAACCTCTGTAACACTCTTTGGCCTTCCCCATCCTTCCACTACTTCTATCTTAGCAGGGTCAACTGAAATCCCCTCTTCTGACACCACATGGCCTAGAAATGCTACTTTTTCTAGCCAAAACTCGCACTTGCTAAGCTTAGCATATAGCTTATGCTCACGGAGTGTCTTCAGGGTGATCCGGAGATGCATCTCATGCTCCTTCTGTGTCCTGGAGTACACTAAAATGTCATCCACAAACACGATCACAAAGCGGTCCAGAGTCGGCTTGAAGATCCTGTTCATGAGATCCATGAATGCTACCGGGGCGTTTGTCAAACCGAACGGCATGACTAAGAATTCAAAATGCCCATATCTGGTCCTTAAAAGCAGACTTAGGCACATCTTCCGCCTTTATCTTCAGCTGATGGTAGCCTGACCTCAAATCCATCTTAGAGAAATACTTAGCTCCTTGCAACTGATCAAACAAGTCATCGATCCTAGGTAAAGGATATTTGTTCTTGATAGTGACCTTGTTCAGTTGCCGATAGTCAATACACATCCTCATCGAACCATCCTTCTTCTTCACAAACAAAACAGGAGCTCCCCAAGGTGATACACTTGGACCGATAAATCCAAGACTAAGCAATTCGTCAATCTGCTCCTTAAGCTCTTTCAACTCTGCTGGAGCCATCCTATATGGCGCTTTAGAGATGGGTGCCGTACCCGGAACCAACTCAATTGCAAACTCTACTGCTCTATCCGGTGGCAAACCCGGTAAGTCTTTAGGAAAGACATCCATGAATTCCTCTACAATAGGGGTACTTGAGAAATCTGGTGCTTTCGAGGTAGTAAGACTCAATGCCGCGAAACGAGCTAAGTCCTTCTTCTTCAACCCTTGGAAACGAAAAGAAGGCTCACTGATTGGTCTAAAGTTGACTACCTTCCCAAAACAGTCGACATGCCCATGGTATTTGGAAAGCCAATCCATACCTAAAATGACGTCAAAGTCTTGGAACTCAAGGACAATAAGATCGGCTGGCATCTCTCTCTGGCCTACTCGAATATCACAAGCTCGATAGACCTTATCAGTAATAACAGAAGTACCAACAGGAGTAGCGATAGACAATTCACGATCTAACAGACTTGGCTCAAATGGAAATTCTCGTGCAAAACTAGGTGTGATGAAGGAGTGAGTGGAACCAGTATCGATCAAAACATGAGCGAGGAAATCATTTATCGACAATGAGCCTGAATTAATACACAAAGCTAATTTGTCAAATCATGAATACATACATGCATCTTACATCATACCACATAACATTTAATATCACACACATAGCATCAGAATAATATTTTAATTGACTAAAGCACAATTAAACGTACCCTGCACAACGTCGTCGGACGTCTGTGCATCCCGCTCTGAGGTAGCAAACACTCGACCCTGAGCTGGCTGGTGAGGCTACTGAGGTCTAGGACCCTGTGGTGGCCTCTGCTGTGTGGACTGCCTAACTGGGGGCCTGACTCCCTGTGACTGAGTCGACTGAATCCCCTGCTGAATGCGGAGTGGGCAATCTCGGATCCGGTGTGAGACCTCTCCACAATGGAAACAACTTCCAGTAATTGCCCTACACTCTCCCACTCTGTGCCTCTTTCCGCACTGGCGGCATACATCAAACAGCTGAATGCCAGAAGTAGGCGGAGCCACCTGAGCTGCTCGTGGGGCTACCTGAGTCGGCCTCTGATAAGGGGTAGACCTAGCAATGGGCATAGGACCTGCTATCCTCGACCTCTTGTCCTGGGGGACAAACCTGCTTGCTTGCATCTTCTCCCTCTTCTTCAACAATTCTTCTGAATTCTTCTCAGCTATCAAAGCACGCTGATACACCTCCCTACATGTTTCGAGCTGAAGTATCGAAACCTTCTCCCGAATAAAATCCTTCAAACCTCGCTCAAACCTCTTTGCCTTCATTCTCTCCGTAGCAATCAAGTGAGGAGCGAACCTAGAAAGCTCTACAAACTTGGCCTCATACTCGGCCACTGACATCCTCCCTTGCTCCAAGGTAGAGAATTCAATCTCCTTTTGATCTCTCACAAACACCGGGAAGTATCTCTCATAGAAGATGTCGAGGAACTCTCCCCAAGTCCACTCTTGTCCAGCTCGCACCTCATTCCTCTGCCTAGATGCGGCCCTCCACCAATGTTCAGCCTCGCCTTCCATGACGAAGGAGGCCCATTTCACCCTCTGCTCATCGGTAGCTTCAAGCATAGTGAAGATCTTCTCCAGTTGCATGATCCACAACTCGGTAACTGAGGGGTCTGTACTACCATAGAAGGCTGGAGGACTCATTCTCCTAAAAGCTTCCACTCCGTTATGACGAGGTGGGTGAACATCAACCGCCCTCTCTTGCCTAGCTTGACCAGCAGCTAGCAGCGCAGTTTGCTGAGCCATAATTTCAGCCTGCCTCTCTATGGCTGCAGCAATAGCTTCCATAGCCTGACTCACATTGGCTTGGGAAGCACCATCTGGAGTATCCCCATCAGTCACACTACCTCCTCTATTCCTATTATTTCTTCCACCCCTTCTCATGCTTACAATCCTGAGAAGAAGAAAGCAATCCATTTAGAACACACTCACATAAAATTCCTAAGTCTACGCTTAATCAAAACTCAATCCTCAACAATTTTAAAGTCCTGAACTTGATGTTACTTCCCTAAGGTTCACATCTTCCTATACCTTACACTTAATACCTTAGCCCTAAGGACTCTAATGCCTTGAGTACTGATTGATATCCTTTGGTATCAGACCTGGAGTGACATAACATGATTCCTACTAAGAGGACAATTTAGCCCAAGGGAACCTAATGCCTAGAGCTCTGACACCACCTCTGTAACGACCCCAAAATCCCACAAGGCTAAAATAGGACTTTGGAATCGCCACATTACTTAAACCTGCTTACAAACCATGCATACAAGGCTACTACATGAGTCTCCCAAAAATGAGAGTAATAAAATTCCGATATATAAACCCAATCCAACCTGCACAAGTCTAAGGTCTATATATACAACTCACAATGAACCAACAAGTCTGATACACAACTAATAAGAAGTCTACTGAGCAACATCCTCTAAAAGTCAAATACAAAACTCTCTCAATGAAAAGAAATGTAAACTAAGAGGTGTAGCCGCCCAAGTCTCCGGCTCCCTCGTCAGAAGGCTCACCTTCACCTCCTTCCTCGAGGTAAGTCTCCTCAACCCACGGCTCTGCCGGGTACTCCTGCTCTATACCTGCCAAGACAAAAGTCCGGCTGAGTACAAAGGTACTCAGTGTATATAAAATCCAATCAACAATAATAATATACCTGCACTTAGTCAGAAACATATCCAATAGCATAATAACATAATCAGAGTGCGGAAGAACAGGTGCGCATATACATCATATCATCACCTTGACTCGTGTACTTGTGAGAATCTTAGACTTAGAAAACCATACACTTATGAGGTACTTATGCTTACGAGACCACGTGCTTGTGAGATGCTTATGCTTATGCTTATGCTTATGCACTTATTCAGATTATACAAGGATGAGACATGCCGTTCTTGGCGGATACGGACCATGCCTTAGAAATCATGTGGTTGACATGCCGTTCTTGGAGGATACGGACCATGTCATGCTTATGCTTATTCAGAATCTTATACATATGCCATGTTCATGCTTGTAGTCCACCTGTGTGACTTGTGAGACTCTTATCTTCGCATACACGTCCTTGTGTACTTAAGTGTCAAAATTAACTTTTGAGTTGGTAATTGCTTAGATTCCGATTTCCCACCATGGAAACTCCACTATATGTCCCATACCAAATAGTTAGAGAATTCCCGGTTTGAGAGATGTTCCTCTAAGTTCTTATCTTCCCGACTATCAATTCCCATACAATTAATTAGACATACTTAACAAACCATTCGCATATACATATCTTATCATAATCCATATCGCAATTCATAATCAATTTACCACCATTTCATAAGAGTATAATAACATTTATCCTTTCAAGCATTTTCATAAACACCTTGTGTATGCATAATATGAATCCATTTCTCCTCTATATTTTCAAGCATTCATCAAACCATAATTCATCCATACAATCAATTCACTATTCGCATCCACATATTAATCCCATCCTCCATACATTTCCCATCCTCCATATATTTCTCCTCTATATTTTCAAGCATTCATCAAACCATAATTCATCCATACAATCAATTCACTATTCACATCCACATATTAATCCCATCCTCCATACATTTCCCATCCTCCATATATTTCCCATCCACATCCAATCCACATTTCCATCAATAATTAGCTTACTTCATAGAAAATTAGGGAAAATGCATCAAACATCTATTTCTACCATCCTAACATCTTAACATTCACAAAACCTTAAAATAAAGTTGATTAGGATAGTATATCGACCTTAGGAATCCTTCCCTTGGATTCAAAACGCTCCCGAGACGATTTGGAGAAGCTTCCCAAACTTTTCTTGCAATCTCCTATCAATCTCCTCCTTCTCCAAGAAAACCCTCTCTCAAAACCCTAGGGTTTCTCCCCCTTTTTGCCAAATTAGGTTAGAACTAGGTGGAGTATTTTAATATTTCGAGTAGGACCCCCTATTTATAGCCTCAAGATCTGAGAACAAAAAGACCAAAAAGCCCTTACTAAAATTCTGCAAAAACACGAAGCACCGAGCGATCGGTGGTTATGACCGAGCGATCGGTTGCTACCGATCGATTGGTGTTTATGACCGGGCGATCGGTCAAAAACACACTCTTTGGAAAATTTCCCCATACAAAATTTTGGACCAGTCGATAGATACCGATCGATCGGTTTTGGACCGATCGGTCGCTGGTTCTGACCAAGCGATCGGTTCCTGCAGGTTTTGACTCCCTTTACTGTTTTGGCCATAACTTTTTACTCGTTCATCGGATTTTGACGATTCCACTTGCATTGGATTCGTCTTTCGAAAACGAACATTTCCAGCATTTTAGAATTTCTAATTTCCACTTAATTAATAAAGTAAAATATCCCCAAAGTTGACTGATCTGTAATTCCATTAGACAAAACTCACTATTGACTTGACTTAAACTCAAAATGAGGAAAAACACTAAACATGAACCTCGAAGAGGGTTCCAACACCTTTCTAATGGTTCAAGAATCACTCACTTCCAGTAAACGGTGCCAAAACTAGAGCTTCCTAAAGTTTAGGATGTGCTATGACATCCATCTGTTACAAGTTGATTAAGCCTAGTTTACATCACCATAATTAGATATAAATATACACACTTTAACACCTTATAAAGACTAAAATACCCTTAATGCAATGCACTAAAAACATGAAAAAGATTCGGGTCTCTACACCAAGTGGATTTACTCAACGTAAATAAATCCCAGCAAGTCTTGGAAGGTATGATCTCTCCTATTATTTCAGTTGATAAAAACACTGATCATCTTGAGGAATATCATGCTATAGAATCGGTGATGATTAGAAACTCTCTCCAAGATTTAGATAATCAAAGCATGGAGCTGAACAAGGGTAATAATCTGTTTTTATCTAGAGATAAGAACCCAAAATTTGATAATACCAACAAGATAATTAATGAATCCAATAGTGCCCTGGAAAGGAATACTATCCTATCTAAATCTGAGTTAAATGGTCTTCGGATGTCAGAAAACATATCCTTTCGAATTAATTCTCAATACTTAAATCGTTATTGTATGTGGAACAATCTAGTGGAGACTATAGAAAATCTAGATACTACCTCTCAATATCAGAATATGGGGACTAAATTTAAAGAACAATCTCAAACTATGGAATTTCATTCCACTTTTGAAGTTTGTTCTTTAGTTAATATAGAAGATTTTAAAAAAGATGGGTTAAAGTTTTCCAAAAAACTCCTTAATTTTGAATTATTTATCAATCAGCCTTTGGAAAATTCTAAACGGAAAAATAACTCAACTAAAATTAGTGCCACAACGGACAGAGTTACTCGATCTAAAACTGCGGTTCTCTCTAAAGAAACAAACTCCAAAAATATTATTAATGAATAAATATTTAATCTGGAATATAAGAGGAGTTGGAAATTTGGCTTCTAAAGCTAGATTAAAAAATTTAATTTCTTCTAATCTTGTTTCCTTAGCTATTATTGAACCAAAAAAAAAATTTTGACTCTATCCATGAAATATGTTCTTTTGTTGGTATGGACAATCACTTTAATTCTAACTTTAATCATGATAAGATATGGTTGTTCTGGAAAAATAGTATTACTGTATCCTATATTTCTTCTTCTGATCAAATGTTAGTTGTAGATGTATGCGATAACTCTATGGTTCAGATTAGATGCGCTTTCATTTATGCCAAATGTACAAGACAGGAGAGACTTTCCCTTTGGGCAGATCTTAATGTTGCTTTTAATACTTATTCTGGTCCTTTTTTCATCGGTGGTGATTTTAATGCTATTGCTGTTTCTAATGAAAAAATGGGAGGTAGGGATGTAAACTATGACTCTATGGAAGATTTTAAAACTATGATTAATGATTTGGGCCTGATGGATGCTGGTTTTTCTGGTAACAAATACACTTGGTGTAACAATCAACAGGGTGTTCATCGTATTTATGCCCGTCTTGATCGTATCTTAATCAATCCTGAGTGGACTCATAAATATCATTACTCGACGGTTTCTCATCTATCTAGAATTGCATCAGATCACTCTCCCCTTTTGTTTGTATTTGGTGAAGCTCCCATTAATCGTCCCTCTCCTTTCAAATTTCAGCAAATGTGGATTTCTCATTCGGATTTTTCTAGAGTTGTGACTGACTCTTGGGTTTCCCCTATTTCAGCTAATCCTATTATGACTTTCTTCCTAAAACTTAAAAGATTAAAAGTAACCCTAAAAATTTGGAATAGAGATGTCTTTGGTAATATTTTCATAAAACTGAAAGAAATAGAGAATCAAATAGGTTTTCTGGAAGAGGAAATTCAAAATTCTTGGGAAGAGGAAAAACATGATAGATTATCTAAGCTTAAAACTGAGTTGCAGTCTGTTCTCCTCCAAGAAGAAATTTATTGGAGACAAAAATCTAGAATCCAATGGCTGAAAGAGGGGGATAACAACACAAAATTTTTCCACATGGTCACTAATTCTAGAAGATGTCGGAATGGAATCCATAGAATCAAAGATGCTCAAGGAAATTGGCTAGATAATCAGGAGGATATTGGGAAGGAAGCAGTTTCCTTCTTTCAAAATCTGCTTACTTCTAACAATTCTATGATTGATTCTACTATATTGAATTTTATTCCTAATCTTATTACTGAGGATAATAATAATACTATTTCTATGTCACCCACAATTATAGAGATCAAAAATATTGTCTTTAGCATGTCGGCTGATAGTGCTCCTGGTCCAGATGGTTATACTGGATATTTTTTTTAGTCTTGTTGGGATATAATTAAAGATGATCTTTTCCATGCTATTACATTTTTTTTCTTGACTGCTGATATGCCTAGAGCTATAAATGCGACTGCTATTGCCTTAATTCCAAAATGTATTTCTCCTACTTCTTTCTCGGAATTTCGGCCTATTAGCTTATGTAATTTCTTTGACAAAATCATATCGCGTATCTTGTCTGATAGAATTGGTTTATTGCTTCCCAACATTATTTCTGAGGAGCAAAGTGCCTTTGTTAAGGGTAGAAATATCTTAGATAATGTTAGTATTGCTCAGGAAATGGTGCAAGATATTGATAGGAAAATTATTGGAGGTAATGCCATTTTTAAACTTGATATGTCTAAAGCATATGATCGAATGGAGTGGAATTTCATCTTTGCAGTCTTGGGTAAAATGGGTTTTAATGAAGAGGTTATGAGATTAATTCGTGGCTGTCTTTTTAATCAATCCTTTTCTATTCTTATCAATGGCTGTTTACAAGGTTTTTTTCAGAGCTCGCGAGGTCTCCGGCAAGGTGATCCTATTTCTTCGGCTCTTTTTATTCTAGCGGAAGAAGTTCTTAGTCGGGGTATCAAACAAATCTCTGTGAGTCTTTCTTCTACTTATAAATTAGGGAGATTTGGTAACCCGATTACTCACCTTCTCTTTGCGGATGATACCCTTTTATTTTGCAATGGCAAGAAGAATAATATTAAGAAACTTTTTGATTTTATTGCCTCTTATGAAAAGTCGTCAGGGCAATTAATTAATATAGAAAAAAGTGCTTTCTATTGCTCTGATCACACGTCTAGAAGAAGATCAGATTCCAAAGCTAACTGGGTGGGGATCCCTCGAAAGAATTTCCCATTTCGTTATTTGGGAGTTCCCATTTACAAGGGTCGCCTTAAAAAGGTGTATTTCAACTCCCTTATTGATTCTATAAATGCTAAGGTAGAAGGTTGGAAATCCAAATTTCTATCTTCGGGTGGGAGACTTATTCTGATTAAACATGTTTTATCCTCCATTCCCACTTATTTACTAGCTGGTATTCATGTACCTAAAGCTATAACAAACCAAATTGATAACATTTTGGCTCGCTTTTTTTGGAATAATACTAATGAAGTTAAAAAGTGTCACTGGGTTAACTGGAAAGTTTGTTCCCTTCCCACTTTGGAAGGTGGTCTAGGAATTTGGAAAATGAATGACTTTGCTTTAGCCCTTAGAGTTAAACAAGCCTGGAACTTTTATCAATCATCTAATCTTTGGTCTAAATTTTTTAGAGATAAGTATCAAATTAAGCATATTTGGAATGCTTCCTACAGGGCGAGCTCTTCTAAAACTTGGATCAAAATTAGCCTTCTCTGTAAGCATGTGATTTATAATTCGATTTCTCTAATTGGTGATGGTTCTAGGATAAATTTTTGGCTTGATAGATGGTTTGGAGAGGTTCCTCTCATAGATTATGCTATTTCTACTCCTAATTCTTTTCCAGTTATTTTTAATATGCTTGATTATAATGCTAACTGGGATTTCTCTATGGTTAATAAATATTTGCGTATTCATCTTCAAATGGCTATTAGAAAAGCTGGTTTTTTCCTTTCTGAATCAGAGGATGTTTTCATATGGAGTCCCAATTCCAAAGGTAATTTTTCAGTTAAGTTTGCTTGGGAGAACATTAGAAATCCTTCCCCTCGGAAAGAATGGAGTAAGTATATTTGGAATGACATTGTCCCAAAGAAAATTCAAATCTTTGGATGGAAGGTAATGTATGGTGTAGTATCAACTGATAACAAGATTCAATCTATTGGTATTCCTTTTGTTAGCTGTTGCACCTGTTGCACCAATGGCCACATTGAAAATCTAACTCATCTTCTTTTTCATAGTAATATTGCAGCTCGTATATGGAGGTATTTTGCAGGTTATTGTTCTATCATCATTCAGCCCAGTGACACCATCTAATGTTTTCTGATGAGGTGGTTCAGAGCTTTTGACAGCATCCAGAATGAACTCTACATATTGCTTCCCCTTCTTATTATATGGGAAATTTGGAAAGAAAGGTGTTCTCGCAGATTCAAAGGTACCAAGAAATCTTCTGATAGTCTTATTGCCCGTATTAATCATGGAATGATGGCTATGGGAAGTATTCCAAGAAAGAAGAGATTGGATTTCTCTATACTAAATATTGGTACTTCTCCTCAAAAGCAAAGAGCTTTCATTTCTATTGTCAAGTGGATTCCTCCTACAATTGGAAGAATTAAACTTAATGTAGATGGGGCTTCAAGAGGTAATCCAGGTATAGCAGGAGGTGGAGGTATCATTCGAAACCACAATGGAGATATTCTAGCTTGTTTCTTTGCTTATTATGATAACTGTACCAATTATGTGGCTGAATCTAGAGCCTTGCTTGATGGTATCTTGCTTTGTCAATCTAGAGGGTATTCGTAGATTGACATTGATTCTGACTCTAAAACTCTGGTTAAAGCTTGGAATGGGAAGTCTACTCACTCATGGACTGCTTGGTATTGGAATAAACAGATAAATAAAGTTCTCAGATTAGTTTCTAATATTCATCATGTCACGCCCCAAAATACCCCCTAGGAGTTTAGGGATAATTTAGGCGTGACACTTCGTACCTGCCGAACCATCCTGTAGTAAACAAGATAAATAAAGTACTAAACAATGATATTCAGAGCGCGGAAGCTAAACATAATTTGCGGAAGCGAAAACTAAAATTTTCTTTTCTTTATAATGATCCAAAATGTAGTATTCCAAGTTAACATAAATACAAAACACGTCTAAGTCTAAGGTGGACAGGCCCACCTATCAAAATATCAAGATACATAAGACCCAACACTATCTCGCTCAATAGTCAGCCCCGTGGGGCCAATGGTCTAAGTCTCTCGCCTCCGCCTAAGGCTCGACTACTAGATCCTCATACGGTTCTTCCTCCCCGTAGTCCTCCTCTATCCAAGGACCCTGATCACAGATGTCAAGAGGGGCTCGTGCACCTGCCGACATGAAAGTACGGCTGAGCATGGAATACTTAGCGAGTACAAGCTACTAGCTAGCCATAACAATAATAACACACGTAATAGTAATACCATATAAAGCAGTAATAGAAGTATCACAAACTAAACAGTGTTTGGCATGGTACAATACAATCATCTAGAAGTGCGTGCATGAATGCAAAACACCGATAAAACCCATGCTTGAAAACCCACGTCATGTCTCCGTATGCCTCGTAGAAATCATGTATGCGTGCATGCATGAATGCATGATCATCATCTTGTAAATTTCCATCTTGTAACTTGTGAGCCAGAGGCTAGCACCCGAATCTCCCTGGGCTGCCAACCTCCATGATATGCAATGCACTTGTGAGCCAGAGGTTAGTACCCGAATGTCCCTGGGCTACCAACCTCCTTGATATGCAGTGTTTGGTTTTCTTGTGAGCCAGAGGCTAGTACCCGAATGTCCCTGGGCTACCAACCTCCTTGACAATAAGTGATTTTTATTACTTGTTTAGTTTTCTTGTGAGCCAGAGGTTAGCACCCGAATCTCCCTGGGCTACCAACCTCCTTGACAATAGGTGAGTTAGGGGTTATCTTGTGAGCCAGAGGCTAGTACCCGAATTCTCCCTGCGCTACCAACCTCCTTGACATGCAATATTTTCTTGTTGTTTATTATATGCACATGCTCTTGAAATCTCGGTTCATGCTATCATGCGTGCTCATGTGCGTGCCAATAATAACAATCGTGGGAATGCGTTTAACAAAAGAGATATGGCATTCAATTCAATTCATAATATTAGCATAGGTAACTTAAGTAATTCACATGACATTGGATCAATTCATCGTCTATAAAATCACATGCATAAAACCTATTTCCATTTTCTTCATCTAAGTCGTTTATTCATAGTTTAGGCATTTTGTCAAACACAACACATGCAATGTTTCTTAATAATTCATCTTGTTCTTTTTAGAGCATATTTTCCATCCAAACATCAAGGTAAGTTCATTATTGGTAAAATACCCATCCACCATTTCCATCACACACATCACACAACATACATCTCGGCATCCAATCGCCACATCTAACATTCCATCCACACATCCACACCTTTTCCATTATCTTGTTTATATTTAATGGGGGATAACACATTTCATAAGGAGGAAAACATAATATAAAGAATCACATTTTTATATAGAAGACCTAGATTTTTGCTAGGGTAAGTTAGTAGGGTGTACTAACCTTAAGTCAAGGCTTGATCTTGGTTGTAAACCTTGATTGGAGCTTCCACTTGAAAAGAGGAACCCTTTGCTTGAAGGAGACTTGTGTTGGGGAAGAAACCCCTTTCAAAAACGTGAGTGAGTGCTGCCCTAGCTTGGAGAATGCACCCCACCCGAGCTTTAGCCTTGAACTTGAAGCAATCCAAGTTGAGGATGATCTAGGGTTCTTAAACCCCCTTTGATTTCTCCTCAAAAAAAAACCCTAGGTTAGAGTCTCTTCTCCTCTCTCAAACTCTCAAAATCTCATAAGTATGGTAAATGAATCCCTAAGGCTCGTGCAAGCCTTAAGAAGAAAGGGTTTAACCCCCAAAAGATGAAAAAGCCCTTAATGAAATTTCTGCAAAAACGCGAAGACCGAGCGATCGGTGGTTATGACCGATCGATCGGTTGCCTACCGAGCGATCGGTTGATTGACCGAGATCTCGGTCAAAAATCAACTCTCTGGAGAATTTCCCCATACAAATTTTTCGTCCAGTCGATAGCCTCCGATCGATCGGTTTTGGACCGATTGATCGCTCCATGGACCGAGCGATCGGTGCTCTACTGGTCCCGACTGTTTTGGCCATATCTTTTGACTCGTTCGTCCGATTTTGACGATTCAACTTGCGTTGGATTCGTCTCTCGAAAACACACATTTATGATGTTTCGGAATTTCCAATTTCTCCCCTATTTATTAATTAGACTACACGGAAGGCCATTTAACTACGAAATACTTATTCATTTAAAGATGGAAAAGTCTGGGGTGCTACATTCTCCCCCCCTTACAAAAATTTCATCCCCGAAATTTGGACGATACCTACATACACAAAATCAAAACAAAATTACAAGCCATATGCACAAGTCTCTTCAAACAACTCGGGATACTTTGCTTTGACTTCGGCTTCACGCTCCCACGTGGCTTCTTCTCGTGCATGATGTTGCCATTGCACGAGGACTAGCGGAATAGTCTTGTTGCGAAGTACTTGGTCTCTTCGATCCAAAATATGAACCGGCTTCTCAACCAAAGTGAGGTCCTCTCGAATCTCAACCGGATCAAGCTCGATGACATGAGAAGGATCTGGGATGTACTTCCGAAGCATGGAGATATGAAGCACATCGTGGACCGCCGCCATGTGAGCGGGCAAAGCAACACGGTAAGCAACTTCACCGACTCGAGTAATGATCTCGAATGGACCCACATATCTCGGGCTAAGCTTGCCTCTCTTCCCGAATCGCATAACACCCTTGGTTGGTGAAATCCTTACAAATACACAATCACCGACTCGGAATTCAAGATCCCTCCTTCGATTGTCGGCATAGCTTTTCTGCCTATCTTGGGCGGTCTTTAACCTCTCCTGGATAAGCTTGACCCTATCCGCGGTTCGTTCAATCAACTCGGGGCCCAAAATCTTTCTTTCTCCAACTTCATCCCAATACAAAGGGGATCTACAACTTCTTCCGTATAAGGCTTCAAAAGGTGTCATTTGTATGCTTGCTTGATAACTGTTATTGTAGGCGAATTCCACCAAAGGTAGGTGATCCTCCCAACTTCCTTTAAAATCCAACATACAAGCTCGGAGCATGTCTTCTATCAATTGATTCACCCTCTCTGTTTGCCCATCAGTCTGTGGGTGGAAAGCCGTGCTAAAGTCTAGTGGGAACCCATAGCATCCTGAAAGCTTTTCCAAAACCTGGAAGTGAATCGAGGGTCTCTATCCGACACAATGCTCACTGGCACCCCATGCAACCTTACTATCTCTTTGATGTATAGTTCCGCTAACTGATTGGAGTTGAATGTAGTCCGGTACGGTAAGAAATGAGCGGACTTCGTGAGTCTATCAACAACTACCCATATAACATCAGTCTTCCTAACCGTCTTCGGCAACCCCACGATGAAGTCCATAGAGATATGTTCCCATTTCCACTCAGGAATAGGGAGAGATTGCAAAAGACCCGCCGGTCTCAAATGCTCCGCTTTCACCTGTTGGCACACCAAACACCATGCCACATACTCCGCAACCTCCCTCTTCATGTTTCGCCACCAAAAGTGACTCTTGAGGTTTCGGTACATCTTCGTACCCCCAGGATGCACTGTGTACTTTGAACGGTGAGCTTCATCCATGATCTCTCTCCGAAGGTCTGCATTGGCTGGGACACAAAGTCTTCCCTTGAATGTAATAGCACCCCGGCTAGTGAGAGAGAAGTCCGTGCTACCCTTGGCAACTTCCTTGTCCCGAAAGCCAACAAGTCAGCATCCGTGGCTTGATACTCTTGGATCAAATCTATAAGGTACGGCTGAACCGTAACATTTGCCAAAACGGGACCGAGGACGGAGTCATTCACACTGATGTCCAAATTTGCCAAATCTTCTAACAATCTCCATTCTCGCACTAACATGTGAGCCAACAACCCCGGTGGTTTCCTACTCAAGGCGTCTGCCAACACGTTTGCTTTTCCCGGGTGATATTGGATAGTGCACTCATAGTCTTTTAAGAACTCAATCCAACGTCGTTGTCGTGTAAGTTTAACTCTTTTTGGGAAAAGAGATACTTGAGGCTCTTATGGTCTGTGTACACATAGAACTCCACCCCGAACAGATAATGTCGCCAAATTTTGAGTGCAAACACGACCGCCGCAAGCTCCAAGTCGTGAGTGGGGTAGTTCTTTTCATGCTCTTTCAACTGCCTTGATGCATAGGCAATGACTTTCTTGTGTTTCATTAGGACATACCCGAGTCCGACGTGCGACGCATCACTATACACCTCATACCCAAAAGGTCCAGATGGCACAGTAAGGACAGCGGCTGTGGTGAGGCATTTCTTCAACTCTTGGAAACTTACTTCACATCGGTCACTCCAACTGAACTTTGCATTTTTCCTTGTCAAGTAGGTGAGAGGTGCAGCCAAACTGGAGAATCCCTCCACAAATCTCCGGTAGTAGCCTGCCAATCCGAGGAAACTACGTATCTCCGTGATGCTCTTGGCCCTCTCCCAACTCATGACTGCCTTAACCTTGGCTGGATCTACAGAAATGCCCTCGGCCGACACCACGTGTCCAAGAAATGCGACCTTCTCTAACCAGAACTCGCACTTACTCAATTTGGCATATAGCCTATGCTCTCTCAACATCTCCAGAGCAAGGTGGAGGTCTCGTGCGTGATCTTCCCGTGTCTGGGAATACACCAAAATGTCATCAATGAATACAATCACGCATCGATCCAAGTAAGATCGGAACACCCGGTTCATCAAATCCATGAATGCCACCGGTGCATTCGTCAGCCCAAAAGGCATGACAAGGAACTCGTAATGCCCATACCGAGTCCTGAAAGCCGTCTTCGGAACATCTTCCACCTTGATCCTTAATTGATGATACCCCGATCAAAGATCAATTTTGGAGAAGAATCTCGCTCCCTTCAGTTGGTCGAACAAGTCATCGATCCTTGACAAGGGATAACGATTCTTGATAGTTACCTTGTTCAACTGACGGTAGTCTATACACATTCTCATCGACCCGTCTTTCTTCTTTACAAAAAGGACCGGAGCTCCCCATGGTGACACACTTGGTTGGATGAAACCAAGTTGTTGTAACTCCTCCATTTGCTTCTTCAATTCTTCAAGCTCTATTGGGGCCATTCTATATGGGGCTCTTGAAATCGGAGTGGTGCCCGGAGTAAGCTCTATAGCGAACTCAATCTCCCGATTCGGAGGTAACCCGGGAAGTTCCTCCAGAAACACGTCCAAGAACTCACTCACGACCGGAATGGCCGAGGAGTTTTGTGCTTCTGGGTTTGCTATACTCAAGGCTGCGAGGTGAGCAATGTCCCTCTCTCTTAATCCTCGGAAGTGAAAAGGCTTACCCCTTTTCGGCTTGAAATTCACCATCTTTTCAAAAAACGCAACATTCCCGTGATGGTTTGACAACCAATCCATCCCTAAGATGACATCAAAATCCAAGTCTTGAAAAGCTAGGACGATGAGATCGGCTAACAGTTCATTCTCCCCCACTTGAACCACACTATCCCTAAATATCTTGTCCATATCAACTGACTTGCCGAGTGGAGTTGCAATGGTCAACTCCCGCTCTAACGGAGTAGACTCAGTCAAAAATACCTTTGCGAAACTAGGTGACACAAAGGAGTGAGTGGATCCTGTGTCGATCAACACACGGGCGAGACACTCGTTCACTAATAAAGCGCCTGTGCGATTAAGTAACTACTATTAGTAGATTTCAAACAATCACAAGCATCATACATAGAATAACCCTTAGTATAAATAATCACATAATAAACCATAGAAATTTTACACAACTTAGACTCTAGAATTTTTGTGTACCTTGCACGACATCGTCGGATGCACGTGCGTCTCTCTCCAATAGGGCGAAGACTCAGCCCTGGGTGGCTGGGCGAGGAGGCCGTGTAGACTGTGAGGCCCTCGAAGCCTGAGAAGAGCTAGGCTGAGATGTCTGCCTAATTGGGGGCCTGCTCCCCGAAGACTGAGCTGGTAATTGACGTCGGGGACAATCTCTAACCATGTGACCATGGTCACCACAATGGAAGCAACTTCCTGAAACCCTCCGGCATTCTCCTGCTGGATGCCTCCTTCCACAAAGAGTGCAGACCTCATGTGAATAGAGGGAAGGAGCATATCCCATAACCTGAGTAACTGCGGGGCGAGGAGCATATAAGGTAGCCGGGCGAAAAGCCGGTGGACCAAAAGGGCGGGGAGCCTGTGGTGCCGAATATATCCTCTGTGACTGAGCCGGCCCTGCGGACTGATACAAGCTAGTCCTTGCTCTTTTCTCCCCTGAACTACTCGACTGTCCTTTCTCTATTCCTCTCCTTTTAAAGAACTCCTCGGAGTTCGACTCGGCCAAAAGTGCCTTGTCCACTACTTCTGAATATGTCTCATGTCTAAACATCGAGACACGATCCTTGAGGTAGGCCTTCAACCCCCTCTCGAATTTCCGGGCCTTCATAGCCTCGGTAGCTATCATGTGTGGAGCTAATCGAGATAGCTCTGAAAATTTGGCTTCATAAGCCGCTATGGACATATTACCTTGCTACAAGGTAATAAATTCCACTTCCATCTTCTCTCTCATTCCGACCGGAAAGTATTTCTTGTTGAAAACTTCCAAGAATTCCTCCCAAGTCCAATCTTGACATTGCCGGGTCAACTCTCGGGTCTGAAGTGCGGATTTCCACCAATGGTCGGCCTCGCCTTCAAGCATAAAGGCGGCCCAAGTGACCCTTTCCACTTCCGTAGGTGCTAATACCGAGAATATCTTCTTGAGTTGCCGAATCCAACCCTCGGCGACAAGTGGATCAATGCTTCCACAAAAAGTTGGAGGCCTCATCCTCCGAAAAGCTTCTATCCCGGCTTGGGCTCGGTTAGGAGGAGCCGGTATAAGTGCCGCATTAGGCGGAGTGGCCGGTTGCCTTGCCGCCAACATAGCCAAAGTCTCGGCTATGGATGCGAATGCTTGGGCAAAGTCGGGTTGATCATCACCCGATGGAGCATCACCTCTATTACCCCTCGTGTTGTACCCGCGACCCCGGGTATTGCGTCTCATGATTTCTCCTGAGAACGACAATACAACATGAGTCTAACTTGGATACGCATTTAGTACAAATTTCGCAATTCACTCAATACATATTCATCAAGCATATTTAATAAGTACAACACAAATAATGTACACATGGTATATAACACAATAGCATAACATACAATCCGTGTTCCTAGCGTAGGACTCTATGCTCGGTTGAAGTTCAACCCATTTTGACTAAGACTAACTTGTTAGTCTATACTTGGAATACAACTCTCTAAGGTGATTCTAATACCTTGTTCAATCATCTAAGTGACCCTAGGGACTCTAATGCCTAGAGCTCTGATACCACCTCTATCACGCCCCAAAATACACCCTAGGAGTTTAGGGATAATTTAGGCATGACACTTCGTACCTGCCGAACCATCCTGTAGTAAACAAGATAAATAAAGTACTAAACAATGATATTCAGAGCGCGGAAGCTAAACATAATTTGCGGAAGCGAAAACTAAAATTTTCTTTTCTTTATAAAGATCCAAAATGTAGTATTCCAAGTTAACATAAATACAAAACACGTCTAAGTCTAAGGTGGACAGGCCCACCTATCAAAATACCAAGATACATAAGACCCAACACTATCTCGCTCAATAGTCACCCCCGTGGGGCCAATGGTCTAAGTCTCTCACCACCGCCTGAGGCTCGACTACTAGATCCTCATATGGTTCTTCCTCCCCGTAGTCCTCCTCTATCCAAGGACCCTGATCATAGATGTCAAGAGGGGCTCGTGCACCTGCCGACATGAAAGTACGGCTGAGCATGGAATACTCAGCGAGTACAAGCTACTAGCTAGCCATAACAATAATAACACACGTAATAGTAATACCATATAAAGTAGTAATAGAAGTATCACAAACTAAACAGTGTTTGGCATGGTACAATACAATCATCTAGAAGTGCGTGCATGAATGCAAAACACCGATAAAACCCATGCTTGAAAACCCACGTCATGTCTCGGTATGCCTCGTAGAAATCATGTATGCGTGCATGCATGAATGCATGATCATCATCTTGTAAATTTCCATCTTATATCTTGTGAGCCAGAGGCTAGCACCCGAATCTCCCTGGGCTGCCAACCTCCTTCATATGCAATGCACTTGTGAGCCAGAGGTTAGTACCCGAATGTCCCTAGGCTACCAACCTCCTTGATATGCAGTGTTTGGTTTTCTTGTGAGCCAGAGGCTAATACCCGAATGTCCCTGGGCTACCAACCTCCTTGACAATAAGTGATTTTTATTACTTGTTTAGTTTTCTTGTGAGCCAGAGGTTAGCACCCGAATCTCCCTGGGCTACCAACCTCGTTGACAATAGGTGATTTAGGGGTTATCTAGTGAGCCAGAGGCTAGTACCCGAATTCTCCCTGGGCTACCAACCTCCTTGACATGCAATATTTTCTTGTTGTTTATTATATGCACATGCTCTTGAAATCTCGGTTCATGCTATCATGCGTGCTCATGTGCGTGCCAATAATAACAATCGTGGGAATGCACTTAACAAAAGAGATATGGCATTACAATTTAATTCATAATATTAGCATAGGTAACTTAAGTAATTCACATGACATTGGATCAATTCATCGTCTATAAAATCACATGCATAAAACCTATTTCCATTTTCTTCATCTAAGTCGTTTATTCATAGTTTAGGCATTTTGTCAAACACAACACATGCAATGTTTCTTAATAGTTCATCTTGTTCTTTTTAGCGCATATTTTTCATCCAAACATCAAGGTAAGTTCATTATTGGTAAAATACCCATCCACCATTTCCATCACACACATCACACAACATACATCTCGGCATCCAATCGCCACATCCAACATTCCATCCACACATCCACACCTTTTCCATTATCTTGTTTATATTGAATGGGGGATAACACATTTCATAAGGAGGAAAACATAATATAAAGAATCACATTTTTATATAGAAAACCTAGATTTTTGCTAGGGTAAGTTAGTAGGGTGTACTAACCTTAAGTCAAGGCTTGATCTTGGTTGTAAACCTTGATTGGAGCTTCCACTTGAAAAGAGGAACCCTTTGCTTGAAGGAGAATTGTGTTGGGGAAGAAACCCCTTTCAAAAACGTGAGTGAGTGCTGCCCTAGCTTGGAGAATGCACCCCACCCGAGCTTGAGCCTTGAACTTGAAGCAATCCAAGTTGAGGATGATCTAGGGTTCTTAAACCCCCTTTGATTTCTCCTCAAAACAAAACCCTAGGTTAGAGTCTCTTCTCCTCTCTCAAACTCTCAAAATCTCATAAGTATGGTAAATGAATCCCTAAGGCTCGTGCAAGCCTTAAGAAGAAAGGGTTTAACCCCCAAAAGACGAAAAAGCCCTTAATGAAATTTCTACAAAAACGCGAAGACCGAGCGATCGGTGGTTATGACCGATCGATCGGTTGCCTACCGAGCGATCGGTTGATTGACCGAGATCTCGGTCAAAAATCAACTCTCTGGAAAATTTCCCCATAAAAATTTTTCGACCAGTCGATAGCCTCCGATCGATCGGTTTTGGACCGATCGATCGCTCCATGGACCGAGCGATCGGTGCTCTGCTGGTCCCGACTGTTTTGGCCATATCTTTTGACTCGTTCGTCCGATTTTGACAATTCAACTTGCGTTAGATTCGTCTCTCGAAAACGCACATTTCTGATGTTTCGTAATTTCTAATTTCTCCCCTATTTATTAATTAGACTACGCGGAAGGTCATTCAACTACGAAATACTTATTCATTTAAAGATGGAAAAGTCTGGGGTACTACACATCACATATAGAAGGAAGCTAATCAGGTGGCTGATTTTTTAGCCAATTATGGATGTGATACTCATCTTAATGGTACTTTTCTTTCTAGACAGGAGTGCCCTCCTCGGCTCCAATCTCTTATTTTCCTTGATAAATTGGGCATAGGGAATATCAGAAGATCTTAATATGTTGTCTTTGTTTTGTTTTGTTTTTTTTGTGTCCTTGTGTGAGGCTGGGGGTTTTTAATTCCCCTGGCCTTTTGTGTCCCTTTAGGGGTTTTGGTATTATGTCCCCCCCTTGTTGTGTCCTTACAGGGGTAAGGTTTTATGTCCCCCCTGGTTGTGTCATTGTAGGGGTAAGGTTTTATGTCCCCCCCATTTTATTTAATTAATAAACAGGTAGGGGTCTGCCAAACCCCCCACTCCTTTTGAGTGGCTTTCCCAAAAAAAAAAACAAAAAAAAATTAGATTATCACAGGTAGAAATAACTTTTCAGTTCCTTATACGTTATATAGTCATAGTTATGGGTGAAGCTGGGCACTTCACTTATATGGCTGCCACTATGCTAAGATGTTCTCAATAGTTGAGATGTAGTTTTATCTTGAACTATTGTAGTGTAGACTACACATCAGCATATGGGTGCTTAAATGTACACTGACTGATTGCATTCAATGAGAGACCTCTTGCATAAACATACTATCAGATAGTTGGTCGCTCATTCACATTGAACAGTTTCAATGATTTTTAGATCTGATGAGTTCATTTATAACTGAGCAGTAATCTGACTGTTTTGATTCCACCAAAGTATTCTCTACCTTAGGGATTACGATACAGTGACAGTTGGATTGTCAGAAAGCTGTTCGAGGCATAATGAATTTCGAACAAGAAATCCACACTCATTAATTTGAGAGATTATCCAAGTTCCGGGTAAGACAGTCGATGAAGCTTACACCTTGCGCAGGTGATTTTGAAACAAAACAAGTTTGAAATATATTTTATTTAATATACATTATACTTATAAGATATTTTTCTCAAAATATTTTACATGAAAAATTGTTTCTCATGGCTTAATCATAAGTCTTGGAAACCCGGATGATGTGCAATGGGCTATGAGTTAGATAGTATAAATAATCTTGAAGGCCTATTAAGGATAATGTAATTGGAATGATCAACTGGGATTCAATTGCAATATGGATATCTCACGTCACTTACAATTCCCATGAAATTCCTATTTAGGGTCAATGGGATAACATTCGGTAAGTCAGGGTAAGAATGTCACAGAGCAATCTGTGGAGATGCTCATATAAGAAATACAAGCTCAAACAATTGATTAACTGTTAATCAATTATTTAAAATGATTAAATGTTAATTATTGATTAAATAGATTAAAAGTTAATATATGGTTTAAATTAATTGTTAATTTAAATTAAGGGATAATATTAGTAATTATTTAATTAACCTAATTAAATGCGAAATGGGTTTGACCCATATCCATAAACCCATAAAGTATGGACCTTTAAAGTGGGCCCAAGCCTATGGTTTTAAACCTTAAGGTGGGACGCTCACTTTAGCTTTCCTAATTAGATTAGGATTAGGTTGGTTGAATAATTATTGAATTATAACTCCTTTAATTGTGGAATTAAATTACAATACTTGGAATGCAAGGAACTAAGAAATAAGACGGAATTGGATCCAAACTAGGAGTCCCATAAAGCTCACACCCCTGATAAAGCTCACGCCCCCCCCTATGGTAGGTCTCCTAATTGGATTAGGAGTTGGATGTTGGTTAATCCTTTTAATTAAGGAATCCTTTTAGAAAAGGACTCCTAAATTAGTAGGTTCACTATAACTAAAGTAGTTATAGATAAAGTAGGATTTATTTAATTAATAATAAGTGTTATTATTGATAAATAATTTCTAAGGGAAATGTTGTAGTAGGAGTAGGATTAGGATTGGATCCTACTCTATAAATACCCCAACACCCTAAACCGTAGAAGATATAATTCTCCAGAATTTTTTCTCTCCCTCTCCTCCTCTCCAAACCGTGAGCACCTAGGGAGTGTCCCTGAGGATTTCGTGAGCATCAAGGTTGCATCCAAGTTGGGTTTTTCAATTCAAGGGTTTCAACCCTAGGGTTTTGGTTGCTAGAAAGTCTACACCAAAATTCAATCTTCTTCTATTTTTGCTTCTTCAATTCCAAGTAGAGATTCTAAAGCTTTGCGGGGATAGCAAAGAATAAGGATCGAGCTTCGAGTATTTCTTCGAGAAATCTCTACATAAAGTTTTGACAGTTCGAGTGGATATTAGCTTCACTGGTGAACATCATTCACCGAGTTAATATGACTAAAACTCCTAGATAATTTTAATTGATTTTTATGGTGTGAAGATCATAGGGATCCAGTTTCCGCACAAATTTTTATCCAGATCCCCCTTCACATATATTGACTTGTTGAGCTTCATACCATGTTCTCTTGGTTAGGAGTAATGAAGCCATCAGTTTGCTTCATATAGATGCCTTCATCTAACATTCCATTAAGGAAAGCAGTTTTGACATCCATTTCGCATATCTCATAGTCATGGTGTGCAGCTATAAGTTGCAATATCCTGATGGATTTGAGCATAGCTATAGGTGAAAAGGTAGCCTCATAATCAACTCCTTGAATTTGAGTGTAACCTTTTGCAACAAGTCTTGCTTTATAGGTCTCCAAATTACCATTGGCACCCTTCTTCCTTTTGTAAATCCATTTGCATCTAATTGTCCTTATACCATCTGGTGGATCTACTAAAGTCCAGACGCCATTGTCATACATGGAATCTATTTTAGCATTCATGGCTTTATTCCATTGAGATGCATCTACATCTAATGTAGCTTCCTAATAAGTATTAGGATCTGTATGCTCATCATCAGGGGTAACTAGATAAACCATATTATTATAATACTGAAGTCCATTTGGTGGTCTAGAAACTCTTTCAGACCTTATTAATGGAACAGAATTAGAAGAATCTATAGTGGAAGGATTCGGTTCATCTTGGACACTGGCTGAGTTGTCTTTCGTCTCATGAAATTCAACCTTCTTAAGAAGATCCATTTCTTCCTCCAAGAAAGTGGCATAATTCCTAACAACTATTGTTTAGTCTGCCTTGGAGTAGAAATAGAAACCCTTAGTTTCTTATGGATACCCTACAAAGTTATATTTTTTTGTTCTAGATTCCAACTTAGTGGGTTCGATTTTGCGAAACATGTGCAGGACAACCCCATACCCTTAAATGATGTAAACTAGGTTTTCGCCAAGTCCATAATTCATAGGCTGTAACCAGTATAGACTTTAGGGTTCGTTTGGTAGATCTTGTCTATTAAAGACAGATCTAGCCAAAATATGTCTGTGACAAAAAGATCTGTTGACACTAAAATCGTTTGGCAGTGCATAGTAATAGACAAAGCTTTTTTGTAAAATTGTGTTTGGTAACATCATCTTATTGCAGGGACAGTTAATGTCATTTTAAAAAAATAGATTTTCGTTGAGTAGCTAATTCACACACAAATACATGTGAGTTATCCATCATAGACATTTAAACACCGCATTATACCACGTGTTGAGCAAGCAATATATTTCTTTTACCATTGATTTGGAATGGCTAAGGTGGTTCAACTATTGCATTGTAGGCCATCAATATGTCCCGCAGCTTGCATCATTGTTGCTTCAGCACAACAAGAAGCACAACATCACACCCACATCAAGCTCAAGGTCATTGCTATAATCCAAAAAACTATATTCTAATATGCACTATGATTGATAACTATTATAAAATTATCATTATAAATATAATAATAGACTTCACCTCATATGCTCTTAGATTCATATAGAGGCAAATAATACATATTGAGTATAGCATTTCATAACAAGGTATTTAGTATAGCATTTCATAACAAGGTTGATAACTACAAGGGAAAACCTAGAGTTTTGCTAAAGAAGTAGAGTGTACTAACCTTGAAGATGAAGCTTGATCTTTGAGGAATCCTTTGATTGAGGATGGTTCTAGCTTGGAATCCTTCAAGCTTGCTCCCTTGATCTCAATCCCAAAGCCCTCTTTGGATTTTGCCTTCAATCTCTCCTCCACCTTTCTCCCCTTCTTCCTCTCCTTAGGTTTAGAAAATCCCCAAATGGGATCCCTAAATAGGACCAGGGTTTAAAACCCCCATATCCGGCACCAGTTATCGCGTGCGATCGATCGCACACTTATCTACGATCGATCGCAGGTCCTTGCGATCGATCGCACATGGATGCGATCTATCGCACCTGAACCTGAGCACTTTGGTATGATTTCCTCCTGTATGCGATCGATCTCAGATCACTGCGATTTGTCGCATCTGAGACCTTATCTATCGCATATGGTCCAGAGACCTTGGGACCCATTTTGCCTGTATGCGATCGATCGCACATCCCAGACTGTGTTGTTTTCCCTACTTTGGTATTTTGGCTGTAACTTTTGACTTGTTCGTCGGATTTTGACGATTCAACTTGCGTTGGATTTGTCTTTCGAAAATGCACATTTCTAACATTTTAGAAATTTCAATTTCCTCATTATTTATAAATTAGACTACATGAAAGGCCAATTAGCTATAAAAGTGTTATTCATTAAGGATGGAAAAGTCTGGGGTGCTACATTCTCCCCCCGTTACAAAAATTTCATCCTCGAAATTTGGACGATACATATATGCCCAAACCATTACAAAATACCAGGGAAGGTCAAGGTCCTAAACAAATAATTGAGGATACTTTTCTCGTATTTTGGCCTCTCATTCCCATGTAGCTTCTTCCCTTGAATGGTGTTGCCGTCTCACGAAGACCAAGGGAATGGTCTTGTTGTGCTGGACTTGATCTCGCCTATCTAAGACCTGTACTGGTTGTTCAACAAGTGTGAGGTCCTCCCGGATCTCTACCGGATCAAACTCGATGACATGGGAAGGATCCGGGATATACTTCTAGAGCATAGAGACATAGAACACGTTATGGACCGCTGCCATATGAGCGGGTAAGGAAACACAGTAAGCCACCTCACCGACTCTAGTAATGATCTCGAATGGACCCACATATCTTGGACTGAGCTTGCCCCTCTTCCCGAATCTCATAACACCCTTTGTTGGTGAAATCTTGACAAAAACAAGGTCACCGACTCGGAATTCAAGATCTCTCCTTCGGTTGTTAGCATAGCTTTTCTGTCGATCTTGTGCGGTCTTCAACCTCTCCCGGATGAGCTTGACTCTATCTGCAGTTTGTTCAATCAATTCGGGGCCCAAAATTTTTCTTTCTCCAACTTCATCCCAATACAGAGGGGATCTACAACTCATTCCGTACAAAGCTTCAAAAGGTGCCATTTGTATGCTTGCCAGATAACTATTGTGTAGGTGAATTCCACCAAAGGTAGGTGATCTTCCCAACTTCCTTTGAAGTCTAGCATACATGCACGGACCATGTCTTCGATAATCTGATTCACTTGCTCGGTTTGCCCATCCGTCTTTGGATGGAAAGCCATGCTAAAGTCTCACCCGGAACCCATTGCCCCTTGAAAACTTTTCCAAAACCTGGACGTGAATCTCGGGTCCCAATCTGACACAATGCTCACTGGCACCCATGTAACCGGACTATCTCTTTGAGATACAATGTAGCCAACTGATGTGAATTGAAAGTAGTCTGGTACGGCAAGAAATGGGCGGACTTCGTGAGTTGATCAACCACGACCCATATAGCGTCGGTGTTTCTAACCGTCGTTGGCAATCCCACAATGAAGTCCATGGAGATGTGTTCCCATTTCCACTCGGGAATAGGGAGAGACTGTAAAAGTCCTGTCGATCTCAAGTGCTCTGCTTTCACCTGTTGGCACACCAAACACTGTGCCACATATTCTGCAACATCCCTCTTCATGTTTCGCCACTAAAAGTGACTCTTGAGGTTCTGGTACATCTTTGTACCCCCGGGATGCACTATATACTTGGACCGGTGAGCTTCATCCATAATCTCTCTCTGAAGATCTGCATTGGCTGGGACACAAATTCTTCCCTTGAATGTAATAGCACCCCGGCTAGTGAGAGAGAAGTCCTTGCTACCCTTGGCAACTTCCTTGTCCCGGAAAGCCAACAAGTCAGCATCCGTGGCTTGATACTCTTGGATCAAATCTATGATGTACGGTCGAACTGTACATTGGCCAAGACAGGACTGCGGACAGAATCATTCACACTGATGTCCAAATTTGTCAAATCTTCCAACAGTTTCCATTCTCGCACCAACATATGAGCCAATAGACCCGGAGGTCTTCTACTCAAAGTGTCAGCCACTACGTTCGCTTTTCCCAGGTGATATTGGATGGTGTACTCGTAATCTTTCGAGAATTCTATCCGTTTCTTCAACTCCTGGAAGATCACTTCGCATCTATCGCTCCAACTGAACTTGGTATTCTTCCTCGTCAGGTAAGTGAGAGGTGCAACGAAACTGGAGAATCCCTCCACAAATCTCTGATAATAGTCTGCTAACCCGAGAAAACTACGTATCTCTGTGATGCTCTTAGGTCTCTCCCAACTCAAAACCGCCTCTATCTTTGCCGGGTCAACAGAAATGCCCTCAGCAGACACCACGTGGCCTAGGAATGTCACATTCTTTAACCAGAATTCATACTTGCTCAACTTGGCATATTGCCTATGCTCGCTTAACATTTCCAGAGCAAGGCAAAGGTCTCGTGCGTGATTTTCCCGTGTCTGGGAATACACTAAAATGTCATCGATGAATACAATCACACATCGATCAAAGTATGATCAGAACACCCGGTTCATCAGATCCATGAATGCCACCGATACATTCATTAGTCCAAAAGGCATAACAAGGAACTCGTAGTGCCCATACCGAGCCCTGAAAGCCGTCTTTGGAACATCTTCCACCTTGACTTTAACTGATGATATCCCAATCTAAGATCAATCTTGGAGAAGAATCTCGCTCCTTTCAGTTGATCGAACAAGCCGTCTATCCGTGGCAAGGGATAACGGTTCTTGATAGTGACCTTATTCAACTGACAGTAGTCTATGCACATTCTCATCGACTCGTCCTTCTTCTTTACAAAGAGTACCGGAGCTCCCCATGGCGAGACACTCGGTTGGATGAAACCAAGTTGTTGTAACTCCTCAATTTGCTTTTTCAGTTCCTCAAGTTCTATCGGGGCCATTCTATTCGGTGCCCTTGAAATCGGAGCGGTCTCGGAGCAAGCTCTATTGCGAACTCAATCTCCCAATTCAGAGGCAATCCGGGAAGTTCTTCCGGGAACACATCCAAAAACTCACTCACTACCGGAATGACTGAGGAGTTTGGTGTCTCAAAATTTGCTATGCCCAAAGCTGCGAAGTGAGCAATATCCTTCTCTCTCAATCCTCTAAAATGAAATGGCTTAACACCTTTCGGCCTGAAGTTCACCATCTTTTCAAACACATGCAATATGGCCATGGTGAGTCACTAGCCAATCCATACCAAAAATGACGTCAAAGTCTAAATCTTAGAAATCCAAAATGATAAGGTCGGCTAAGAGCTCATTCTCCCCCACTTGCACCACACAATCTCTAAAATATTTTATCGATATCAACTGACTTGCCGAGTGGAGTTGCAATGGTCAACTCCCACTCTAACGGAGTAGCCTCAATCAAAAAGCCCTTTGCAAAACTGGGTGAGACAAAGGAGTGAATGGATCCTGTGTCGATCAACACTCGGGCGAGACACTCGTTCACTAATAAAGCACCTGTGCGATTAAGCAACTAATATCAGTAGATTTCAAACAATAACAAGCATCATACACAGGTAACTGCTAGTAAAATTAACAACTCATCAACCATAGAAATTATTCACAACTTAAACTCTAGAACTCTTGCATACCTTGCACGACATTGTCGGATGCACGTGCGTCTCTCTCTGATAGGGCAAAAACTCGGCCCTGGGTGGCTGGGCGAGGAGGCCGTGTAGACTGTGAGGCCCTCGAAGCCTGGGAAGAGCTAGGCTGAGATGTCTGCCTCATCGGGGGCTTGCTCCCTTGAGATTGAGCTGGCATATGATGTCATTGACAATCTCAAACCAGGTGGCCTTGGTCACCACAATGGAAGCAACTTCCGGTAGCCCTCCGACATTCCCCAGCTGGATGCCTCCTTCCACAAAGGGTGCAGATATCATGCGCATAGGTGGGAGGAGCATATCTCGTAGCCTGAGTTACTGTGAGGTGAGGAGCCTGAGTGAATGTTGGGCGAAAATCCGGTGGAGCAAAAGGGCAGGGAGCCTATGGTGCCAAATATATGCTCTGTGACTGAGCCGGCCTTGCGAATTGATACAAGCTAGTCCTTGCTCTTTTCTCCCCTGAACTACTCGACTGTCCTTTCTCCATTCCGACTGAGCCGGCCTTGCGAACTGATACAAGCTAGTCCTTGCTCTTTTCTCCCCTGAACTACTCGACTGTCCTTTCTCCATTCCTCTTCTTTTGAAGAACTCTTCGGAATTCGACTCGATCAAAAGTGCCTTATCCACAACTTCTGAATATGTGTCATGTCTAAACATTGAGACTTGATCCTTGAGGTAGGCCTTCAATCCCCTCTCAAATTTCAAGGCTTTCATAGCCTTGGTCGCTATCATATATGAAGCAAATCTGGATAGCTCCGAAAACTTGGCTTCATAAGCCGCTACCGATAGATTACCTTACTCCAAGGTAATGAACTCAACTTCCATCTTTTCTTTCATCCCTATTGGGAAGTACTTCTTGTAAAAGACTTCCAAGAACTCGGCCCATGTCCACTCTTGACCTTGCCGGGTCAACTCTCGGGTCCTGAGTGTGGACCTCCACCAATGGTCGGCCTCGCCTTCAAGCATAAAGGCGGCCCAAGTGACCCTTTCAACCTCAGTCGGTGTCAACACTGAGAATATCTTTTCTAATTGCCGAACCCATCCTTCGGCAACAAGTGGATCAATGCTTCCACAAGAAGTTGGAGACCTCATCCTTCGGAAAGCCTCTATTCTGGCTTGAGCTCGATTAGGAGGAGCGGGTATAAGTGCCGCATTAGGTGGAGTAGCCAGTTGCCTTGCCGCTAACATAGCCAAAGTCTCGGCCATTGAGGCAAAAGCTTGGGTAAAGTCGGGTTGATCATCACCCGATGGAGCATCACTTCCATTGCCCCTTGTGTTGTATTCGCGACCCCGGGTATTGCGTCTCATGATTTCTCCTGAGAACGACAATATAACATGAGTCTAACTTGGATATGCATTTAGTAAGAATTTCATCATTCATTCAAAGCATATTTTACCAAGCACATAATAATACACACATGATATACAACACAACGTCATAACATACAATCCATGTCCCTAGCGTAGGACTCTAAGTTTGGTTGAAGTTCATCCTATTTTGACTAAGACTAACTTGTTAGTCTATACTTGGAATACGACTCTTTCCTAACACCTAATGCCTTGTTCAATTATGGTATCGAACTCTAAACGACCCTAGAGACCTAATGCCTAGGCTCTGATACCACCCCTATCGCTCCCCAAAATACCCCTAGGAATTAAGGGTACTTTAGGTGTGACTATACGTAACTGTCAAACCATCCTGAAGTAAATGTGGCTAACACAATACAATAAGGATAATAATCAGAGCATGGAAGCTAAACATATATGCGGAAGTGTAATCTAACTTTTTCTTTTCTTTTACAATTCCAAAATAGTATTCCAAGTGAACATATACACAAAACATGATCAAGTCTAAGGTGGACAGGCCCACCTATCAAAATACACAAGGAACGCTCTCGTACTCTCCTATCAACAGTAGTCGAGGTACGGCCACACGTCGAGGTCTCGATCCGCCTGAGACTGTAACGGGATAGATGACTCTCTCTCCTCTACGTATTCTTCCTCGACCCAAGGCTCAGGGTCGAGGGCTTCCTCCGTACTTACCGACATAAAGGTACGGTTGAGTATGGAATACTGAGCGAGTACAAGTTACTAGCTAACAATAGCAATCATAAAGGCACAATAACAGTGAACACAATACAACACAACAATTCAAAGTAATAGGAGCATCATAAGAATAGTATTGAAGATGAAGCAATATAATTGTCTTGGCGTGCATGCGTGAATGCAAAAACTCCGATAAAACTCATGCCTTGAAACCCGTTTCATGTCTCGGTATTGCTTGTGAAAATCATGCATGCGTGTCTTGTCTTGGCTTGTAAACTTATGAGCCAAAGGCTAACACCCGAACCTCCCTAGGCTGCCAACCTCCTTGACATGTTGTTTTCTTGTGAGCCAGAGGCTAGTACCCGAACACCCCTGGGCTACCTACCTCCTTGACATATGTTGGTTTTAGTTATTTGTTTGGTTTTCTTGTGAGCCAGAGGCAAGTACTCAAACATCGCTGGGCTACCAACCTCCTTGACATGTAGTGATTTTTGATTTTCTTGTGAGCCAGAGGCTAGTACTTGCACATCCCTGGGCTACCAACCTCCTTAACATATAGTGTTTTCATTTACTTGTTTTAGTTTTCTTGTGAGCCAGAGGCTAGTACCCGCAGACCACTGGGCTACCAACCTCCTTATCATGCAATGTTTTCTTGTTCATTTATTATATGCATATACTCTTGGATTGCAGTTCATGCAAACATGCATGCCAATAGTGACAATCATGATGACATGCCGGAATGAGAGGATCGTATATGTAGCACCCCAGACTTTTTTATATTTAATGAATGGTACTTTCGTAAGTAATTGGCCTTTCTCATAGTCTAATTAATAAATAAAGGAGAAATTAGAAATTTTGAACTGTCAAAAATGTTCCTTTTCAAAAGACGAACCCAACGCAAATTGAATCGTCGAAATCCGACGAGCGAGTCAAAAGATATGCTCAAAACAGTCGGGACCTGTAGAGCACCGATTGCTCAGTCATTAGTAGTGATCGATCGTTCCAAAACCGATCGATCGGAGGCTATCGACTGGTTAACTTTTTTGTATGGGAAATTTTCCAGAGAGCGTGTTTTTGACCGGTCACTCGGACAAGAACACCGATCGCTCGGTAGGTAACCGATCGCTCGGTCATCGCGTTTTTGCATAAATTTCATTAAGGGTCTTTTTGTCATTTGAGCGGTTCTCTCTTGCCTTAAAGGGTTTGCCCGAACCCTAAGCACCTCATTCACTACACTTAGAGTATTTGGGAGATAGAGAGAGAGGAGAAGGAGATTTCCTAACCTATGGTTTGGTTTTGAGAAGAAATCAAAGGGTTGAAGACCCTAGATCATCTCAAGTTCGTTTTCTTCAAGGTCAAGGCTCAAGCACTCATGGAGCTCATTTCTCCAAGCTAGGGTAGCACTTTCCAAGGTATTTTCAAGGGGGTTTCCTTCCCACTCAAGCCTTCTTCAAGCAAGAGTCCTTCTTCTTGCAAGTTGGAGCTCCAATCAAGGTTTACAACCAAGATCAAGCCTTGATTTAAGGTTAGTACACCCTACTAACTTCCCCTAGCAATAATCTAGGTTCTCTATTGTGAAATATGACTCTTGATATTATGGTTTCTTCCGTATGAAATGTATCATATCCAACAAATATAAACAACATAAGAAAAGGGTATGGATGTGTATGGGTGTTGATTGAGGCGATTGGATGCCGAAATGTATGGATGTGTGTGGTGTGTGCAATGGAAATGGAAGATAGGCATTTCATAAATAACAAACATACCTTTATGATTGGATGGAAAACATGCACTAAAAAAAGAAGATGAACTATTAAGGAACATTGTAGGTTTTGTGTTGGACAAAATGCCTAAACTATGCATAAATGACTAAAATGAATAAATGGAAGTAGGCCCTATGCATGTGCTCTTATGAATGACGAATTGATCAAATGCCATGATTACTCAAGTTACCTATGCTTATACTATGAATTGAATTGTGATGCCATATCTCTCTTGTTATCTGCATTCCCATGATTGTCACCACCGGCATGCACACGAGCACGCATGTATGTATAAACCGAGGTTTCAAGAGCATGTGCATATAATAATCAACAAGAAAACATTGCATGTCAAGGAGGTTGGTAGCCCAGGGACATTCGGGTACTAGCCTTTATCTCACAAGAAAACTGAAATTACTACATGTCTAGGAGGTTGGTAGCCCAGGAACATTCGGGTACTAGCCTCTGGCTCACAAGGAAAATAAACAAGTAATTAAAATTCACGTATTGTCAAGGAGGTTGGTAGCCCAAGGACATTCGGGTACTAGCCTCTGGCTCACAAGAAAACCATATATCAAGGAGGTTGGCAGCCCAGGGAGATTCGGGTGCTAGCCTCTGGCTCACAAGTTACAAGATGCAAGTTTACAAGATGATGACAAGGCATTCATGCATGCACGCATACATGATTTCCTCAAGCCATACCGAGACGTGAAACGGATTTCCAAGCATGAGTTTTATCGGAGTTTTCGCATTCATGCACGCACGTCAAGATGATTGTATTGTACCATGTTTAACATTGTTTCTTTGTGATGTTCCTCTTACTGCTCTGTATTGTACTACTGTTGTTGTGTTTTATTATTTTCATGGTTAGCTAGTAGCTTGTACTCGCTGAGTATTCCATGCTGAGCCATACTTTCATGTCAACAGGTACTGAGGGAGCCCTAGACCCGGAGCCTTGGGTCGAGGAAGAGTACATAGAGGAGAGAGATCCGTCTATTCCACTACAGTCTCAGGCGGACCGAGACCTCGACGTGTGGCCATACCTTGACTATTGTTTAGGGGAGAGTGCGAGGGGATTTCTTTTGTGTATTTGTTACATTTTGATAGGTGGGCCTCTCCACCTTAGACTTAGACGTGTTTTGTATATACTTGTGTTCACTTGGAATACCATTTTGAGAAGTTTAGAAGAAAAGAAAAAAAAAATTTAGTCTACGCTTCCGCATCTATGTGTAGCTTCCACGCTCTAATTATCATTGTTTCAGTATTTATTTACCTTGTTCATTACAGGATGGTTTGGCAGGTACGTATAGTCACACCTAAAGTATCCCTTAACTCCTAGGGGGTATTTTGGGGCGCGACAGAGGTGGTATCTGAGCTCTAGGCGTTAGAGTCCCTATGGTCACTTAATACTCAGTACCATTATTTGAACAAGGCATTAGGTATTAGGAAAGAGTTGTATTCCAAGTATATACTAACAAGTTAGTCTTAGTCAAAACAAGTTGAACTTCAACCAAACTTAGAGTCCTATGCTAGGAACACGGATTGTATGCTATGATATTGTATGGTATACCATGTGTGCATTATTTGTGCTTAGTGAACATGCTTGATGAATATATATGGAGTGAATTGTGAAACTATTTCTAAAATGCGTATCCAAGTTAGACTCATGTTGTATTATCGTTTTCAGGAGAAATCATGAGACGCAATACCCGGGGTCGCGGATACAATACTTGGGGCAATGGAGGTGATGATTAACCCGACTTTGCCCAAGCTTTTGCTTCAATAGCCGAGACTTTGGCTATGCTAGTGGTAAGGCAACCGGAGGATGAGGCCTCCAATCTTTTGTGGGAGTATTCACCCGCTTATTGCCGAAGGATGGATTCGGCAATTCGAAAAGATATTCTCTGTATTGGCGCCCACAGAGGCGGAAAGGGTTACTTGGGCAGCCTTCATGCTTAAAGGTGAGGCCGATCATTGGTGGAAGTCTGCACTTCGGACCCGAGAGTTGACCCGACAAGGTCAAGACTGGACTTGGGAAGAATTCTTGGATGTTTTCAACAAGAAGTACTTTCCGGTCAGGATGAAAGAAAAGATGGAAGTTGAATTCTTTACCTTAGGTAATATGTCGGTAGCGGCTTATGAAGCCAAGTTTTCGGACCTATCCAGATTTGCTCCACATATGATAGTGACCGAGGCTATGAAAGCCCAGAAATTTGAGAGGGGGTTGAAGGCCAACCTCAAGGACCGAGTCTCAATCTTCAGACATGAGACATATTCATAAGTTGTGGACAAGGCACTTTTGGCCGAGTCGAACTCCGTGGAGTTCTTCAAAAGAAGAGGAATGGAGAAAGGACAGTCGAGTAGTTCCGGAGAGAAAAGAGCAAGGACTAGCGTGTATTAGTCCGTAGGGCCGGCTCAGTCATCGAGGATATATTCGGTACCATAGGCTCCCCACCCTTTTGCTCCATCGGCTTTCACTCAGGCTCCTCGCCCTGCAGTGACTCAGGCTACGGGGTATGCTCCTCCCACCTATGCGCATGATATCTGCACCCTTTGTGGAAGGAGGCATCCAGTGGGAGAATACCGGAGGGTTACAGGAAGTTACTTTTATTGTGGTGACCATAGCCCAATGGTTAGAGATTGTCCCCAACTTCATATGCCAGCTCAATCTCAGGGGAGCAGGCCCCCGGTTAGGTAGACATCTCAGCCTAGCTCTTCTCAGGCTTCAAGGGCCTCACCGTCTACACGGCCTCCTCGCCCAGCCACACAGGGCCGAGTCTTTGGCCTATCAGAGAGAGACGCACGTGCATCTAATGATGTCGTGCAAGGTACGCAAGAATACTAGAGTTTAAGTTGTGTAAGATTTCTATGGTTGGTTATGTGACTATTACTAGGAGTTACCTATGTATGATGCTTGTTACTATTTGAAATCTACTAATGTTAGGAACTTAATCGCACAAGCACTTTTTTAGTGAACGAGTGTCTCGCCCGAGTGTTGATAGACACAGGATCCACTCACTCTTTTGTCTCACCAAGTTTTGCAAAGGGCTTTTTGACTGAGGCTACTCCGTTAGAGTGGGAGTTGACTATTGCAACTCCACTCGACAAGTCAGTTGATACCGATAAAATATTTAGAGATTGTGTGGTGCAATTAGGGGAGAATGAACTGTTAGCCGATCTTATCGTCCTGGATT
The DNA here is from genome assembly GCA_015143295.1 of Tetracentron sinense. Classification (NCBI taxonomy): domain Eukaryota; kingdom Viridiplantae; phylum Streptophyta; class Magnoliopsida; order Trochodendrales; family Trochodendraceae; genus Tetracentron; species Tetracentron sinense. Next base: position 30,568,629 of record CM026573.1, on the reverse strand, counting down.
TCCAAGATTTAGATTTTGATGTCATCCTAGGGATGGATTGGTTGGCAAACCACCACCGTCATGTTGCATGTTTTGAAAAGGTGGTGAACTTCAAGCCGGAAGGAGTCAAACCTTTTCACTTCCGAGGATTGAGAGAAAGGGACATTGCTCACCTCATAGCTTTGAGCATAGCAAACCCAGAGGCACCAAACTCTTTGGTCATTCTAGTTGTGAGTGAGTTCTTAGATGTGTTCCGGAAGACCTTCCCGGATTGGCTCCTAACCGAGAGATCGAGTTCACTATAGAGCTTGCTCCGGGCACCGCTCCGATTTCAAGGGCACCGTATAGAATGGCCTCAATAGAGCTTGAAGAATTGAAAAAGCAGATTGAAGAGTTACAACACCTTGGTTTCATCAAACCAAGTGTGTCACCATGGGGAGCTCCGGTCCTCTTTGTGAAGAAAAAAGACGGGTCGATGAGAATGTGTATAGACTATCGTCAGTTGAACAAGGTAACTATCAAGAATCGTTACCCCTTGCCGAGGATAGACGACTTGTTCGATCAATTGAAGGGAGCAAGATTTTTCTCCAAGATTGATCTTAGATCGGGGTATCATCAGTTAAAGATCAAATCGGAGGATGTTCCGAAGACGGCTTTCAGGACTCGGTATGGGCATTACGAGTTCCTTGTCATGCCTTTTGGGCTGACGAATGCACCGGTGGCGTTCATGGATTTGATGAACCGGGTTTTTCGATCATACTTGGATCAATGCGTGATTGTATTCATCGACGACATTTTGGTGTATTCCCAGACACGGGAAGATCACGCACGTGATCTCCGCCTTGCTTTGCAGATGTTGGGATAGCATAGGCTATATGCCAAATTGAGCAAGTGTGAATTCTGGATAGAGAAGGTGGCGTTCCTAGGCCACGTAGTGTCGGCTGAGGGCATTTCAATAGACCCAACCAAGGTTGAGGCAGTCATGAGTTGGGATAGGCCGAAGACTGTCACTGAGATACATAGTTTCCTCGGATTGGCAGGCTATTATCGGAGATTCGTAGAGGGATTCTCTAGTTTGATTGTACCTCTCACTCACCTGACACGAAAGAATGCCAAGTTTGTATGGAGTGACAAGTGCGAGATCAGTTTCACGGAACTGAAGAAGACTTACCACAGCTCCCGTCCTTACGATGCCGTCGGGATATGTTGGTTATGAGGTTTATAGTGATGCCTCACATGTGGCACTTGGGTGTGTCCTCACATGTGGGACTTGGGTGTGTCCTAATGTAGCACAAGAAAGTCATTGCCTATGCATCAAGGCAACTGAAGGAGCATGAAAAGAATTATCCCACTCACGACTTGGAGCTTGCTGCGGTCGTGTTTGCACTCAAGATTTGGCCCCATTACCTATACGGGGTATAATTCTACGTGTTCACGGATCACAAGAGCCTCAAGTACCTCTTTTCCCAAAAAGAGCTAAACTTGCGACAATGGCGTTGGATGGAATTTTTAAAGGACTACGAGTGCACCATCCAATATCACCCGGGAAAAGAAAACGTAGTGCCTGACGCCTTGAGTAGGAAACCACAGGGGTTGTTGGCTCACATGTTAGTGCAAGAATGGAGATTATTGGAAGATTTGGCTAATCTAGACATCAGTATGAATGATTCCATCCGTAGCCCTGTTTTGGCAAATGTCACGGTTCGGTCGTACATCATAGATTTGATCCAAGAGTATCAAGTCACGGATGCTGACTTGTGAGCTTTCTGGGACAAGAAAGTTGCCAAGGGTAGTAAGGACTTCTCTCTCACTAGCAGGGGCGCAATTACATTTAAGGGAAGACTTTGTGTCCCAGCCAATGCAGACCTTTGGAGAGAGATTATGGATGAAGCTCACCGGTCTAAGTATACGGTGCATCCCGGGGGTACGAAGATGTACCAGAACCTCAAGAGTCACTTTTGGTGGAGAAACATGAAGAGGGAGGTTGCGGAGTACATGGCACGGTGTTTGGTGTGCCAACAGGTGAAAGCAGAACACTTGAGACCGGTTGGACTTTTGCAGTCTCTCCCTATTCCTGAGTGGAAATGGGAACATATCTCTATGGACTTAATTATGGGGTTGCCAAAGACGGTTAGAAAGACCAATGCTATTTGGGTTGTGGTGGACCGTTTCACAAAGTCCGCCCATTTCTTACCATACGCGACTACTTTCAATTCAAATCAGTTGGCTACATTGTATATCAAAGAAATAGTTCGGTTGCACTGGGTACCAGTGAGCATTGTGTAGGATCGGGACCCGAGATTCACGTTCAGGTTTTGGAAAATTTTTCAAGGGGCAATGGGTTCCCGGTTAGACTTTAGCACGGCTTTCCATCCACAGACGGATGGGCAAACCGAGCGAGTGAATCAGATTATCGAAGATATGCTCCATGCATGTATGCTAGACTTCAAGGAAAGTTGGGAAGATCACCTACCTTTGGTGGAATTCACCTAAAATAACAGTTATCAGGCAAGCATATAGATGGCGCCTTTTGAAGCTTTGTACGGAAGGAGTTGTAGATCCCCTCTGTATTAGGATGAAGTTGGTGAAAGAAAAATTTTGGGCCCCGAATTAATTGAACAAACCGCGGATAGGGTTAAGCATATCTGGGAGTGGTTGAAGACCGCACAGGATAGACAAAAGAGCTAAGCCGACAACCGAAGGAAAGACCTTGAATTTCGAGTTGGTGACTTTGTTTTTGTCAAGATTTCACCGACCAGGGGTGTTATGTGATTTGGGAAAAGAAGCAAGCTTAGCCCGAGATATGTGGGCCCACTCGAGATCATTACTAGAGTCGGTGAGGTGGCTTACTGTGTTGCTTTGCCCGTTCTTATGGCGGCGGTCCACAATGTATTCCATGTCTCTATACTTCGAAAGTACATCCCGGACCCTTCTCATGTCATCGAGTTTGATCTGGTAGAAATCCAGGAGGATCTCACACTAGTTGAGCAACCAGTGTAGATCCTGGATAGGCGAGATCAAGTCTTACGCAACAAGACCATTCCCTTGGTCTTGGTAAGATGGCAACACCATTCAAGGGAGGAAGCTACATGGGAACAAGAAGCCGAAGTGCGAGAAAAATATCCTCAGTTATTTGTTTAGGGCCTTGACATTCCCTTGTATTTGTTATGGTTTTGTGCATGTATGTATTGTCCAAATTTCGAGGATGAAATTTTTATAAGGGGGGAGAATGTAGCACCCAGGACGTTTCTATATTTAATGAATGGTACTTTCGTAGCTAATTGGCCTTTCTTGTAGTTTAATTAATAAATAAGAGAGAAATTAGAAATTTTGAAATATAAAAAATGTTCATTTTCGAAAGAAGAACCCAACGCAAGTTGAATCGTCAAAATTCGACGAGCGAGTCAAAAGATATGGTCAAAACAATCGGGACCTGCAGAGCATCGATCGCTCGGTCATTAGTAGCAATCGATCGGTCCAAAACCGATCGATTGGAGGCTTTTGACTGGTTAACTTTTTTGAATGGGGAAATTTTCCAGAGAGCTTGTTTTTGACCAGTCGCTTGGTCAAGAACACCGATCGCTCGTTAGGTAACCGATCGATCTGTCATAACCACCGATTGCTCAGTCATTGCGTTTTTGTAGAAATTTCATTAAGGGTCTTTTTGTCATTTGGGCGGTTCACTCTTGCCTTAAATCGTTTGCCCGAACCCTGAGGACCTCATTCACTACACTTAGAGTATTTGGGAGATAGAGAGAGAGGAGAAAGAGATTTCCTAATCTAGGGTTTGCTTTTGAGAAGAAATCAAAGGGTTGAAGTATCTAGATCATCTCAAGTTCGTTTTCTTCAAGGTCAAGGCTCAAGCACTCATGGAGCTCATTTCTCCAAGCTAGGGCAGGACTTTCTAAGGTATTTTCAAGGGGGTTTCCTTCCCACTCAAGCCTTCTTCAAGCAAGAGTCCTTCTTCTTGCAAGTTGGAGCTCCAATTAAGGTTTACAACCAAGATCAAGCCTTCATTCAAGGTTAGTACACCCTACTAACTTCCCCTAGCAATAATCTAGGTTCTCTGTTGTGAAATGTGACTCTTGATATTATGGTTTCTTCCTTACGAAATGTATCATCTCCAACAAATATAAACAAGATAAGAAAAAGGGTATGGATGTGTATGGGGTGTTGATTAAGGCGATTGGATGCCGAAATGTATGGATGTGTGTGGTGCGTGCAATGGAAATGGAGGATGAGCATTTCATAAATAGCAAACTTACCTTTATGATTGGATGGAAAACATGCACTAAAAAGAAGAAGATGAACTATTAAGGAACATTGTAGGTTTTGTGTTGGACAAAATGCCTTAACTATGAATAAATGACTAAAATGAATAAATGGAAGTAGGCCCTATGGATGTGCTCTTATGAATGATGAATTGATCAAATGTCATGCAGATTACTCAAGTTACCTATGCTTATACTATGAATTGAATTATGATGCCATATCTCTCTTGTTATCCGCATTCCCATGATTGTCACCACTGGCACGCACACGAGCACGCATGTATGTATAAACCGAGGTTTCAAGAGCATGTGCATATAATAATCAACAAGAAAACATTGCATGTCAAGGAGGTTGGTAGCCCACGGACATTTGGGTACTAGCCTCTAGCTCATAAGAAAACTAAAATTACTACATGTCAAGGAGGTTGGTAGCCCAGGGACATTCGGGTACTAGCCCCTCGCTCACAAGAAAACTAAACAAGTAATTAAAATTCACGTATTGTCAAGGAGGTTGTTAGCCCAGGGACATTCGGGTACTAGCCTCTAGCTCACAAGAAAACCATATATCAAGGAGGTTGGTGGCTCAGGGAGATTTGGGTGCTAGCCTCTGGCTCACAAGTTACAAGATGCAAGTTTTCAAGATGATGACAAGGCATTCATGCATGCAAGCATGCATGATTTCCTCAAGCCATACCTAGACGTGAAATGGATTTCCAAGCATGAGTTTTATCGGGGTTTTCGCATTCATGCACGCACGTCAAGATGATTGTATTGTACTATGTTTAACATTGTTTCTTTGTTATGTTCCTCTTACTGCTCTGTATTGTATTACTGTTGTTGTGTTTTATTATTGTCATGGTTAGCTAGTAGCTTGCACTCGCTGAGTATTCCATGCTTAGCTGTACTTTCATGTCAGCAGGTACTGAGGGAGCCCTAGACCCGGAGCCTTGGGTCGAGGAAGAGTACATAGAGGAGAGAGATCCGTCTATTCCACTACAGTCTCAGGCAGATCGAGACCTCGACGTGTGGCCATACCTTGACTACTGCTGAGGGGAGAGTGCGAGGGGATTTCTTTTGTGTATTTGTGACATTTTGATAGGTGGGCCTATCCACCCTTAGACTTAAACGTGTTTTGTATATACTTGTGTTCACTTGAAATACCATTTTGAGAACTTTAGAAGAAATGAAAAAAAAATTTAAGTCTACGCGTCCGCATCTATGTGTAGCTTCCGCACTCTGATTATCATTGTTTCAGTATTTATTTACGTTGTTCATTACAGGATGGTTTGGCAGGTACGTATAGTCACACCTAAAGTATCCCTTAACTCCTAGGGGGTATTTTGGGGTGTGACAGCATAAGTATAGCATTTCCATTTCGTATATAAGCTTAAGGGAATGTAGATAGCATATAGGGCATTTGATCAAAGTAGACATTTAACAATAATAACACAATCCATTCTTTCATAATTTAAGTTCTTTCATTCACATCGTCATTTAAGCATTTTATCAAACACTTGGCAAACATCACATTAATAGCCATTTCATTTTGATTTCTTAATGCATATTTTTCATCATGCCAGATCACGTGTATTCATTATGTTTGAAATGCCCATCCTCCAATTTCCAACACACATTCATCAATCAATAGGATATCCAATCTCCTCCTCCACCTCCACCATTCATTCATACATCCTCACTCGCACATTTATCTTGTTTAGGTTTAAGAAGTATAGCATATTTCTAGGGAAGGAATATACAACCTTAAATTCATGGATTCACAAGGGAAAACCTAGAGTTCTGCTAAAGAAGTTAGTAGAGTGTACTAACCTTGAAGATCAAGCTTGGTCTTTGAGGAATCCTTTGATTGAGGATGGTTCTAGCTTGGAATCCTTCAAGCTTGCTCCCTTGATCTTAATCCCAAAGCACTCTTTGGATTTTGCCTTCAATCTCTCCTCCTCCTTTCTCCCCTTCTTCCTCTCCTTAGGTTTAGAAAATCCCCAAATGGGATCCCTAAACAAGATAAGGGTTTAAAACCCCCAAATCCAGCACCAGTTACCGCGTGCGATCGATCGCACACTTATCTGCGATCGATCACAGGTCCTTGCGATCGATCGCACATGGATGAGATCTATCGGCACCTGAACCCGAGCACTTTGGTCTAATTTCCTCCTGTATGCGATCGATCACACATATTTGCGATCGATCGCAGATTATTGCGATCTGTCATACTTGAGACCTCATCCATCGCATATGGTCCAGAGACCTTGGGACCCATTTTGCCTGTATGCGATCGATCGCACATCCCAGGCTTTGTTGTTTTCCCTCATTTTTTCCTACTTTGGTAATTTGGCCATAACTTTTGACTCGTTCGTCATATTTTGACGATTCAACTTGCATTGGATTTGTCTTTCGAAAAGGCACATTTCTGAAAATTCAGAAGTTTCAATTTCTCCATTATTTATTAATTAGACTACATGAAAGGCCAATTAGCTACAAAAGTGCTATTCATTAAGGATGGAAAAGTCCAGGGTGCTACACCCTAAAATTTGAAGTCGAACAAAAAAAATCTGATTGATATGCCCGAAAGATTATTGAGGTTTCGATATAGCACATACCTAATTCAGATTACTTGAACGATTGAACCAAAATTTTTTGAATCTGATAAAAATGGGAAAAAAAATGAGGGCATGAAGAGAAGGCAACGAATAGAGCAACAACTACCAACAAATAAGAAGACGACGTGAATTATTACGGCTTGAACTGCAGCAATGGAAGGAGGAAAGTTGGGGAAGGAGAGAACAAGCGGCAACCATTTTTTTTCTTCATACGTTTGTAAGTGGATTTGATATACTGAGAAGAGAGACGAGAAGGGAGCAGAGAGAGAGAAAGTAGCTTGACTGAGAATAGAGACGGTAGAAATTTAAGAGGAGAAAGGGATGAGGGTATTTGATGTTTTCAAAAGGGAAAAACTGACCAACAAATCGTCGGGATTATCGTAAAAAAATCTACCCGCGGTAGACACAAATGTCTACATGAAAAAGCACCATTTTCCTTATATTTTCAAAAAGATGTTTCACATCTTTTTCTCTTTTTTCCACAGACTACATGCCCAGTAACCAAACCATCTAAATTTACAAAACATATACCCGCAACATACAAGTAGACAAAAAGAGTCTACAAATAGATATGCCAAATGGGGTCTTACATGGAACCTGGTATAAATGGCAGTTTGTAAAGCATACCCCCAAAGATAGGAAGGTACAACGGCATAGCTCATCATAGAGCGAACCATATCTAATAAGGTCCAATTTATTCTTTGAGAAACACCATTTTGTTGAGGTGAGGCAGGACTTGACCATTGTGAGATAATCCTATTATCCCTTAAGTAATCCATAACTTCGTTAGTGAGGTATTCACCACCTTGATCTGATCGAAGTGTCTTTATGGATTTGTCTATTTGATTCTCAACTTCTAATTTGAATTCTTTGAACTTTTCAAAGGTGTTAGATTTGTGTTGCATCAAATAGACATATCTATATCTAGAATAGTCATCGGTAAATGTGATAAAATACCGGTATTGCCCTCGTACAAGAATGTTAAATGGACCATATACATCACTATGTATGAGTCTCAACTTTGTGAGCACGGATTTCTGTGACACTCACTGTTGTACCCTAACGAGTGTGAAAGGTTGATTAAGAGTCGTCACCTATTCATTTAGAAGGGGTAAATCCCCCGGGTTTGGAGAAGGTCTTCGTCTGCGAATGAGATCAGGGTAAGGGGTTCAGTTAAGTCCAGGGAAGGTGTTAGGCATCCTAGGCTTCCGTTTTACAACGGTGTCATACTTCCTAGGTATAAGCCAATTAAAGTCAATCTTGTTCAAAATGCTGGAGTGTTTAAGTTAACACTAATCCAAGAAAGGAAAAGCTAACTGGGGTCGAACCCGGATTGGGTTGCCTACGTACTCATAGGGTGAGATCAGACTAAGGGTAGTTCTGGCACATGAGCCTGTGCCGAGGCTAGGGGCGTGTGTGTGCACCAAGGGTTGCTAACATGGTGTAGTCAGGTAGACTATGGTTTGGTTTACCGAGGTTGGTCAAGTGCAAGGGTTTAAGCCCTGTAGGCTTAGAGGTAGTCCGGTAGACTAGGGCGGAGTCTGGCCAGGGATAGGGTTGCTAACCGGGGCTAGGCCAAACTAACCATTGTTAGGGTTGCTAACCATAACTAAAGGGAAGGTGAGCTTAAGCCCTGTAGGCTAGGGTGAGGCTCGGTAGGCCAAAGATAAGTCCGGTAGACTTGATTTTTAGGCCCGGTAGTTCGTAAACCGAAAGTAACCGCTGTTAGGGTTGCTAACCGGGGTTAAGGGTGATCGAACTGTTGTTAGGGTTGCTAACCAGGGTTAGAAAAATGGGCCAAAGCCAGTTTTATGGTCCAAGTGATTTTTAAGGATTTTTTACTATTTTTCCAAGATTTGTGGGGTTAAGGGTTGCTTAACCATGGTTAAATGTTGACCGGAAGTGCATTTAACCATAGTTAAGAGTATGATCAAGTCCAAAGTGGGCCCAGGGGGCTAGGCAGGGCTTAAAATTGCCTCCTACTAGGCCCGAGCCCTTGCAAAAGCCCAGAATCAAAAATAAAGTTAATGTCGGTAATGGGATTACCGACATTTAAAACTGTCTTTTTAACTCAGATTTGCACACTATTAACTCAGGTTAGGGATTAACCCTGGGTGATTTGAGAGTATAGAGGTGAAGAGGGGACTCGAGGGAGGAGTTCAAGCCTAGTGTTGGCCCCAGGGGGTGCTTGGAGTGGGCCCCACAAAGTGCCAAACTTGCTGCAAATAGAAGCTCAGATTGGCGGTAGACGTTCTACCACCAATACCAAAATAGGCCATTAATTAAATAGCGATAGATTATCGACTGCCACTTTGCACAGTAAGCAAAAGAGAAATGGCGGTAGATGATCTACCACCATTAGGCACAGTTTGGTTTTTTGCCCATGGGGCTATACACAGAGGTAACCAGGGGTTCCCTCATGAACTGAGGGACCCCCAGAAAATCCGTTGTGGTCTACAATGCTTTAGGAAGGTGGGTATACCCATAGGGGTTCACCACACCTATGATCAAGGTGGGTGAACTCCCTAAATGGGATTGAGCTTTAAACTAACCGACAAAATAAATGAAAATGTCCCCTCGAGATGACCAGGGGTTCACAAGTGATGCATAAATAAAAAAAGGAGGGTAGGGGAGTCCCTACCCTGATACCCTGTTCTGCCTCGATGGAATGGTGGTCTGCACACTATGGTGGTGCATGACTACTAGTGCTGGAGCAGCTGAGGAAGCTAGGGCAGGTCCAGAGGAGTCCTGGGATTATGACCAGGGGGTGAGGAGGGGTGAACCTGGGCTTTTTGCAACAGGAGGCCAAAATACATGAACATCTATCTCTCAACTCACCCACAGCTCACTCACTTAGAATCTACCACCTCTAATAATAACCCTCTACCGGAGGTTCCTCCACAAGTTCCTCAATGTACTCCTCCTCCACCCATGGGCCAGGAGCACAGACATCAAAAGGAGCAGCCGCTCCGCTATCACCTGCCGACATAAGAAGTATGGCTGAGCATGAAATACTCAGCGGGTACCAAACACTAACCAACAGCCATAGCATAGCAAATGCAATATAAGACAAGAAGCGATTCATATCATAACAAGAAATTAAAACAGTTTATAACCATCCTTGCATTACAAAAAAAAACTGATAAATCTCTTGAAAACATCGTGCACTTGACTTGACTTAAAATCCTCGTTTCGTGCTTTAAAACTCGTCTTGTCATGTGTCTTGTTTTGTCGTATCGTGTCGTGTCATGCTTGTATCATGCGTGTCATGCATGTATCATGCTTGTCATGCGTGCTTGCTTGGGAATTTAACATGCTCATATACTTGTGAGATGCACTTGTGAGATGCCTTGAGAGGGAAGGGAGACCCTTCTTTCATAATATGCCTTGAGAGGGAAGGGAGACCCTTCTTTCATAATATGCCTTGAGAGGGAAGGGAGACCCTTCTTTAATGCAATGCACTTGTGAGTGAGGGGAGACCCCTCATGGAAGGGAGGGAAGTGTAAACTCCCTCCTAAGAAATGCTTGTTCTTATCCTCTTGTCAAAAGTGAGGTAAAACATATCGTAAGATATGTCCCACCCCTAACATCCTTACTCTTTCAAAACCGTCGGTAAAACATGTCATGCATGCCATGCTTGTGGAATCGTGTGCATACTTTCATTTGAAATTAAATATGACAATTCAGGGATTTCGCAATACATAGAACATTAATAATTTAAGGAAATCAAAATTCATACCAATTTAGGGAAAGCAACATATCACACTATTATAAACCCTAGAAATTTTTGTAAGCTTCTAAGCATGCATTTCGTGATTTACAACTCATCTCCTTCACATTGGCATTTCATCAAACACGTGGATATTATAGAGAACTCCCACTTGGATATAGAGAACTCGTGATGCTTTGGGGAAGCCCCTTGCTTGCAATTTCCCAAGCTTGAACTCCCTTTGATCTCTCAATCCAAGCTCCTTGGAGGATTTCCTCAAAATCCTCTTCTCCTTTCTCTTCTCTCTTTCTCTCCTCTAGGTTAGAAATGCCCCAAAATGAAAACCCTCAAAAAGATCAAGGGTTAAAACCCTCAAATCCGACTTTAGTTACCGCATGCGATCGATTGTACACTTATCTGCGATCGATCGCAGGTCCTTGCGATCGATCGCACTTGGATGCGATCTATCGCACATTAACCCGAACATATTGGTCTGATTTCCCCCTGTATGTGATCGATCGCACATTCTTGCGATTGATCGTAGAAACCTGCGATCTATCGCACCTAGGGAATCCATCTATCGTATATGACCCCGAGAGTTTGGGACCCAAGTCACCTGCATGCGATCGATTGCACCAAACTTGCGATCGATCGCACCTTCCAGATCTTGTTGTTTTCTCCCAGTTTTTCCCCTACTTTGGTAATTCGGCCATAACTTTTGACTCGGTTGCCCGATTTTGACAATTCAACTTGCGTTGGATTTGAATTTTGAAGGGGAACATTCTTGACATTTTAGAATTTCCAATTTCTTCTTTATTTATTGACTAAATTATCCTTGAAGTCGACTAATCCACAAATGGGTTTCAATAACTCGGGTTTTCGATATATTCGACTTAAGAATACTACTTCTTAACACTTAGAGTTCTTTAAATTTTCTTATTTCATAGAAATAAGAGGAGTATAAAGGTAAAATGCTTTGGCACAAGTTCCAATACATAGCAAAAGTTTCGGGGCTCTACATCCTCCCCCCTTATAAAAATTTCGTCCTCGAAATTTGGACAACACATGCAGTACAAGTCCCAAAACATCATTACATATCATAAACAAAAGCCTATTCAAATAACTCTGGGCATTTCGCTTTGACTTCGGCTTCACGTTCCCATGTGGCCTCTTCCCGAGCATGATGTTGCCACTGAACGAGCACTAATGGAATAGTCTTGTTGCGAAGGACTTGATCTCTTCGATCCAATATGTGAACCGGCCTTTCGACTAGAGTGAGATCCTCTCGGATTTCCAATGGTTCCAAGTCTATAACATGCGAAGGGTCCGCAATGTACTTCCGAAGCATAGACACGTGGAAAACATTGTGAATCGCGGCCATGTGAGGTGGAAGAGGTACTCGGTAGGCGACTTCACCAACTTGTGTGATAATCTCAAACAGCCCAACATACCGAGGACTAAGCTTGCCTCTCTTGCCAAATCTCATAATACCCTTGCTAGGAGATACCTTCACAAAAACTTGATCCTCTACTTGAAATTCCAAGTCCCTACGGGAGTGTCAGCATAGCTTTTCTGACGATCTTGGGCAGCTTTCAACCGATCTTGGATGATCTTGACTATACCCGCAGTTTGCTCGATTAACTCCGGACCAAGTATTTTTCTCTCTCCTACCTCATCCCAGTAGAGAGGAGACCTGTAGCTTCGCCTATACAAGGCCTCAAATGGTGCCATTTAAATGCTTGCCTGGTAGCTATTGTTATAGGCAAATTCAACCAAAGGCAAGTGTTTGGTTGGTCCCACCTCTTCCAACCAAATTTCACACTTACTGAGTTTGGCGTACAGCTTGTGCTCTCTCATCATTTCCAAAGCAAGGCGAAGGTCTCGCACGTGATCTTCCCATGTCTAGGAATATATCAGTATGTCATCGATAAACACGATCACGCATCGATCAAGATATGGCCGAAACACCCGGTTCATCAAATCCATAAAGGCTGCCGGCGCATTCGTGAGACCAAACGGTATCACCAAGAACTCGTAGTGTCCGTATCGAGTCCGGAAAGCAGTTTTAGGCACATCCTCAGCCTTGATCTTCAACTGGTGGTAACCCGACCGTAGATCGATCTTAGAGAAAAATCTCGCTCCCTTTAACTGATTGAACAAGTCATCAATCCTAGGCAATGGATACCTATTCTTTGTAGTGACTTTGTTCAACTGTCTGTAATCGACGCACATACACATCGAGCCATCCTTCTTCTTGATAAATAAAACTGGGGCACCCCATGGTGAGACACTTGGTCGTATGAAACCAAGGCCTTGCAATTCCTCCAACTGAGTCTTCAACTCCTTGAGTTCAATAGGGGTCATTCTATACAGAGCCCTAAAAATAGGAGCTATGCCTGGTGCAAGCTCAATAACAAACACAATCTCCCTCTCTGGAGGCAACCCTGGCAACTCCTCTAGAAATACATCCAGGAATTCACTCACGACTGGGATAGTTGAAGAGTCCTTTGCCTCAGGGTTCGCTAAGCTTAGTGCCGCAAAGCGAGCGATATCTCTACTTCTCAACCCCCGAAAGTGAAATGGCTTCCCTTCCACCGGCTTGAAGAGTACCATCTTTTCAAAGCAAGCTACATGCCTGTGATGTGCTGCTAACCAATCCATCCCCAAGATAATGTCAAAGTCCTGGAATCCAAGGACGATGAGGTCGACTGCCAATTCATGTGTTCCCACTTGTACTATACTGCCTCTGAAAATGCTATCTGCCACTACTATTTTGCCGAGAGGAGTCGAAACAAACAACTCTGGTTTCAATTGACTAGGCTCTGTAGAGAAGCCTTGAGAAAAGCTCGGTGAGACAAATGAATGCGTAGACCCGGTATCGATCAATAGTCGAGCCAAACATTCATTGACTAGTAAGGTTCCTGAAATTATAGTTAACTAGGTCAATCCATGCATCAATCATCATACGTATAGATAGAGATATATATAGCATGCCACATACGTACATAAGGAGTAATGCACAACATGAATCGCGGGTAAAAGAATAACTCTAAACGCGTACCTTGCACCACATCATCAGATGCAAGTGCATCACCCTCCCTCAAGGCAAAAACTCGCCCCTGGTTCGCATGGCGAGATGTAGGTGTAGACTGGGTAGGCTGGGAGGATGCCTGGTAAGATCCTGCTGGACGAGCTGGCGGCCTAATACCTTGAGACTGGCCTGGTAAATGCCGGCTAGGGCAATCCTTGATCACGTGGCCCTGACGACCGCAATGGAAACATCCACCCGATGCCCTTCGGCAATCTCCTGCCGGGTGCCTCTTGCCACAAGAAGTGCAAGCCTCATTCGTGTAAGTCGGAGGGGCCGGAGTTGGAGCATACCTCGCTACTTGAAGTGCAACAGGCCACGGAGCCGGAAGAGCCTGAGGTCGCGGTGCTTGAGGCACATACTGCCGTGGAGCTGGAGGCGCATAAGATGGCCTCATCGGTGGTGCTGGCCACACATAATGATAAGGGCCGGTACTAGCCCACCTCTCTGGAGGTGCCGAACTACTGGATTGGCCTCTCGCCAACTCCCTCTTCTTGGACACAGCCTCGGAATTCGCCTCGACCAATAAGGTCTTGTCTACTACTTCAGGGTAGGTAGCATGTCTGAAAACCGAGACCTTCTCTATGATAACATCCTTGAGCCTTTGCTCAAATCTCCTCGCCTTCATTGCCTTAGTAGCCACCATGTGAGGCGTAAATCTAGAGAGCTTCGAGCACTTAGCCTCATAAGCGGCCACAGTCATCGAACCTTGCTCTAGGTTGATGAACCCTCTTTCTTTCTTTTCCCGTGCTCCAATAGGAAAGTACTTCTTGTAAAAAGTATCCTTGAACTCATCCCAAGTCCAAGGTTGACCTTGCATAGTCAACTCTCGAGTCCTCAAGGCAGACAACAACCAATGGTATGCCTCACCCTCAAGCATGAAAACTGCCCATGCTACTCTATCCTCCTCTGAAGGTGAGAGGACAGTAAAGTTCTTCTCCAACTGGAGGATCCAAGCCTCCGCGTTAAGAGAGTCCACACTCCCATGGAATGGTGGAGGCCTCAGTCTTCGAAATGCCTCAACCCCAGCGATACGATGTGCTGGTGCTGCAGGCAGTGGAGTAGGCGATGCAGACGATGGAGTAGCCTGCCTAGCCGCCAATAAGACTAAAGTCTCTGCAATAGAGCCGAGAACCTGAGAGAGGTCTGGCTGCTCACCCTCATCTCGAGAAGAAGACGAAGCTCTAGTGTGTGGTCCGCGACCACGTGTGCCCCGCCTCTTGACTAACGTCCTGAGAACAATAGCACCACATGAGTCTAACTTGGAACCACAATTCATCACAATTTCATTTCACAACAATTCAATTTGTATAAGTTGTATAATACTAATATACATTGCATCATAACCATCGGTGTATTTAAAATATTATACTTTGGTGTTCTAACATCCCTAAGACCCGTACTTGGTTGAAGCAACCATTTTAGACTTAGACTAAAGTTTAGTCTCACACATGGAATCATGACTCGCTTCCGACTTACTTCCTTCTTAACTTGCTCCCTAATATATGCTCTTCTCAAGCCGTGGTACCAGATTCTAAGTGTCCCTAAAGACCTAAAGCCTAAGCTCTGATACCACCTCTGTCGCGACCCAAAACCCACCCTAGGAGTTAGAGTGAATCTTGGACGACTTGTCATGACCTAAATGACTTGCTTAACCAAAATCACCTGTAAAAGACTTGGAGCATATACAATAGAGGACAAAATGCGGAAACATATTCTAACGTGGCACAGCGGAAGACTAACAAACCTCTATGTATATATACACACATGATCCAAGTTTGATACAAAAGATACACAAAAGAAAGTGCGGACATGCCCGCCAAAATACATGAACATATATCTCTCAACTCACCCACAGCTCACTCACTTAGAATCTACCACCTCTAATAATAACCCTCTACCAGAGGTTCCTCTATAGGTTCCTCGACGTACTCCTCCTCCACCCATGGGCCAAGAGCACAAACATCAAAAGGAGCAGCCGCTCCACTATCACCTACCGACATAAGAAGTACAGCTGAGCATGGAATACTCAGCGGGTTCCAAATACTAACCAACAGCCATAGCATAGCAAATACAATATAAAACAGGAAGCGATTCATATCATAACCGGAAAGTAAAAAATTTTATAATCATGCTTGCATTACAAAAAAAACCGATAAATCTCTTGAAAACATCGTGCACTTGACTTGACTTAAAATCCTCGTTTCGTGCTTTAAAACTCGTCTTGTCATGTGTTTTGTTTTGTTGTATTGTGTCGTGTCATGCGTGTCAAGCTTGTATCATGCGTGTCAAGCTTGTATCATGCGTGTCATGCATGTATCATGCTTGTCATGCGTGCTTGCTTGAGAATTTAACATGCTCATGTACTTGTGAGATGCCTTGAGAGGGAAGGGAGACCCTTCTTTCGTGATATGCCTTGAGTGGGAAGGGAGACCCTTCTTTAATGCAATGCACTTGTGAGTGAGGGGGACCCCTCATGGAAGGGAGGGAAGTGTAAACTCCCTCCTAAGAAATGCTTGTTCTTGACCTCTTGTCAAAAGCGAGGTAAAACAAATCGTAAGATATATCCCACCCCTAATATCCTTGCTCTTGCAAAACCGTCGGTAAAACATGTTATGCATGCTGTGCTTGTGGAATCGTGTACAAACTTTCATTTGAAATTAAATATGACAATTTGGGGATTTCGCAATACATAGAACATCAATATTCATACCAATTTAGGGAAAGCAACACATCACACTATTATAAACCCTAGCAATTTTTGTAAGCTTCTAAGCATGCATTTCTTGATTTATAACTCATCTCCTTCACATTGGCATTTCATCAAACACGTGGTGTGTGCATTATGGTTAATCCTAAATCTTTAATTTCTAGGTGGGTTCACGATCACAACACACATGTGTATTCATTATTGGTACAATACCCTCCCCATTTCATTCATTACAACAAACACACGGCATCCAATTGCCCATTCACATTCACACCACCATCTATTCATCCATTCATCCCCACATTATCTTGCTTAGAAATTTAGGGAAAAACATAAATAAAAGAGACTATGAACTAGGAGGGTAGTGTAGGGTACCGACCTTGATTTGGGGTTGAAGAACACCCTTGATGTGGATTCCAATTTGAGGAAAAACTCCCACTTAGATATGGAGAACTCGTGATGCTTTGGGGAAGCCCCTTGCTTGCAATTTCCCAAGCTTGAACTCCCTTTGATCTCTCAATCCAAGCTCCTTGGAGGATTTCCTCAAAATCCTCTTCTCCTTTCTCTTCTCTCTTTCTCTCCTCTAGGTTAGAAATGCCCCAAAATGAAAACCCTCAAAAAGATCAAGGGTTAAAACCCTCAAATCCGGCTTCAATTACCGCATGTGATCGATCACACACTTATCTGCGATCGATCGCACCTGGATGTGATCTATCGCACATGAACCCGAACATATTGGTCTGATTTCCCCCTGTATGCGATCGATTGCACATTCTTCCGATTGATCGTAGAACCCTGCGATTTATCGCACCTGGGGAATCTATTTATCACATATGACCCCGAGAGTTTGGGAGCCAAGTTGCCTGCATGCGATCGATCGCACCTTCCAGATCATGTTGTTTTCTCCCAGTCTTCCCCCTACTTTGGTAATTCGACCATAACTTTTGACTCGGTTGCCCGATTTTGATGATTCAAGTTGCATTGGATTCCTCTTTTGAAGGGGAACATTCCTGCATTTTAGAATTTCAAGTTTCTTCCTTATTTATTGACTAAATTTTCCCTGAAGTTTCTTGATCTGCAAATGACTTTCAATAACTCGGGTTTTCAATATATTCGACTTAGGAATACTACTTCTTAACACTTAGAGTTCTTTAAATTTTCTCATTTCATAGAAATAGGAATACAAAGGCAAAATACCTTGGCACGAGTTCCAATACATAGAAAAAGTTATGGGGCTCTACAGAGAACCCCTTGGACGGTTGGGGAGTTGTGTTATATTTATAGGACTTGGATCAAATCCAATCCCAATACAATTACAACTTATCCCTTAGAAATTATTTAATAATAATAACTCTTATTATTAATTAAATAATAACCTAGTTTATCTATAACTACTTTAGTCATAGTAAACTAGCTAATTTAGGAGTCCTTTATAAAAGAGGGCTCCTTAATTAAATGGATTAACCAACAACCAACCTAAAAGAGGAATCCTAATCAAATTAGGAGACCACCTCAAGGGGGGGGGGGGGGGGGGGGGTGAGCCAAGAGGGGCTTGCTCTCCTAGTTGTATTACAATTCCTATCTTATCTCTTTGTTCCTTGCTTTCCAAGAATTGGAATTTAATTCCATAAATAAAAGAGTTATTATTCAATAATAATTCAACAAACCTAATCCTAATCCAATTAGGAAAGCTAAAGTGGGCGCCCAACCCTAGGGATTAAATCCATGGGCTTGGGCCCACATTAAAGGTCCATACTTTATGGGTTTATAGATATGGGTCAAACCCATTTCCCCTTTAATTAGGTTAATTAAATAATAACTAATATAATATTTCAATTTAAATTAACAATTAATTTAACCCAGAGATTAACTCTTAATCTATTTAATCAATGATTAACATTTAATCATTTAAATAATTGATTAACATTTAATCAATTTATGAGCTTGTATTTCTTATGTGAGCATCTCCACAGATTGCTCTGGGACATTCAAGCCATGGCTTACCCAATGTTAGCCCATTGACCCTGAATAGGAATTACATCGGAATTGCAAGTGACGTGAGATATCCATGTTGCAATTGAATCCTAGTGTATGAACATTAACCAATACGGATCCCGCCATATGAACTTTGTAATTCAATTGATCATTCCAATTAATTGATTAACATTTAATCAATTACATTTTGAGAAAACCTTTTTATAAGTATAATATATTTTAATAGAAACATATTTCAAACTTATTTTGTTTCAAAATCACCTGCGCAAGATTTAAGCTTAATCGACTATCTTATCAGGAACTTGGATAATCTCTTAAACTAATGAGTATGGATTTCATGTTTGAAATTCATCATGACTCGAACAACTTTCTGACTATCCAACTGTCATTGTATTGTATTCCCCAAGGTAGAGAATACTTTGGTGGAATCAAAACAGTCAAATTACTGCTCAGTTATAAATGAACTCATCAGATCTAAGGATCATTAAAACTGTTCAATGTGAATGAGAGATCAACTATCTGATAGAATTTTTATGCAAGAGGTCTCTCATTGGATGCAATCATTCAGTGTACATTTAAGCACCCATATGCTGATGTGTAGTCTCCGCTACAATAGTTTGAGATAAAACTACATCTCAACTATTGAGAACATCTTAGCATTGTGGCAGCCATATAAGTAAAGTGCCCAGCTTCACCTACAGTTGTGACTATATAAGGTATAATGAACTGAAAAGCTATATATGCCTGTCATAGTCCAATCACATAGCTTTCCTACAATATATCCTATGGACCTTTGTCGATATCTCATATCGTATAGATCATCTCATCATCATGGTCAATTACCCATAATGAATACAAAATAAATAAAGAAGAAATCTCTATTAATCAAATTAATAAGAATCTTACAATCTAAATGACTTTTTGGGCATCATGTCTAACACCGAAAATAGGAGATCCCTTTAGATCATACACACAAGGACCTTCTCAAGGCTTTTAATTTAATTTGGAATTAAATTAATTAATTTGTCCATGTTATTCACTATATGGTATAGTGAAGCTCTTATAGGTGAAATCACATAAGATGTGATTAACCCAATGGGTAGGACGGTGGGACGCCGACTTCAAGAGAACCTTATCCATTTAGTTAGTAATTAATCTTATCTCCTAATAAATAGCGATAAGATTACTTGATTGCTAATTAATGGTTTGCTAATAATTAGGGATAAGATTACTTTGTTACTAATTACTTTTCCTATTAAATAGGGAATGAATAATGTTTGTTTCTATTTTGATTAAATTCTAATTGGATTAGGATAGTCATTAAAGAATTAAAGAGAGTTCTAATTGGATTAGAATTTAGAAAGAGGTTATTTATTTAATATTTTTTTGGTGGAAAAGCCACTTAGGGGGAGTGGGGGGTTTAGCGGACCCCTACCTGTTTATTAATAAAACTTCAAAAGTGTAGGGGGGGACATAAAACCTTACCTTACAAAGACTCAAAAAAGAGGGGGGGACATAAAACCTTACCCCTAAAAAAGATACCGACAGGTAGGAGGTGTTAGACATGATGCCCCGAAAAGTCATTTAGATTGTAAGATTCTTATTAATTTGATTAATAGAGACTTCTTCTTTATCTATTGTGTATTCATTATGGGTAATTGACTATGATCATGAGATGATCTACACGATATGAGATATCGATAAAGGTCTTTAGGATATATTGTAGGAAAGTTATGTGAATGGATTATCACAGGCAGATATAAATTTTCAGCTCTTTATACCTAATATAGTCACAGCTATGGGTGAAGCTGGGCACTTCACATATGGCTGCCACTATACTAAGACATTCTCAATAGTTGAGATGTAGTTCTATCTCGAACTATTGTAGTGGAGACTATACATCAGTATATGGGTGCTTAAATGTACACTGACTGATAGCAATCAATGAGAGACCTCTTGCATAAACATACTATCAGAAAGTTGGTCTTTCATTCACATTGAACAGTTTCAATGATCCTTAGATCTAATGAGTTCATTTATAACTGAGCAGTAATCTGACTGTTTTGATTCCACCAAAGTATTCCCTACCTTAGGGAATACAATACAGTGACAGTTGGATAGTCAGAAAACTGTTTGAGTCATGATGAATTTTAAACAAGAAATCCATACTCATTAATTTGAGATATTATCCAAGTTCCGAGTAAGACAATCGATTAAGCTTAAATCCTACGTAGGTAATTTTGAAACAAAATAAATTTTGAAATATAATTTTATTAAAAGATATTATACTTTTACATGAGAAATTGTTTCTCATGGCTTAATGAGAAGTCTTGGAAACCCCGATGATGTGCAATGGGCTATGAGTTAGATAGTATGTTAATCTCGAAGGCCCATTAGGGATAATGTAGAGCCCCGGACCTTTTCATAGTTAATACATGACACTCTCGTTGTCATTTTTGCCTTTTTAAGAGGTATAATTAATAAATAAGGAAGAAATTGGAAATTTTGAAATGTTAGAAATGTTCCTTTTCGAAGTACGAACACAACGCAAGTTGAATCGTCAAAATCGGATGAACGAGTCAAAAGATATGGCCAAAACAGTCTGAACCTATAGGAAATCGTAGCTCGGAAGGCACTAAGGACGTGCTCTGACGTCGTACTCTGATAACGTAGCACAGACAACGTACTCTGATAACGTATACTTGTGCATCCGTTGTACAGCTCACAACGGGCACGTTGTACAACTCACCACGGGCACGCTGTACATAAGACAACGGACAACGGGCTCAGCACTATGCACAACACAACGGACTACGGGCTCAGCACTATTCACAGCACCACGAGTTGGCACTATTCACAGCACCACGAGTTGGCACTGTTCACGGCACAATGTGTTCAGCACTATTCACGGTCCTCGCGTCATTGCAGAAATCCCATTAAGGGTATTACGGTCTTTTGGTCAGTTCACTCTTACCTTAAGAGTTTAACCCGAGCCTTTAGGGCATCATTCGACACTTAGAGAGTTTGATAGAATAGGAGAAAGGGGAGAAGGCGATTCCAACCTAGGGTTTCCATTTTGGAGAGAAATCAAAGGGGTTTTGAAACCCTAGATCAACCTTAAGCCCGTTTTCTTCAAGATTTCGGTTCAGGCATTGTGGAGCTCGCGATCCAAGCTAGGGCAGCAGCTACACAGTCATTTGGAAAGAGGGTTTCTTCCTCACCTCTTCAAGGTCGGTACTTTTTACTACCCTCCTAGTTATAGTTCCTCTTTCCCCTTCTTTTCATTTGATTTTTCTTTCATTTACATATGTGCCATGAGATGGATGAATGGTGAATGGAGAATGGTAAATGGTGAATGGAGAATGGAGATGGAATGGGCGATTGGATGCCAATGGTTGTGTGTGATGAACAAATGGGGAAGGGCATTGTTCCAATAATGAACGGACATGTATGATTTGAGAAAAACCCATCTAGAAAAGCATGTTGTAGGGTAAATCCATAATGAACACACCATGTTTGATGAAATGCCAAGGTGAATAAAGTGAGCTGTGAATTAGGAAATGCATACCTAAGAAATTCTGAATATTACTAGGGCCTATGATAGTGTGTTTCTTGCTTTCCCTAAAGGATATGAATATTACATTGCTCAATCATTGATGTTATATGTGTTGTGAAATTACCCAGATGTCATATTTAAATTTAAATGCAAGCATGTACACGGTTCCCACGAGCACGTCACGCATGACATGATTTATCGAGGTTTTCAAGAACATGGTTAGAGGTGGGACATATCCTACGATATGTTTTACCTCGCTCTTGGCAAGGACAAGTCAATCATGCATTATCATAAGAAGGGTCTCCCATCCCCTCGCATGACATGCATAGCATGGCATGACACGCATAGCATAGCATTCACATGACACGCATAACTCTGCATGGCATTACACGCATGGATGCTAGTTGCGACGGGCTATGAACGGCAACTAGGCATTCACATTCCGCATGAATGCTTGTTGCGACGGGCTATGAACGGCAACTAGGCATTCACATTCCGCATGGATGCTAGTTGCGACGGGCTATGAACGGTAACTAGGCATACCCATCTGCATATAGGGTACTAGTTGCGACAGACTATGAACGGCAACTAGGCATGTGAACATGTTTAAATTATGAACAAGCAAGCATGATACTCGCATGACATGACATGGCACGCATGATGCAAGCATGACAAGCATGACACGGTTAACAGGTTCACAATCACGCAAAGGGTATTTCAAGTCAAGTCAAGTGCACGATGTTTTCAAGGGTTTTATCAGTCTTTCTGAATGCAAGCATGAATATAAATTGCTTTACTTCCTTGTATGATATAAATTGTTCCTGTTCTATATATGCAAATTTGTTTTCCTACTTTATGTATGCTATCTGTATACTATGACTGTTGGTTAGTATTTAGTACCCGCTGAGTATTCCATGCTCAGCCGTACTTCTTATGTCGGCAGGTTCCGAGGGAGCTGCTGCTCCAGTTGATGTTTGTGCTCTTGGTCCATGGGTGGAGGAGGAGTTTGTCGAGGGGCCTTTGGAGGAACCTCCCGTAGAGGGTTACCATTAGGCGGTTGTAGATTCTGAGTGAATAGCTGTGGGTGAGATGAGAGATTATATCCACGTATTTTGGCGGGTCTGTCCGCACTTTCTTTTTGTTGCTTTTTGTATAAACTTGGATTTGCGTATGTATATACATAGAGGTTTGGTAGACTTCCGCTGTTATCCTCTATTGTATATGCTCTGTGGGTTTTTGCAGGTTGGTTCGTCAAGCAAGTCATGTAAGCCATGATTAGTCGTCCAAAGTTCACTCTAACTCCTAGGGTGGGTTTTGGGGCGCGACAGATAATGTAATTGGAAGGATCAATTAAATTAAAAAGTTCATGTGGCAGGATCCGTATTGGTTAATGTTCATACATTGGGATTCAATTGCAACATGGATATCTCAGGTCACTTGCAATTCCGATGTAATTCCTGTTTTGGGTCAATGGGATAACATTGGGTAAGCTAGGGTAAGAATTTTCCAAAGCAATCTGTGGAGATGCTCACATAAGAAATACAAGCTCCAATAATTGATTAAATGCTAATCAATTATTTAAAAAAATGATTAAATGTTAATCATTGATTAAATAGTTTAAAAGTTAATCTATGGTTTGAATTTGTTAACTTAAATTACAGGGTTATATTAGTAATTATTTAATTAACCTAATTAAAGGAAAAATGGGTTTGATCCATATCCATAAACCCATTAAGAATGGACCTTTAATATGGGCCCAAGCCCATGGTTTGAACCCTAGGGTGGAGCGCCCAGTTTAGAAATCCTAATTAGTTTAGGATTTGGTTACTTGAATAATTATTAAGTAACAACTTTATTAATCATGGAATTAAATTCCAATTGTTGGAATGAAAGTAGGATTAAGAAAAGATGGAATTGGATCCAAACTAAGAGTTCAAGACTCCTCAAAGCCCATGCCCCCCTTGTGCTCACGCCCCCCTTTGGAGAAATCCTAATTGCATTAGGATTTGTTGATTGTTGGTTTAATTAAGGAATCCTCTTTTAAGGACTCTTTAATTAGTAGGATTACTATTACTAAAGTAGTTGTAGTTAACCTAGAAGTTTATTTTATTAATAATAAGAGTTATTATTAATTAATAACTCTTAAGGGATAAGATCAAGTTGGAGTAGGATTTGGATTAGATCCAATCTATAAATACCCCAACACCCAACGTGTGGGAGGTATTATTCATAATTCTCCAGAATTTTTTCTCTCCCTCTCCTTCTCCGTAAAAACTGTGAGCCCCTAGGGATTTTCATGAACTTCAAAGGGTGCTTCAAGTTGGGTTCTTCAATTCTAGGGTTTTAAACCTTAGGGTTTTAGGTGATAAAAAGTCTACACCGTTAATCCATCTTCTTCATCTTGCTTCTTCAATTCCAAGTAAAGATTCTAAAGCTTCGTGGGGATAGTGAAGAACAAGGATCGAGGTTCGAGTATTTCTTCAAGAAATCTCTACAAAGAGTTCTGATGATTCGAGTGGATTTAGCTTCATTGGTGAACATCATTGACCGAGTTAATATGATTAAAACTCTTAGATAATTTTAGTTGCTTTTTATGGTGTAATGATCAATCGGGATCCAGTTTCCGAATAAATTTTTATCCGGATCACCCTTCAAGTGGTATCAAGGCATTGTTAGGGAGTATTTTTTGTTTATTTTAATAAGATAATTAAATGGATAATTTAATTCATGAGATGAATCTATTTAATATTGCTCGTAGTTTTTATTATTTTATTTGTTCGTGAGATGAATAAATAAATAATTAATTTTATTATATTATCGAGTGAGATTTGATAATGGCAATTAAATAATTTTAAAAAATAGTATTATATGAGATATAATTATTTTCAAAATAAATAGTTTATTTTGAAAAATTCCCTTTTTAAACGATTTGATCATTTAAAATATATTCATTAATTGTTTAAAAATAATTAATGTATGATTTTTTCTATAAATAGATTTTATTCGAAAAATAAAATATTGTAGAGATTTAAGAAAATTCTATCTTATGTTTTAAAAATAATTTTATGAAAATTGTTTTATGGAAAATACAATTGTTTTATTCTCCGGGGTTTGATCTATATACGATATAGATTTTATCGAGTGAATTGATAATTGTTATCAAATTCTAAATCCTTTTAAAATAAGAAAAAGTACTCCACCATGTAGCATCTATTTTATATGAGATTATAGTTATGGGTCATATTTTATAATAAATTGTTTATCATTCATGCATTCATATTAGAGGATAATATGTAGTAGGTTTTGGCAATCTATAAAGGGCAGATTCATTCGGTTTTCCTGAAAAGGGCGAATGGAATACTGGTTTCCCTAATGCCATTTAAATTCCATATAATGCGCCTCATGTATGCCATGTTATGTACTAGACCGGATATATGACATGCAGTAGGAGTTGTTTGTCGGTTCTAAAACAATCCCGGTGTTAATCATTGGACTGCAGTGAAGCACATCATGAAGTACCTAAAAATGACTAGGGATTATGTGTTTACTTTTCATTCAGAAGATTTAGTTGGATTGGGTTATACTGATTCCGATTTCCAATCTGATCCGGACAATAGAGCTTCCACATCTGGGTATGTGTTCATACTAGGTGGTGCTGCTGTCAGTTAGCGCAACATAAAGCAGAAGAGTATTGTAGACTCCACCATAGAAGCAGAATAATTGCAGCTTTTAAAGCAGTAAAAGAAGTAGTCTGGTTCAAAAGGTTTTTGCAAGAGCTAGGAAATGTTCCTTAAGCACTTGAACCAATTACTCTCTTTTGTTATAGTAATGGTGCAGTAGCTCATATCAAAGAACCTAGGAGCCATAAGAAGATGAAACATGTGGAGCAGAAGTATCATCTCATTCGTGAGATAATAGAAAGGCAAGATATTGTTGTTACAAAGATTAGGTCTCAACTTAATGTTGTTGACCCGATGACTAAGGCTTTATCAGATAAAGTATTCGTAATACACTTAGATAGTGTGGGATTGAAATCTATGGCACAGTGACTTTTAGGGCATGTAGGAGATTGTTAGACATGATGCCCAGAAAAGTCATTTAGATTGTAAGATTCTTATTAATTTGATTAATAGAGACTTCTTCTTTATCTATTGTGTATTCATTATGTGTAATTGACCATGATCATGAGATGATCTATACGATATAAGATATCGATATAGGTCTTTAGGATATATTGTAGGAAAGTTATGTGATTGGATTATCATAGACAAATATAACTTTCTAGTTCCTTATACCTTATATAGTCACAACTATGGGTGAAGCTGGGCACTTCACTTATATGGCTCCCACTTTGCTAAGATGTTCTCAATAGTTGAGATGTAGTTCTTGTGATCGCAGATATTTTACTCATGGGGATACCCTCATCGGTGTGTGAAGGTTGGAATAAAAGTCACCACCTATTCATTCAGAAGGGATAAGTCCCCCGAGTTTGGTTAAGGTCTTGGTCTGCGAGTGAGATCAAGGCAAGGGGTTCAGTTAAGTCCGGGGAAGGTGTTAGGCATCCCGAGGTTTCCATTTTACAACGGTTCTATACTTCCCATGTATAAGCCAATTAAAGTTGATCTTATTTAAAATGCCGGAGTGTTTAAGTTAACACTAATCCAAGAAAGGAAAAGCTAGCTAGGGTCGAACCCGGGTTGGGTTACTTACGTACTCATAGGTTGAGATCAGACCGAGCATAGTTCTGGCACATGAGCCTGTGTCGAGGCTTAGGGCGTGTGTGTGTGCACCAAGGGTGGCTAACATGGACTAGTCCGGTAGACTAGGGTTTGATTGACCGAGGAAGGTCAAGTGCAAGGTATTCAAGCTCAGTAGGCTTAGGGGTAGTCCAATAGACTAGGGTGGAGCTTGGCCAGGGTTAGGACTGCTAACCGGAGTTAGGACAAACTAACCATGGTTAGGGTTGCTAACCATAGTGAAGGGGATGTGAGTTTTAGTCCGATAGGCTAATGGGAGTCCCTGTAGGCCGAGGATAAGTTCGGTAGATTTGACTTTTAGGCCTGTTAGGTTGTAAACCGAAAGTAACTACGATTAGGGTTTCTAACAGGAGTTAAGGGGGGTCTAACTGTGGTTAGGGTTGCTAACCAGGGTTAAGAAAGGGTTAAAGTCAGTTTTATAGTCCAAGTTGATTTTTAGGATTTTTTGATTAATTTCCCAAAATTTGTAAGGTTAAGGGATGCTTAATCATGGTTAAATGTTAAACGGAGGTGCATTTAACCACAGTTAAGGGTATGGTTAAGTCCAAGGTGGACCCAGGGGGCTAGGTAGGGCCTAAAGTGGCCTCCTACTAGGCCTGGGCCCCTGCAAAAGCCCAGAATCAAAAATATTCTTAATGTCGGTAATGAGATTACCGACAGTAAGAACAATGTTTTTAACTCAGGTTTTGCCTATGTTAACTAGGGTTAGGTTGTAATCCTGGGGGAACCAAGATCATGGGAGTGTAGAGGAGACGCTAGGGAAGGTTTTGAGTCTGGTGTGGGCCGTAGGGGATGCCTGGAGTGGGCCCCACAGAGGTCTGAAAGCACTGTAACTGAAAGTACATATTAGCGGTAGATGTTCTACCGCCAATACCAAAATAGGCCAAAAGGTATTGTCAGTAGAAGCTTTACCGCCAATAATGCACAGTATTGCTTTTTAGGGATTTAACCATGGTTAGGCTTAAACCCTACACCCAGAAGGACCAGGTGAGTTCAAGAGAGAGTAGAGGGGTTCAACCTGGGCCTGGAAATGGACCAGGGCCCACCTAAATAGGCCAAACAAGCTACAAAAGGAAAAAGCCAGGAATGGCGGTACTGAGTTTACCGCTATTCCTGGTTTCGCTAAAAATCAGATTTCTGCCCTCATGGGTTGTGGACAAAGATAACTAGGGGTTCCCTTATGATCTGCGGGACCCCTGGAAGGTCTGTGAAGGTTGACAATGCTTAGTTGAGAAGGATATGCCCATAGGGGTTCACTCCACCTATGATCAAGGTGGGTAAACACCCTGTGAGAGCTTGTGCTGTTAACTAAACACAAAGAAAGCATAAAAAATGTCCCCTGGAGATGACTAGGGGCTCACATGATGGATGGAGCAATAAATGGGTAGGGAATGCCCCTACCCTGTACTCTACTCTACCGAGTGGGGGGTGGTCTGCAACCGTGGTGGTGGTGCTACAGTGATAAGGTTGCAGCAACTGGGATGCTTAAGGTAGGTCCAGGGGAATCCTGGGATTACGACCAGGGGATGGGAGAGGCTGAGGTGTAGGGTTTCACCTGTATGGATTTTTGCAGATTTTTCAGACCCTCTCTATGGTTGTGGGAGTTGGATTTTATAGGGAAAGCACTTAGGACCTAAGGGGAATTAAGAGGAAGGCCTGAGAGGGGGTTGGACTTGGTGGAGGTTGAGTGGGAGTAATTAAGGAAAGGGTGGAGTGTGTAGGGCTTTTGCAGTGCTGCAAACTCGAAAATCCAACAATGGTGGTAGATATTCTAACGCCATTAGCAAAACAGGCATAAATGGAATTAGCGGTAGATCATCTACCGCCAATAAGAGAACTTAAAGGAAATGGGCCAGGCCCATGCACAGACAGGTTTTGGGGTTTTGGCTTAATGTTTTTGGGCCTTGTGGGCCCAGGCTAAGGTTTAGGCCCTATAGACCATGGTTTTTTTTTTTACGGTTCAGGCCCTAAGGGCTCTAGGGGTAGGCTAGGGTTACCTAGGGCTAGGTTTTGGAGATGGATTTTACACTAGGGTTTAACTAGGGTTAAACTAGGGTTGAGTCCTAGGGTTAAATAGGGTTTGGGTCCTAGGGTTTAACTAGGATTTACCGAAGGTGACTCCTAAGACTAACTAGAACCTTACCTAGGGTTTAGGGGATTTGGCAGGGAAAGACCTTAACCATGGTTAGATAAGGATGTAAAAATTGGGTGCTTACAGCTGCCCCTCTTTACTGGAGAACGCTAGGGTTGGTGGTTTGAACGGCAAAGACTGGAATCATCCTATTTTTACACTGAGCTTGGATTATAGGAATGTAGTATGATGACATGTATAGATGCAGTGCAAATGGTGGGTGCAATGAGGCAGTGCGACCACTACTGGTGGAGAGCGAGAGTTCAGTCTACTCACTAGGGATTGACTGATGCAAGGATAGCACAGCCCGGAGGTCCTAGCTAGAGGGATTTGATCAAGTTGATCGGAAAGATACATAGGGCATCGAGAACACACAGGGTATTGAAGGGGTGACATGCAGGTGGTGTACACTATAAAGGTACATATGGGATGTCGATGAGAGGACATGCAGGAGGTAATGCTGCGGTATGGCGAGATTACCAAGGAGCACACCAGATGTCGAAGACACGCAGGGATGTTAAAAAGAGTGACATGCAGGAGGTAATGCTGTGGTATGACGAGATTATCAAGGAGCACACCGGATGTCGAGGACACGTAGGGATTTCGAAAAGGTGACATGTAGAAGGTAATGCTGCGATGTGGCAAGATTACCAAGGAGCAAACCAGATGCTAAAGACACGTGGGGGTGTAAAAAAAGGTGACATGTAGGAGGTAATGCTATGGTATGACGAGATTACCAAGGAGCACACCGGATGTCAAGGACACGCGGGGTGTCAAAAGGGTGGCATGGATGAGGTAATGCTGTGGTATGGCGAGATTGCCAAGGAGCACACCGGATGTCGAGGACATGCAAGGGTGTCAAAAAGGTTGTGGCATGTCTGAGAGGCACTAGCCAGATTGATTTGAAATGGCCGAGAGATGCTGGGTTTTGATCTAGTATGATAGTGAGGAGTTTGGGCACATGAGGTGTGATGCTATGCACAGATGTCATACAGGGGATAAAGGCGAGGATGCTTTCCCATGACTCTACTGATTGTGACTTACGGGGGTGCAAGGTGTCGAATTCTACTGCTTGTCTTGTCAGGGTTGCTCAGTGCAGGCTGGTATTACATGGTCTAGATACCGAAAGGTCTAGCTTTTGAAACAATTTTAGAAAAGTGTTGGACTTTTTGTAAAAGGTTTTGATTTTAAGAGCAAGAATGTTCAACTGGCTTTTAGTTTTGCCAGGAAATTGCCTTAGTCAGGGCTTAGGGAATGTAATTTGTTTTTCACTCTTGGAGAGTGGAGTATGACCTAAAAGAGGTTTCGTCACCATTGGAGGATATTCTTGGGTAGACCTGTCTGTCTTGTCACCGCTGGAGGTTAAACTCTGGCTGGGGAGCAAATCAGATGCTTTCATACTTTTGCTAAGAAGAGCGTATGTAGAGAGCAATGAGAAGCCTCTTCTGGAGATTCGCTGGGGAATACGACACCGTTGTAGACCGTTGCTGGGGATCTGCTAGGGGATATGACACTGTCATAGATCGCTACTGGGGATCTGAATTCTGTTAGAGACTAGTGTCGGGAGAGCTGCTCTGCCATACCATCTGCTGGGGCCTACTGTAGGGGATTTATCTAGCTAGCCTGGCTACTACCAGATTCTGTTGCCAAACTGATATTTAGCTTTTCTCCCTTTTTTACCCTTGGAATGACCAAGTTATGGGGTTCGCATAATTTTTGCGCGATGAGGCCATTGCCAGTTTTCTTCATGCCTGCGAAGTTGATTGGTTTTTGTTACTTTTTTGCCCCTAGTCATGAGACTAGGTTGGAGGATCGTGTGATTTTTACGCATTGAGGCCGTTGCTGGTTTTCACTCATGCCCGCGATTACTGGGAAAAATCTGTATTTTATGGAGAAAATGGATCTTCTCTCGTCATTGCTCTGAATGGTTCTCCTCCGGGGATTGGGAGACGATATTTCCACTGGGGATACAGATATGATATTGCGCTTGCACTCATAGTTTCTAGGGGATTTAAAAGGACTGGGAGTAGGATAAAATGTAGGCTAGGGGACCGAAGTTTGGGATACACTAGGATTTCTCCTATTGTTGTTGATTTACACTCTCTCGGAGGTTTTTGGTTTTTGATATAGTTGATTTTCACTCTCTGGGGGAACTCTTCTACTGAAGATTTGTACCTTTGGTTTCCCGGCGGTTTTTTTTTTTGCTCCGCTAGGGAATATTGAGAGAGGTTGTCTCTACTAAAGAGGGTGAGAGAGGTTGTCTTTGCTGAGGATAGAGAACCAAGTTTATCCCTGAAAGATTTTTCTGTTGGGGAGAGAGTCCAGAGAGATTGCCTCTGTGGGGAGTCTCTGGCTTTTGAAATGTTTCCACTTCTATTTTGGGTTTTCCTTTTATGGAAATTTTTCACCCTTGAGAGCCGACTCGTCTGGGGTTTGAGAGGATTTTTGCTCTGTTGGACTCAGTGGAAAGAGACTTTTTTAAAGAGGCTTTGGTTCCACTAGGGATGATCTGGCTCTGTATGAGGGAGTCGGGGGAGGCGTGTGGCTCCTCTGGGGAAGAATTGACTCTACGGGGAAAGCTGGGGAGGTGTGATCTCCTTTTGTGTGGGTGTGACAGCACCTGATTTTGTCAGGTTGCCTACGTACCCTTTGTAGGATTAAGTCATAACGTAGTTCAGGCAATGCCGTACAGGGTGAGGGAGGGTGTCCCAGAAAAGTTGTAATGAAAGAAGGGCTATTAGGCTCAAGGGGCTAACTAGCAGATTTCATTGATTTGCAAACGGGTTACAGAAAAGGGGGATAAGGAGTGTGCCAAGGATGACCTTCTGTCATTTTTCGGAGAAACTACAAGTGCATAGCGCTTATCAGACCTAGACCCTAAGCATAGTATCGTTTGACTTTGTACATGTTGATGGGCTCTAGGCGGTCTTCATCATCCATATGTTCGAGTCGAAGGGCGCCGCCTGAGAATTTGTCTCGGACGATGTATAGGTCTTTATAATTGGGAGTGAACTTGCCTCTTAGGTCAAAGCGATTTGGCAACCTTTTCTGGAGAACCAGGTCACCGATCTCGATGCTTCTTGGGTTAACTTTCTTATTGAATGCCCTAGCTATATGCCTTTGATAGGCCTGAGAGTGGTAGATGGCTTTCAGTCGCTGCTCTTCAATCAGGTTTAACTGCTCATACCAGGTCTGTGCCCATTCTACTTCTGAGAGTTCTACTTCCATTAACACTTTGAGTGACGGAATCTGTACTTCGACGAGGAGGATTGCTTCCATACCATAGGCCAAAGAGAATGGTGTTGCCCCAGTTGAGGTTCAAATGGACGTTCTATAGGCCATGAGTGCATAGGGGAGCATCTCATGCCAGGCAGAGTACTTGGTGGCCATCCTCTCGATGATTTTCTTTAGATTTTTTTTGGCGGCTTTAACTGCGCCATTAGTCTATGGTCTGTATGGCGTGGAGTTGTGATGTTGGATCTTGAATTTCTGGTAGAGGTCAGTCATCCCTTTGTTGCAGAAGTTTAGGGCATTGTCTGTTACAACCTCATACCGGACCCCATATCGGCAAATGATATCCCTTTTTAAAAAACGTTGAACCACTAAAGTTGTAACGTTGGCATAAGAGGCTGCCTCAACCCATTTTGTGAAATAATCGATCGCAACCAGAATGAAACAATGTCCGTTAGATCCTTTCAGAGCTATGGGTCCGATTACGTCGATGCCCCAGGTAGAGAATGACGAAAGAGTAGTTAGACTGTGTAGCCTGTTAGGCCATGCGTTTACCCTGTCAGCATAGATTTTCCACTGGTGGCACTTCTCTACGTGCTTGTAACAGTCTGATTCTATGGTCGATCGTAAGTTCCTCCATTCATGTGCGGGCCGCAAGTTCCTCCGTGAACTTCTTCGACTACCAGTGCTGCTTCACTAGTATCTAGGCATCTGAGCCAGGGTAGGTTCGGCGACCTTTTATATAAGATGCCCCTTGATAGGACAAACTGAATAGCCAATCTTCTGATTGCCCAACGGTCTGTTTTGGTAGCATTGAGTGAGAAGGTCCCATCTTTGAGATATTACCTGATGTATGCATACCAAGGCTTGTTGTCTAATACCTCCTCAATTTGAAGGAGGTAGGCAGGCTGATCCTGTTACTGAATTTCGATCAGCTAGAGCATGATGCCTGTAGGGATCTGTACTATGGAAGTGAGAGTGGCTAGCGCATCGGTGAATCTGTTTTGGTTCCTAGACCTATGACTAAAGCTGATTCTTCTGAACTGACTAATTAGAAAATTAAGGTGGGCCAAGTACGGGACTAGCCTTGCTTCTTGGATGGCCAAAGATTCATTCACCTGACAGATTACTAAGGATAAGTCACCGTAGATGTCAACCTCTTCGATCCCAATGTCCAGGGCTTCTTTTAGCCCGACTATGCAGGCCTCGTATTCTGCCTCATTGTTTAAGCATTTGAACTTTAGCTTGACGGAGATAGGGAAGTGTGCTCCCTTAGGAGAGATCAGGACTGCTCCTGCCCTATAGCCATGACTGTTAGTGGCTCCATTGAAGTATAACTCCCAGTCAGAGTACTCTTGCTCCTCTGCTTTTGCATACAGGATAGCTTCATCTGGAAATTGATTGTGTATAGACACATAGTCCTGTGCTGGAATGAGGGCCAGGTGATCCGCTATCACCTACCCCTTGATTGACTTCTGAGTCATGTACGAGATGTCGAATGTAGACAACATCATAAGCCATCGGGCAGTTCTTCCGGTGGTGGCTGTCTTTTCTAGCAAATACTGAAGTGGGTCCATTCGGGAGTTTATGATTACCGGGTAGGAAAGCAAATAATACCGGAGTTGCTAAGTAGCCCAAACCAGTGCTAGACAAGTCCTTTCAAGAGGGTTGTACCACTCTTCATACTCTAGCATGCACTTATTGATGTAGTAGATGGCTTGCTCTGTTCTGCCTCTCTCGTCATGTTGTGCCAGGACGCACCCCATGTAGGTCTCTTGTATAGAGATATAGAGTAGCAGTGACCGTCCTGGTGTAGGAGGCACAAGTACTGGAGGATTCAAAAGATACCGCTTTATTCTGTCAAAGACTTCCTGGCATTCTGTTGTCCAGACTATCAGTGTATTCTTCTGGAGAAGCTTGAAGATCAGCTTGTATATCGGAGTGAACTGAAAAATGAATCTGCTGATGTACTGAATTCTGTCGAGAAACCCTAAAATTTCCTTTTTAGTGTGAGGAGTCGGCATTTTGATGATGGCCTTGGCTTTGGCTAGATCGATCTTGATGCCTCTCTTGCTGACTATGAAGTCAATGAGCTTTCTTGATGAGGCTCCAAAGACACACTTGACTAGATTCAGTTTCAAGCCGAACTCTCAGAGTCTGTCATAGAATCTGTTCAAGTCTTTAGGGTGCTGCCTGGCAGCTGGGGATTTAACGATCATGTCATCCATATAGATTTTAGTTGAATTGTGGATCATGTCGTGGAACAGTGCCGTTATGGCCCTCTAGTAGGTTGCCCTTGCGTTCTTGTGTCCAAAAGGCATTACCTTGTAGTAGAACGTGCCCCAAGGAGTGATGTAGGAGGTTTTCTCCATGTCTTCTTCTGCCATCCTAATTTGGTTTTATCCGGAGAAACCATCCATGAACGAGAGTGTCTCATGTTCTACAGTATTGTCGACCAGAATGTTGATGTTCGAGAGAGGAAAGTTGTCATTGGCGCTTGCCCTATTCAGATTCTGGTAATCTATACACATTTGGACCTTGCTGTCCTTCTTGGGCACCGGGACAATGTTGGCTAACCACTCACGATAGGTTGTAACTACTAGGAAGCTTGCACTAATCTGCTTTTCAGCTTCTTTCTTGACCTTCTGTGACCATTCGGGCCTCATCCATCTCAGTTACTACTTAACTGGTTTGACATCAGGGTTCAAGGGCAGTCTGTGCACCACCAATGCTGGGTTTAGGCCGGGCATGTTTGCATACGACCAGGCAAAGATGTCACTGTAGTACTTCAGGAAGCTGATCATGTTTGCTCTCTACTGTGGGTTCATGCTTGTGCCGATCTTGACTAGCTAGGGGTTGTGTGGATCCCAGATTGACTGTTTCAGTTTCTTCCATGTTTTACTGCAGAAGTCCTTCGTTGTGCTCAAGGAGGTCCAGAATTTCCTGAGACAATTCCTCTTCCTGTTCTGAGTCATACTCTACTTCGGAGAGTTCAAGGAGAGTTTGAGGCATAGCCCTATTAGAGGTGATTTCCTGGTAAATTACTTAGCTTTAGTTTAGCATGCTTATGTAAATGTGCTAGCCTCATTCACCTTACTCTTATGGTTGATTGTATTAATTGTTGGCCTAAGAAAAGAGTCGTATTCCAAGTGTGGACTAATCCCTTAGTCCTTGTTCAAAACAGGTTGATTTCAACTGAAGTTAGTGTACACTTACGCTAGAAAAACCAAAGATTCTATATACTTATACTATAATATGATGTATTGTTATGTGGTATTATATGCTATGTGTTGTGTGTATACTATATGTTACATGCTTAATGAACACTTATGATATATGAACGAGTTTTCCTGTTAGACCCATGAGTGATGTGATACTTAGACTAGAGTCTAGCCTAGGTGTTGTTTGACAAGGGAGGGGTAGGTCCTTGTCATACATTGTGTCATTAGGCTTTTGTGGGGATTGTTTCCCAAGAGAGGCTATAGGATGCTCCTAGGTCTTACAAGTCTAGTGTATTTAGAGTCGTTGCGACAATAGGGACAGTTTTGATACATATACTATTATGCGTATCCAGTGTAAATTGATTGGTTAAACTGTACTTAATGTATCTTACACCACAAATAAACATAACTCATGCATGACATAAGCATCATGCATCGTATAAGCATCCTATATAACATGAGCATCACGCATAGCATGAGCATTATGCACTTTCATGCATATCATGAGCATTCATACATAGCATGCATTTCATGCATGGCATAAGCATCGTGCATCGCATAAGCATCATCCATGGCATGCACTCCATACACATATAAGCATCATACATATCCTGCATGCATCACATATATCTTAGAAGCATCATACCTGTCCCCAAGATTAAGAGGAAGCAGCGTAAATAACTCAATTGGATAAACTACTCATTAATTTAATACCTGAAAACAAGCAGAAGAACATAGCTTTGCTAGGAAAACCGATTGTATGATTTTACTAGTATGTGTGTACTTAGACGTATATAATACCCTTATTAGTCAATATATGCTCATTGAATAGTTAGGAGCTTGATTCAAGTTATACTTAGGAATTGTTATTGCTCCTAAATGTAGACTAACAAATTATTGTTAGTCGAAAGCCGGTTGAAATCTCAACCGAACTTAGGGTTTCATGCTAGAAGAAAAAAAAAAAAAAAAAAAAACCTACATTGTATGTTAAGGCTAATTCATGTGTATATTATACCCTATTTCAATGAAGTGTGAGGTGTTGCTTGTATATAACATACTATCTATGTAATACATATGATTTATATACTGGCTTGATGATGGTTAGTCAAGGGTGCCTTGCTAATAAGCGAGTGCCTAGTTAGGTGTTGGTCGGCACCTGATTGATAATCCTTTGTCATGTCTTAGGTTTCTAAGTTTGTGGGCTCAGTTGAGCAAGGCGCGCCCAATGCAAGGTGTCGATCTATAAATGGCCAAAAGTATGTGATATATGTTTATAGATGTGTATGAGCATGCTACATATATTCTATGTGTACTATTATGCATTGTTGATTTAGTTGTGAGTAACGTGTGCCTAGCCAAGGGATTGGTCAACATGGGATTCAAGTGTCCGGTGGATGTGTTTAGCGCTACTAGGTACGAAGGATCGTAAAGATGAAATGAAGTGTGGGAAAGTATCCTAGTGCGTTCGCGTTCCATCCTAATTTCGAGGACGAAATTCCTATAAGGGGGGGAGGATGTAGAACCCCGGAAATTCAAGTTCACTATACTATGAATAGTGCCAGTGAAAGGTGTTCTTGATATTCTGATTAGTCAATTGAGGGTTTTAGGTACATGGTTTGAGTTTTAAAAAGAGAGTGTAAAGATACTCTAAGTGGGTGAAATCAAGGGTACAAATACCCTAAGTGTTTCAATGGGTTGTTGGTGAATAGTGCTAGTGCATGAGGCATCAAGAGGCCGGAGTCTCTCATGCAGGTCGGTGTGAATTTAATGATCATTGAGGTGGGTTAAATACTTATGGATAATGATTTATGAGGTGTCAGCAGGGTGTTGGATACAAGGGAAAAGAGTGTGAAAACACTCGAGGTGTTCTAGGTGTTGAAAAGGTATGTCTCGGCATTTGCTTCAACTTTAAAGAGCTCTAGTTTAGTCATTGTTGTTCAGAATCGAGTGATTACTAAATTTTTGGAAAGGTATTAGAACCCTCTTCAAGGTTCATGTTGATCCCTTTCCCTGATTTTGAGTCGGAGTCGAGTCAAAAGTGGGATTTCCAAGATCGGGTTGGCTGCAAATCTGGGCTGTCGCAACCCATTGCAGACCAGTCAGCTTTAGGGGAATTTTGGTCTATGAATAAAGAAGAATTAAAATTTCTTCAAAACATAAAAATTGTTCCTCTTTGAAAGAAGAATCCAACGCAAGTTGAATCGTCAAAATCGGAGAACCGAGTCAAAAGTTATGGGTAAAATACTGAAGTGCGTTTTGCAGCACCAGTCAATACCGAGAGATCGGTCAAAAGCACCGATCGATCGGTCCACTACCGGTAGATCGGTCATCTATCGGTCCTACGCAAATTTCAGAAATTTTTTTAGGGGTTTTTTGGTCTTTTGGCCACTCCACCCTTATTTTTAAGGGTTGGCTCGAGCCAAGGGTGTTCATAAACACCCTTAGCAATATTTTGAGAGAGAGTAAGAGGGGAGAAAAGGGGTTTTCTCCTAGGGCATCAAGTGGAGAAAGATCAAGGGTTTGGAAACCCTAGAGCATCCCAAAAGCTTGGATCTCTCAATTTACGGCTCAAGCACGTGAGGAGCACATTCTCCAAGCTCGGCAGCATCTTCCACGGTATTTTTCAAGGGTTTTCTTCCCCTATGCAAGGTTAGTACACCCTACTAACTACTTTAGTAATAACCTAGGTTGTTTTAAAAGCATGGTTGTGGATTTCTTTAGTCTATTCTTTTCTTGTTTTACTTTATTAAATCCCTAAAACAAACAAGATAGAGAGGAAATTGTGGAGGAGAGATGTTAGATGTGGATGAGGCGATTGGATGCCATGTGTTGTGATGGATGTATGTTGGAAAATGGTGGAAGGGCATTGTACTCATAACGAACACACCATATGTTTGATGAAATGTTAGAACAAGAAAAAGTATGCATAAATGATTATAATAATGTTGAACACCACATGTTTGTTAAAATGCTTGTATGAGAAGTAGTATGCTTAATTAAGTCTATAACATGCATGATTTTGGTGTTGTTCCCTAAGAGGTGAAATTGATCAAATGCTCTTTATATTGCTTACATACACACATGACTATCAATAGAAAGTGGAAATGCTATATGGAGTCCCCAAATGGTGAAATGCTTGAATAGGAAAAACATGAATAAAAAGATCTACAATGATGTCATATGCTAGGTGTTCGTTGAAATGCATGAATTGGAATTAGAACCAAGAATATGAAGCATGAATTAGGAAGATTTTTCTCAATGGTGTACTTTTGCTAGAACACTCAATATGTTGACTTTAAAACTCACATGCCTAGAGGAAATTATAAATCCCGTATGATGTCCCTTTAATTAGTTCATGTTATTATGCTCACAAATTGTCAAGCACACGCACGCACGCATGCACAAACCAGTTTTCTAAAATATAAGTATATGAAACAACAAGAACAAGAACAAGAACAGGAACAGTCAAGCGTGAGGGGTGCTAGTTTGCGATGGACTATGAACGGCCGCTAGACATACCCAATTTCAAGAGAATATGAACTGGTCAAGAACTTGTAAGGACTTGAAGAACTTGTAAGAACTTATAAGATAGTGGGACGTCCTGGGGAGCGCCACTAACCATCTGATATTCCCAAGCTACTTTGGGTGGGTGTTTAGTGGGATGGTACAAAGGGCACCACTAATAAAGAACTCGTAAGAACTTGTAAGATAGTGGGACGGCCTGGGGAGCGCCACTAACCATCTGATATTCCCAAGCTACTTTGGGTGGGTGTTTAGTGGGATGGTACAATGGGCGCCACTAGTAAAGAACTCGTAAGAACTTGTAAGGACTTGAAGAACTTGTAAGAACTTGTAAGATAGTGGGACGGCCTGGGGAGCGCCACTAACCATCTGATATTCCCAAGCTACTTTGGGTGGGTGTTTAGTGGGATGGTACAAAGGGCGCCACTAGTGAAGAACTCACAAGGACTTGTATGCTCACAAGAAAGTTATAAGAACTCGAAAGCTCAGAAGAACTCGTAAGCTCATAAGAAAGGCTATAAGAACTCGCATAAGGAACCTACAAGACTTATAAGATATTGACATATGTATGGTAAAGCATGAAGTTAGTGTATGATTTAATTGATTTTGTTCAGGATTATGTAACTGTTACCTTGTTTCCTTCCGCACTCTGATCATGTAACTTTATGATGAACTGTGTCCTGTATGGCATGTTAATGTTATTACTATTGTTAGCTAGTAGCTTGTACTCGCTGAGTATTCCATGCTCAGCCGTACTTTTATGTCGGTAGGTACACTATATGAGATAGGGACTCTGGTCCCTTGGATCGAGGTAGCTCAGGGAGAGCAGGAGGTGATTCGGATGGTTACCCAGATATTAGGAGTCTCGGCATGTGGCCTACGGTTGGGTTGAGTGAGAGAGAGACATGTATTTTGGGTTTTTATTTCTGGGGATATTGTCTCACTTGAGTGGGTAACTCAGGTTAAGGATTTCTTGTATATGTTTTGGCCTATGTTCAGTTATTGTATACAGTTGTACTTGGGATACTGTTAAGTTATTAAAGAAAATTTCAATTCACTATTTTGGCATGCCTTGTATACTCTTGTAGGATGGTTTTAAGTGTAAGTGACGTCGCCAAAGCCTCATCTCTCCTAGGTGGGATTTTGGGGCGTTACAGTAGTTCATTTTGGCCATCATTTTGACAAACAGTAGCACTGCTTGCTTGCTTTGCTATTCTAACTGGGTGATAGAACTAACTTGCTCGAACTGGAATGTTATGAAGGCAGTGCCTTGCCCCAACTCCTGGACGTCCCCGAAGGAACTTGCCAACTCCTCAGAAGGAATGAAGACTAGGCGGTCATCCTAGATAAACTTGATTCTTTGGTGTAGAGAGAAGGGAATGGCTCCGGCTACGTGGATCCACAACCTCCGTAAGAGTAAGGTGAATGAGGCTAGCACATTTACAACCTGAAAGTTCATCGAGAACTGAGCTGGTCCGACCTCGATGGTAAAATCGATATCACCAAGGTTCTGCCTGGTGGTATTATCAAAGACCCTGATGGTCATGGATCTCTTCTTCACTAGACTAGGTTCAGGCCCAGGTTTTGCAGTGTAGAAAGTGTGCAGACATTCAGGTCAGAGCTATCATCGATGAGCACTGATGATAATGTTCTATCCATGCACTAAACTACTATGTACAATGCTCGGGTATAATCCTTGTCACTGTCTGGTATTTCTTCCTTTGTGAAGGAGATGATTTTGGGTTCAAGGACTTGCCCTACCATTTACCCCCGTTTCTCGGGCATTATGTCTGGTGTTACGTGGGCATTACCGAATACTTAGAGCAGTTGCTTCCTTTGGTGCTCCGATGTTAGAAGATATCTGTGCTAGGACCTTACTCAATTATTGAGTGATGCTGAACTCCTCTGCTTTCTCTAGGATTTTTAACAAAATTACTGAATCAACTGCTTTATTGCGGGTCTGACATCCTTGCTTTCTCTTTCTCTATACCATTTGCCTTTGTTCGCTCAGTCATAGGAGGTTGATATATTCCGCCAAATCTGGTTGGGTTGGTTATGCTCTCACTTTCAAGGATGAGAGAGCGGGGAGCGGGTACTCGGTTGAAGTCAAAAGGCGGCTCTAGGATGTAGCGGATCCAGACAGGGCTTGAAGAGGTTGAGGCTTAAGCTGGAGTTGTAGGCCAATTTGTAGGGTAAGTGATGGTATAGATGATCTATTCGGGGACAGGTATTTGGATTGGAGATTGAATAATTTGTATGTTTGACTGAGGGAAGGGGATTATGACAGGGGACAGGTAAGATGGCCTGATGATGCTGTCATCAACTGCGGGTGTGCTGGGTCCTGACTGCCCTGCCCTAGGCTCTTCCCACTGAATAAAACTGATTTGATTATTATGTGGGGGCAATGACACCTGATTGATGCTGGTGTTGCTGGGGGCCAGTTCAACCCTTCTATCATCTAAGAGATCTTGGATGACACACTTCTAGCCTATGCAGTAGTCTGTGGCATGGCTTGGGCCTCTATAAAAGGTGTAGTGATGATCGACATGGTAATTCTTGTTCTGTTTGTCGGGAGGTGAAAGAGGTGTGGTGCTTCTCAATTCGAGAAGTCCTTGCTTGGTTAGGAATTCCAATAACTGGCTGAGTGTGTGTGGAAGAGGGTAAAGATTCTGGGAGACGGTTTTGCCCCTGGATTGGTCGGACTGGCTGGGTATTTTTAACAACTGATTGTTGTTGAGCTACTAGAGCTGGTAATCTGATGGGTCCTATAGAAGCAACCATATATACGTCTTTCTTATTTCTGTAGTCCCTGGGACCAATGTTCTTGCTGGATGAGGTAGTTACCTTGGGGGGATCGAGTCCTAGACTGGAATGAATAGCCCCACTCTTGATGGAAATCTCGATACGGGCACCCGTCTTGACGATGGTGCCGAAGTCCACTACTGGTAAGGTCACCATAAGTGTAGAGTAGGGCTCCTTTAGAGTGCTAATGAACATACTCGTCAGCTCCTCCTCAGGGATAGGAGTCAGGATCTTAGCTGTCATTTCCCTCCAACAAGTGGCATACTCTAAGAATGATTCGTTGTTACGCTGGCTTAGCTGCTCAAGCTGGCTCCTCTGAGGGCAGAGCTCCTGGTTAAAAGAGTATTGCTCCACGAAACTGTCCATGGCATCCTGCCAAGTCTTGACTTTCTGCTTGTCTACCGACATCCACCATGTAAGGGTTGCCCCCTTCAGACTCTTTTAAAAGTACTGGATGAGTAAGTAGTGATTTCTATTGTGTTGGAGCATGTCTCCCAAGTACAACTACAGGTGTTGCCTCGGATAGCCCGAACCATTATATTTATCAAAGTTCGGGACCTTGAAGCCTACGGGAAAAACATCCCCTGATGAGAAATTTAAGTCCTCTAGTGATAGGCTGGTATTGGTGGATGCACCCTTCATTCTTCTCATTTCCTCTTTCATCTGTTTGATCTCATCTTGTAAGGATGGAGTGGGGTCTGAGGATGATGGCCTATTTTGGTTGACATATGAGGCCTTAGGTTGTTCTTTGTATTGGTCATACTCCTCTCCTCTGCCTATTACGGGTCTAGGGTCAGATATGATGAAGGGAGGAGGACGAGGCTCTGGTATAGGTTGCTCGGCTGGTTCTCCAGTTCGGACCTGGGTAGAGGGTTCTTTGGTTTGGACACCAATTAGAATCTTCTGGGATTCTAGAACACTATCAATCTTTAACTGCATGGCTACGATGTCTCTGTCATGTGACTGTAGGATCTCATTGGTTCGCTGGTTGGATTGTATAAGAGCTGCTCTCTAATTGGGCTGTGCAATTTACTATCTCTGTGATCGATACCTCTATCAAGGCTGCATCTATGGCTGCTACTTCCTGTGAGAATCACAGTCAGAGAACGAGTCACAGGTCAGCTCATGCAACTGAAAAGAATGCAACGGCTAATCATGATTATGCATGATGATAGGAAGCAGATGCTTAAAAAATGATTTTTCATTGATGCATGAAGAGTGCAATGAGTGCAAGATAGTGTGACTCAATAAAGAGAAAAAGGACTCGATCATAGGCTGACCTATCAGGGATCGCGAAGTCAAGTAGCTGGAGCACACCATCGAGATCCATGATCTGTTACTGGAGGGATGTGATTTCAACCTCAATGTTTGCAAGGGTCTCAGTAGCATTGAACATACGGTATCCAAACTGTCGGATATGGGAGGTCATCTCTGTCTTTGCACTATCAAGCTGCTCTTGGTGGAAGCGCTGCTTGGCCTTGATGACGGCTATCTCTTTAGCGTCGCCTTTGCGCCTCCTATGAAGAGACTGGACTGTCTGCTCCAATTGCTCAACCTGTGCTTGTGTGGTTTCGAGTTCACGGCCTTGTTCCGCTTCTTGTTGCCTAAACGCTCGCTGGGCATTTCGTAGCCTTTTCTCTTTTTGCTTGATCTAGAGCTATCTCTCCAGGAAGAAGTTTGTTCAAGGAACCACCATTTCAATTAGGAGTATGGTTCCACGTGATGGAGCTGCGACTGGTGTGGGTAGTTCCCTGGGTACTGGCATGCCGAGTAGAATGTCAGGATTATCCACCTACTATCGGTATGCTGAGTTGGTCGGTGGCCCTGATGTAATCACATAGTTAGGCCACTAGTCTCATTTGGAGCTACGTCAAGTTGATTGGAAGCGTCGGGTGAGGTTGTCGGAGTGCACTGAGAAAGTAAACCAATCATTTTCTTGTCGGTCTATCACTGGGATGCGCTGAGGGAGTCCAAACTGTCGGAGGACTCAGAGTAGTGTATAGACTACGAAGCTTGTTAGACCAGCAAGAATCATGCATCGTCTGTCAGTAATGACAATACGGGGTAGCCTATTCAGTATGAGCCACTCGCATTGCCATCTGATTTCTCCCTCTAATAGGGCATGGAGAAGATGGTAGAGCTTTCTGACGTCTGTAGTTATTATCGGACCCTGATTCTGAGAAATCTTTCGAGGTAGACTGTAGGCTTCACGGAGGGCGTCTGGTACCGATATTATTGTAGGCAGGTGTCCTACCAACCAAATGTGTAGGAGAGGTGTACTGGCATAGAAGATGCCCTTTCTGTGGTCTGCCGATTGGTTGAGAGCCCTGAGAAGCTCAACTAGGATGAC
This sequence comes from Tetracentron sinense, assembly GCA_015143295.1. NCBI lineage: Eukaryota > Viridiplantae > Streptophyta > Magnoliopsida > Trochodendrales > Trochodendraceae > Tetracentron > Tetracentron sinense. The sequence goes on along the minus strand of CM026573.1, from coordinate 30,524,692 downwards.
TTATACGACTGAGTAGGATTTTTGCATTTCCTCGATGATCTCAACCAGAACAGATTCGATAAGTGTACGACACCTTGGGAATACCAGCTAAGACATGGCTATCAGTGCAAGGGTGTTAAGACTAGGAAGTTCTGCTGTAATGGAGTCAGGATTCCACTTGCGCTTGTACTTCTTTCCAAGAAAAGACATGGGTACCCGATCAAAGGAGCCATTAGGACCGGGCTGCAAGCAGGAAGGCTTGATATGCAAGAAGCTAGATTGGTCTGCCTAGTATGTTGTCTGGTAAAGTGGTACTGTGGCTTTGTCGTCCATGTTTAACGGTACGGTGCGCTGAATCTCTTCCAGTGTTAGGCAAATTTCATTCTTACAAAACAGAGTACTATGTGAGATAGATCCCAATACTTGATAGCAACGTTCATTAGGCACGGGTCCAGGTTAACCATAGATAGGTCTAGGATGGTCCCCATCTTGTAGTACTGAGCCTAGGCTGTCGCGACCCATAACCCACCCTAGGCGTTAGAGTGAATCTTGGACGACTCATCATAACTTGCATGACTTGGTTGACCAAAATAACCTGCAAAGACCCACAAGGCATATACAATAGAGGACCTAATGGTGGAAACATACTCTAACATAGCACAACGGAAGACTTCACCAAACCTCTATGCATATATATATGTGCTCCCAGTTTATACAAAAAGATACACAAAAGAAAGTGCAGACAGGCCCGCCAAAATACATAAATACATCTCTCTCAACTCACCCACAGCTATTCACTTAGAATCTACCACCTCTAATAATAGCCCTCTACCGGAGGTTCCTCCACAGGTTCCTTGACATACTCCTCCGCCACCCACGGGCTCAGAGCACAGATATCAAAAGGATCAGCCGCTCTACTATCACCTGCCGACATAAGAAGTACGGTTGAGTATGGAATACTCAGCGTGTACCAAATACTAACCAACAGGCATAGCATAACCATAGCAATATATAAAGCTGAGAAAAATTCATATTATAACGTTGGAAACAATAAATATCATAACAAGGAAGTAAAGCAATTTATATTCATGCTTGTATAACAGAAAAGCCGATAAAACCTCTTGAAATAGTCGTGCACTTGACTTGACTTAAAATACTTGTTGCGTGCTTGAAATCTTGTCATGTCTGTCTTATCTTGTAGTATCATGTCGTGTTATGCGTGTCATGCCATGTCATGCTTGCTTGGAAAATAAACATGTTCATGCTACTTGTGAGGGAAGGGAGACCCTTCTTCCTAAATGCTCATGCTTGCCATGCCATGTATCTTGCTTGCTTGGAAAATAAACTACTTGTGAGGGAAGGGAGACCTCTTCCTAAATGCTTATGCTTGCCATGCCATGTATCTTGCTTGCTTGGAAAATAAACTACTTGTGAGGGAAGGGGGACCCTTCTTCCTAATTGCTCATGTTTGCCATGCCATGTATCTTGCTTGCTTGGAAAATAAACTACTTGTCAGGGAAGGGAGACCCTTCTTCCTAAATACTCATGCTTGCCATGTCATGTATCTTGCTTGCTTGAAAAATAAACTACTTATGAGGGAAGGGAGACCCTTCTTCCTAAATGCACTTACGAGGGAAGGGAAACCCTTCTTTATGAATGCTTGTCTTGTTCTTGCCAAAAGCGAGGCAAAACATATCGTAGGATATGTCCCACCTCTAATTATCGTTCTTGAAAAACCTCGGTAATTCATGTCATGCATGCCGTGCCCGTAGAATCGTGTACATACTTGCATTTGAATTCAAATATGACAATTAGGTAATTTACAATACATATAACGTCAATAATTTAGGCAAGTCAATATTCATGCAATTTAGGGAAAGCAAGTAAACACACTATCATAGGCCCTAGGAATTTCCATAATTAATTAAGCATGCATCTCTTAATTTCCAACTCATTTTATTCACCTTGGGATTTCATCAAACATGGGGTGTGTTCATTATATATTTAACCTACATCATGCTTTTCTAGGTGGATTGATGTTCACATCACACTTGTATGTTTCTTATGGATACAATGCCCTCCCCATTTCATTCATCACATCATTCACACGGCATCCATTCGCCCAAATCCATCCTAACATAATCATTCCATTCACATCCCAATAGATTCATACTTTAGGAAAACAACAAAAAGAAGGAAAAAATGAGGGATATGAACTAGGAGGGTAGCAAAAGGTACCGACCTTGACAAATGAGGGAAGAAACCCCTCTCCCTTGCAAAACGTGTGTGAGTTGCTGCCCTAGCTTGGAGAGTGTAGTCCTCATGATCTTGAACCTTGAACTTGAAGAGACACGAGCTTGAAGTGATCTAAGGTCTTCAACCACTTTGATTTCTTCTCAAAAGAAAACCCTAGGTTTAGAAACCCCTTTCTTTTCTCTCTTTATCTCTCAAATCTTCTAAGTGTTGAGAATGAGCCCTAAAGACTCGGGCGAGCCTTATGTGTAAAGGGTTTAACACCCAAATACCGAAAAAGCGATTAATGAAATTATGCAAAAACACGATGACCGAGCGATCGGTGGTTATGACCGATCGATTGGTTGCCTACTGAGTGACCGGTGACATTGACTGAGCTCTCGGTCAAAAACAAGCTCTCTGGACAATTTTCCCATACAAAAAAATTAACCAGTCGATAGCCTCCGATCGATCGGTTGTGGACCGATCGATCGGTTGTGGACCGATCGATCACTACAATGGACCGAGTGATCGGTGGTCTGTAGGTTTTTGACACTGAGTCCATTTTTCACCAATTCCTACTATTTGGACCCATTCTACTTCTATGCTAACACCTTCTAAACTTGACTAGGACCTCTTTAAAGATTATAGGCTTTATTAAATAATTTATCTAATTAATTATAGCATTCTTGACACAATTCCATCGAAGTTTCAAATTCTCATTCCATGAAATTGAGATTACAAGACACCATGCCTTGACACACATCCCAAGGCATATACAAAAAGTTTCGGGGCCCTACATCCTCCCCCCTTATAAGAATTTCGTCCTCAAAATTTGGACGATTACATGCATTACAAAACCCAAACATTTTACAAGGTACATACACAAGCTTATTCGAACAACTCGGGATACTTTGCTTTGACTTCGGCCTCACGCTCCCATGTAGCTTCTTCTCGAGCATGATGCTACCATTTCACAAGAACCAATGGGATAGTTTTGTTGCGAAGGACTTGATCTCTCTAATCCAATATGTGAACCGGCTTCTCAACTAAAGTGAGATCCTCTCGTATTTCCAACGGCTCCAAGTCTATGACATGCGAAGGATCCGCAATGTACTTCCAAAGCATAGACACATGGAAAATGTTGTGAACCGCGGCCATGTGAGGTGGAAGAGCTACCCTGTAAGCAACCTTACCAACTCGCGTGATGATCTCAAATGGGCCAACATATCGAGGACTAAGCTTGCCTCGCCTACCAAATCTCATAACTCCTTTGCTAGGAGATACCTTCACAAAGACTTGATCCCCAACCTGGAATTCCAAGTCCCTGCGGTGAGTGTCTGCATAGTTCTTTTGACGATCTTGAGCAGCTTTCAACCGATCCCGGATGATTTTGACTACACTTGTAGTTTGCTCAATCAACTCAGGACCTAACACCTTTCTTTCTCCTACCTCATCCCAGTAGAGAGGAGACCTGCAGCTTCACCCATACAAGGCCTCAACTGGCGCCATTTGGATGCTCGCCTGATAGCTATATTATAGGCGAATTCAACCAAAGGCAAGTGTTCTTCCCAACTGCCCTTGAAATCCAACATACAAGCTCGAAGCATGTCTTCAATGACTTGGTTCACCCTCTCGGTTTGTCCGTCCGTTTGTGGATGAAAGGCGGTACTGAAATCAAGTCGGGAACCTATGGCATCCTGAAAACTCTTCTAGAACCTGGACGTGAATCTCGGATCCTAATCTGACACAATACTAACCGGCACCTTGTGTAGCCTAACAACTTCCTTGATATACAGTGCGGCCAACTGACTAGAGTTAAAGGTAGTACTGTAGGGTAAGAAATGCGCGGACTTTGTTAAACGATCCACCACGACCCAAATCACATCTGAGCCCCTTGCCGTCTTTGGCAAGCCAACTATGAAGTCCATGGAGATGTTCTCCCATTTCCACTCAGGAATAGGAAGAGACTGTAATAGACTTGCGGGTCGCATGTGCTCTGCTTTCACCTGCTGGCACACCAAATACCGTACCACATATTCCGTAGCATCCCTCTTCATGTTCTGCCACCAAAAGTGACTCTTGAGGTTCTGGTACATCTTTGTACCCCCAGGATGCACTGTGTATTTCGAACGGTGAGCCTCATCCATAATCTCCCTCCGAAGATCTGCATTGGCTGGGACACACAGCCTTCCCTTGAATGTAGTAGCACCACGGCTAGTGAGAGAAAAGTCTTCACTACCCTTGGCAACTTCCTTGTCCCAGAAAGCCAATAAGTCAGCATTCGTGGCTTGATACTCTTGGACCAAATCTATAATTTACGGTCGGACCGTGACATTTGCCAAAATAGGACTGCAGACAGAATCATTCACACTGATGTCCAGATTTTCCAAATCTTCCAATAGCTTCCATTCTTACACCAACATGTGTGCTAATAACCCCGGAGGTCTTTTACTCAAGGCGTCCGCTACAATGTTTGCTTTGCCCGGGTGGTGAGAGCAGTCGCAACGATGTTTGCTTTGCACCGGTGGTGAGAGCAGTCGACCGGTTGGTCTGTATTTTGCCCATTTTGCTGATTTTTCCTTATCTTGATATTTCGGTCATAACTTTTGACTCGTTCGTCGGATTTTGACGATTCAACTTGCGTTGGACTCGTCATTCGAAGAGGAACATTTCTGAAATTTTTGAATTGTCAAATTCTTCTTTATTTATTGACCAAATTGCCCCTAAAGCTGACTGGCCGGATAATGGTTTTTAGCAGTCCGATTTTCCAATATATTCGACTTAGGGAATCCCACTTTTTAACACTTAGGGTACTTTAAAATTTTCTCATTTCGTAGAAATGGAAGATTATAAAGGCTTAAACCCTTGGCACGATTTCTAATACATGAACAAAAGTTTCGGGGCTCTACATAATATATACCCGATCAAGACCGAACTTTGGGTACTCCAACCCAAATACCAACTTAGAACCCGAAGATTCACTACAACTTTGAGCACACCTGCTCGTACAACCCTATCTCCGAAGATTCAATACCAACCTGAGCACTCCGACTCGACCAACTGTTACGACACATAAGCACTCTGGTTCAACAAACTGCGACGCCGAAGATTTCATACCACACAGGCACCTGCCCTACAAGAACAAAATCCTCAAATCCACTGGCCGACCACATCTCGTGTATTCGCCGCCATCTCAGCTGGATATCAGTCCAGAAGGAACCCATGGCCAACTTGCCCACTGGCCTCTTCTGGCTAGTCTTACGGAGGAACCATGACATCCAATACCACTACTCCTAGATGTCCCACCACGAAGGTAACCCCGATAGACCCGGCTGGCGCCCTCTTCTAACCTATCCAAAGAGGAACCCCTGGACTATACACCATCGGATGCTCAGCCATTGACTCCCTAGGACTCCGACATCTCTTGACTACCAGTCCTGGAGGAACTACGACATCTAATGCCACCACTCCTGACCTAGTCCAAGAGGAACCACAGACGACCTAGACAAATAAATTGACATCTCCCATCTATCAGTCCCAAGAAACCCACGACACCTAATGCCACTATCTTGGACTTAGACAAGGAGGAACCACGGCCCCACGTAACTATGGGTTAGGTTTTCTAACCACGAACAACCCTGATTATCACAAGCCCCGCTTGGATAACCAACACACTTAGGCATCACGCCCGTATACCAAAACCACAAGTATACCACTTCAATAGGGAGCACACCCAGGCTAATGGACACTCTCCATTGCCTTAAAAAAGCCAACCTTGACTTTTGGGGCTTCCCAAGAGGACCCCATAAACATAAGGGAGCCAACATAGGCTTCCAAAGCACACTGCCCAACTTACGATCGATCATTGTGATCGATCGCCACCCTGGGATCTATAGCACATCAGCTGAAGTCCAAATTTCGAGCTGCAAATAGCCCGAAACCGAGGCTACCTCTACTCTAATTTAATCCCATCCCACATCCATCGACACATCATTTCAGGTCTTAGACCCTTTTTATTCATCTACATCATTCACACATCCCAAACCATGACAAAAATGGTAAAAATAGAAGAAAATAGGAAGGAAAGAGAGGGTTTTTACATTTTTCATGCTTTTTGAGGTCTCACGTGCACAATCCGATGACACCACAATGTTCAACATGTCCAAAAACTCCAGGGTAGTATGCATGCAACTACCCCCTCCACTTTCTCTCTCCTCTTCTCTCTCTCTCTCTAGAAACACCACGAATAGAGCTTCGGCTCAAAATTCTCAAATTATGAAACTCACTGTGCGAAATGGATGGGATCAAGCCTTTATATAGGCAATGGGATGGAATCATGCGTAACACACATGTCTCACATTGGTGTGGCGTTTGATTGATTTGACTAGTTTTGACCAGTTTGACCGGCTTTCCAATTTTTTGCACATACAAGCCTCCAAAACCCTATCAAATGTCATCCGATCGTGATGAAACTTCAGGTGACCGAACTTGGGGTAGTCTGACACCTACTGTAAAAATTTCGGGGAAAAATATTGAGTTTGGACAGTTGCACTTTAGTTCGGGAGAAAACTGCAAACCCCACTGATTTCCTAGTTTTTCTTAATTTTATCACACATAATGGCCCTGCAGTCCCGCGAAATGATACCTGACGGAATCGATACGATAGGGGTGTGTCCCGGTAGTCACCAGCACACTGTGTGTGATTTTTGAGAAAAAATACTGAGATTTCCTCGATGCACTTCAATCCCAAGGAAAACCCACTTTTTATTCATTTAACAAACACTCAAGCGGTTAACCCCAGTTAAGGACCAATAAACACATAATTTTGTTATTTACAATCTGGGGTGTTATAATCTCCCCTGCTTACAAAAAATTTCATCCTCAAAATTTGCCACATCAGTTTTCAAGATTTACAACATATATTAATCTTCAAACAACTGAGGATGGCTATCTCGTATCGCGTACTCAAGCTCCCAGGTGGATTCTTCTATGCTATGATATTACCACAAAACCTTGGCCAGCTTGATTGTTTTAGTCTACAACAGTTGTTCCTTGTGGTCCAAGATTTGCACTGGTTTTTCCTCAAAAGTTAAGTCTTCTTGAACTTGAATTGGTTCATGAGGAATCACATGCGAAGGATCAGGAACATAGTTTCTCAACATGGACATATGAAATACATGGTGAACACTCTCTAACTCTGGTCGTAGCGCCAGATGGTAAGCTACACTGCCTATTTTGGCCAAAATTTTGAAAGGCTTGATAAATCGCGGACTTAATTTACTCCGCTTCCCAAAATGTACGACACCTTTTTATGGACAGACCTTCAAGAAGACGTGATCATCGACTTGAAATTCCAGGTCCTGATGCTTTTGATCGACATTACTCTTCCCAACCCTGAGCAGCTAATAGCCTAGATCGAATTAATTTGTTCTTAATAGTTTCTTGTACTAGTTCCGGTCACAGCAGGTTATGTTCTCCAACTTCAATCCAACATACCGGCGACCGATAGCTCCAGCCATACAAGGCTTCATAAGGAGCCATTTGAATACTTGCCTGATAACTGTTGTTATATGAAAATTCAATCAATGATTATCCTAGTTTCCTCGAAAGTCCAGTGTAGAACCTCGGACCTCACTCTTATAGCCTGTGAATAGTGCCATGAATAGTGCTATGAATAGTGACCATGTAATGGAATTTTGTGAATTTTAAGATAAAAAGTCTCGGTAATAGCTATTTATAGGTTAACTAAGCTTAGTTGATTTTATGGGATTTTATTCATATGATTAGAGTGGTTTCCGGACAATGGAAAAGTTTACAACAAACCGGATTTATCAGGTATTGCCCAGAATTGGAAAATCAGATTTTGAATTAAGAGGAATTGGATTTTTTAAGTATTTTTATTAGATTCAAATAGGGGGTACTTTCTTATTTTAATTTAAAACTTAAAGTTAATGAAATGAAAATGTTTTAAATTACAATAAGTATAGGAGTAAGTAGATGAAGGGAAAAGAACAAAGCACAGGCCAAAACAGAAGAACAGGGGAAGAAAACAAGACACACCGATCGACTGATTTTGCTACCGGTCGACCGAACAGCCACCGGTCGACCGAACCTCATTAATGGTCAAACAAATGCTCGAAAAATGGTATGGGTTATTTAGACAGAGAGGGGTCATTTGACCGGTCGACCGAACCTCTCTACCGGTCGACCGGTCTGGGCTATTTTGCCTTGTAACCGACTCTTTTGAGATACTTTGAGGGTGTAAGGGTCATTGGTCTCACCCCTTGGCCTTTATAAGCCCACAAATTCATGGGTTAGGGTTACCAAAACCTTTAGAGGAAACTTTTGAGAGAAAGTTAAGGAGAAAGAAGGAGAAGAAGGAAGAAAAGCTTTGAGGCTTTGGTTTGAGTTGATTTCCTCAACTAAGAAGGTGTTCTTATTCCTCGGAGCTTGAATCTTGTCTTCAAGGATTCCTTGTGAAGGTTTTAGGTTCTTCTAAGGTAACTACGCTTTACTAATTAGTAAACTCTATACTATTTACCGCATGATATTCTCTTCAGCTAAACTATGGTATGATTGAGTTGTTCTTGAATGAAATGGATTGATGAAATTGGATGGTTTGTAAGCTATCATTATTTTGATATCTCTATGCCTATGATTCTATGTTTCTAATACTTCTAAGTATAGCATGTTGTTCACAAGCACTCTATGCACTTTAAGTGTAAAACCCCAGACCTTTTCATGCTTAATACATGACACTTTCATTGTCATTTTGCCTTTTTAAGAGGTATAATTAATAAATAAGGAATAAATTGGAAATTTCGAAACATCAGAAATGTTCCTTTTCGAAGTACGAACACAGCGCAAGTTGAATCATCAAAATCGGATGAACGAGTCAAAAGATATGGCCAAAACAGTCTGGACCTGTAGGAAATCGTAGCTCGGAAGGCGCTAAGGACGGGAAGGCGCTAAGGGCGTACTCAGATAACGTATTCGTTGTGCATCCGTCGCGCAGTAGATAACGTATTCATTGTGCATCCGTTGTACAACTCACAACGGGCACGTTGTGCAGCTCACAACGGGTACGTTGTATAGCACAACGGGCACGTTGTACATAAGACAACGGACTACGGGCTCAGCACTATGCACGACACGGAGTGACAACGGGCTCGGCACTGTTCACAACGGACAACGTGTTTGGAACTATTAACAGCACAATGTGTGTGGCACTGTTCACAGCACAACGTGTGTGGCACTGTTCACAGCACAACGTGTGTGGCACTGTTCATAGCACGAGTGGGCACTATTCACAGCACAACGAGTGGGCACTATTCACAGCACAACGAGTGGGCACTATTCACAGCACAATGTGTTCAGCACTATTCACGGTCCTCGCGTCATTGCAGAAATTCTAGTAAGGGTATTATGGTCTTTTGGTCGGTTCACTCTTACCTTAAGAGTTTAACCCGAGCCTTTAGGGCATCATTCGACACTTAGAGAGTTTGAGAGAATAGGAGAAAGGGGAGAAGGCGATTCCAACCTAGGGTTTCCATTTTGGAGAGAAATCAAAGGGGTTTTGAGACCCTAGATCACCTCCAGTCCGGTTTTTCTTCAAGATATCGGCTCAAGCACTCGTGGAGAGCGTTCTCCAAGCTAGGGCAGCAGCTACACAGTCGTTTGGAAGAGGGATTTCTTCCTCATCTCTTCAAGGTCGGTACTTTTTACTACCCTCCTAGTTATAGTTCTTCTTTCCCCTCCTTTTCTTTTGATTTGCTTTCATTTACACATGTGCTATGAGATGGATGAATGGTGAATGGTGAATGGAGATGGAATGGGCGATTGGATGCCAATGGTTATGTGTGATGAACAAATGGGGAAGGGCATTGTTCCAATAATGAACATACATGTATGATTTGAGTAAAACCCATCTAGAAAAGCATGTTGTAGGGTAAATCCATAATGAACACACCATGTTTGATGAAATGCCAAGGTGAATAAAGTGAGCTGTAAAGTAGTAAATGCATGCCTAATAAATTCTGAATGTTGCTAGGGCCTATGATAGTGTGTTCCTGCTTTCCTTAAATGATATGAATATTACATTGCTCAATCATCGATGCTATATGTGTTGTGAAACTACCCAAATGTCATATTTAAATTTAAATGCAAGTATGTACACGGTTCCCACGAGCACGGCATGCATGACATGATTTATCGAGGTTTCCAAGAAGATGGATAGAGGTGGGGCATATCCTACGATATGTTTTACCTCGCTTTTCACAAGAAAACAAGAACCAACATTCCACGAGGGGTCTCCCCTCACTCACAAGTGCATATCATGAAGAAGGGCCTCCCTTCCCTCGCAAGTACATACATATCATGAAGAAGGGTCTCCCTTCCCTCGCAAGTGCATTGCATAAAGAAGGGTCTCCCTTCCCTCTCAAGTGCATCTCACAAGTGTATCTCACAAGTTTCATGATCACAAGCAAGCATGCATGACATGACACGACATACAAGAATCAAGCAAGATAGACAAGACAAGCTTTCAAGTACGAAAAGACATTTCAAGTCAAGTCAAGTGCATGATGTTTTCAAGAGGATTTATCGGCTTTCTACGAAATGTAAGCATGATTATGAATTGCTTTACTTCCTTGTATGATATGAATTGTTTCCTTCTGACATATATGAAGTGCTCCTGATTATGTATTGTCATTTTTATGCTATAATGGTTGGTTAGTATTTAGTACCCACTGAGTATTCCATGCTCAGCCGTACTTCTTATGTCGGCAGGTTCTGAGGGAGCTGCTGCTCCATATGATGTTTGTGCTCCTGGCCCATGGGTGGAAGAGGAGTACGTCGAGGAACCTTTGGAGGAACCTCCAGTAGAGGGTTATCAGTAGGTGATGGTTAGATTCTGAGTGGGTTAGCTGTGGTGAGATGAGAGTTATACATTCATGTATTTTGGCGGGTCTGTCCGCACTTTCTTTTGGATACGTTTGTATAAACTTGGATTCGTATATACATAGAGGTTTGTTTGTCTTCCGCTGCATTATGTTAGAGTATGTTTCCGCTGTTTATATCCTCTATTGTATATGCTTTGTGGGTTTTTGCAGGTTGGTTGTCAAGCAAGTCATGATTAGTCGTCCAGAGTTCACTCTAACTCCTAGGGTGGGTTTTGGGTCGCGATAGAAGTGGTATCAGAGCTTAGGCTTTAGGTCTCTAGGGTCACTTAGAATCTTATACCACGGCTTGACAAGAGCATATGTCAGGAAACAAGTTAGGAAGAAAGTAAGTCGGAAGAGAGTCTTGATCCAAGTGTAAGACTAAACTTTAGTCTTAGTCTAAAATGGTCGCTTTAACCAAGTACGGTCCTAGGTACGCTAGAACACTAAAGTATAAGTATAATGTGATGAATACTCTGATGACTTGATGTGATGTATATTAGTATTATGCCACTAATACAAATTGAATTATTGTGAAATGGTGTTGAAATAAACTGTTGTTTCAAGTAAGACTCATGTGGTGCTATTGTTCTCAGGACTTTAGTCATGAGGAGGGCTCACGGGGTCGTGGACCACACACCAGAGCTTCATCTTCTTCCAGAGATGAGGATGAGCAGCCGGACCTCTCTCAGGTCTTAGGCTCTATTGCTGAGACACTCGCCATACTGGCAGCTCGGCAAGCTATACCATCGTCGGCGGTACCTACTCCACCGCCCGCAGCTCCAGTACATCGTACAGCTGGAGTTGAGGCATTCAGGAGATTGAGGCCTCCACCCCTCCATGGGAGTGTGGACCCTCTTGCTGCGAAGGCATGGATCCTCCAGATGGAGAAGATTTTTGCTGTCCTCTTGCCTACAGAGGAGGATAGAGTAGCATGGGTAGTTTTCATGCTAGAGGGTGAAGCCCACCATTGGTGGTTGTCCGCATTGAGGATGAGAGATTTGACCATGCAAGGTCTACCTTGGGCTTGGGAGGAGTTCAAGGATACTTTTTACAAGAAGTATTTTCCGATTGGAGCACGGGAAAAGAAAGAGAATTCATCAACCTCGAGCAAGGTTTGATGTCGGTGGCACAATACGAGGCCAAGTTCTCGGAGCTATCACGCTTCGCGACACATATGATTGCCACCGAGGCAATGAAGGCGAGGAGGTTTAAGCAAGGGCTCAAGGAGGTCATCATGGAGAAAGTATCGGTCTTTCGGCACGCCACTTACGCTGAAGTGGTGGATAAAGCCTTATTGGTCGAGGCCAATTCAGAGACAGTGTCCAAGAAGAGGGAGTTGGCGAGAGGCCAATCCAGTAGTTCAGCACCTCTAGAGAGGCGGGCCCGGACTGGTCCTTATCAGTATACATGGCCAGCACCACCGATGAGGCCATCTTATGCGCCTCCAGCTCCATGGCAGTATGTGCCTCAGGCACCGCGACCTCAGGCTCTTCCAGCCCCACGGCCTGTTGCACCTCAGACGGTGAGGTATGCTCCACCTCCGACTTATACACACTTGGTCTGCACTTTATGCGACCGAAGGCACCCGGCAGGAGATTGCCGAAGGGCATCGGGTGGATGCTTTCATTGTGGTCGCCAGGGCCATATGATCAGGGATTGCCCCAGTAGGCATTTACTAGGCCAGTCTCAGGGGATTGGGCCACCAGCACGCCCAGCAGGATCATATCAGGCGTCATCTCAGACTACCCGGTCTACACCTCAGTCTCACCAGGCGAACCAAGGGCGAGTTTTTGCCTTAACAGAGGGTGATGCACTTGCATCTGACGATGTAGTGCAAGGTACGCAGCTGTAGCTTATTTAATTATCCGTAAATTAAACTGTTAAGTATTAATTGATTGTGTACGTACTTGACATGTTATATATGTATATATACCTACATGTATACACTGTTGATGCATGGATTAACTCCGCTAGTTAAAATTTCAGGAACCCTACTAGTCAATGAGTATTTGGCTCGAGTATTGATTGATACTGGGTCTACTCATTCGTTTGTCTCGCCGAGTTTTTCAGAAGGCTTTTCTGTAGAGCTACGTCAGTTAGAACCGGAGTTAGCCATTTCGACTCCTCTCGGCAAAACAATATTGGCAGATAAAGTGTATAGAAATAGTGTGGTCCAAGTTGGAAGCCACGAGTTGGCGGATGATCTAATCGTCCTTGGATTCCAAGACTTTGATGTTATATTGGGAATGGATTGGTTAGCAGCACATCATGGGCATGTAGCTTGCCTTGAGAAAATGGTACTCTTCAAGCCAGTAGAAGGAAAACCATTCCAGTTTCGTGGGCTGAAAGGTAAATCTATTGCTCGTTTTGCGGCGTTGAGCTTAGCTAACCCTGAGGCAAAGGACTCATCGACTATTCCGGTTGTGAGTGAGTTCCTGGATGTATTTCCAGAGGAGTTGCCAGGATTGCCTCCAGACAGGGAGATTGAGTTTGTGATCGAGCTTGCACCAGGCACAGCTCCTGTTTTCAGGGCTCCGCATAGAATGGCCCCTATTGAACTCAAAGAGTTAAAGACCCAGTTCAAAGAATTACAAGGTCTTGGTTTCATTCGACCAAGTGTCTCACCGTGGGGTGCCCCGGTGTTGTTTGTTAAGAAGAAAGATGGTTCGATGCGGATGTGCGTCGATTACAGGCAATTGAACAAAGTCACTATAAAGAATAGGTATCCCTTGCCTAGGATTGATGACTTGTTCGATCAGTTGAAGGGAGTGAGATTTTTCTCGAAGATAGACCTTCGATCGGGTTATCACCAGTTGAAGATTAAGGTGGAAGATGTTCCCAAAACTGCTTTCAGGACTCGGTACGGACACTACGAGTTCTTGGTGATGCCTTTTGGACTCACGAACGCGCCGGCAGCCTTTATGGATTTGATGAACCGGGTGTTCCGGCCATACCTTGATCGGTGCGTGATTGTATTTGTTGATGACATTTTGGTCTATTCCCAGACACGGGAAGATCACACACGCGACCTATGCCTTGCTTTGGAAATGCTAAGAGAACACAAGCTATACGCCAAACTTAGCAAGTGTGAGTTTGGTTGGAAGAGGTGGCATTCCTAGGCCACGTTGTTTCTGCAGAAGGTATCTCGATGGATCCAAAGAAGATAGAGGCAGTCATGAGTTGGGCGAGGCCTAAGAGTGTCACGGAGATACGCAGCTTTCTTGGGTTGGCAGGCTACTACAGGAGATTCGTAGAGGGTTTCTCTAGCCTTGCAGCACCGCTCACTTACCTGATAAGGAAGAACGCCAAGTTTGTATGGAGTGATAAGTGCGAGATCAGTTTCACGGAACTGAAGAAGAGGCTTACTACAGCCCCTGTCCTTACTGTGCCATCCGGACCTTATGGGTATGAGGTGTATAGTGATGCCTCACACGTTGGACTTGGGTGTGTACTCATGCAGCACAAGAAAGTCATTGCCTATGCATCAAGGCAGTTGAAGGAGCATGAGAAGAATTATCCCACGCACGACTTGGAGCTTGCGGCGGTCATGTTTGCACTTAAGATTTGGCGTCATTACCTTTATGGGGTGGAGTTCTATGTGTTCACTGAGCACAAGAGTCTCAAGTATCTCTTTTCCCAAAAGGAGCTGAATCTAAGGCAACGGCGTTGGATGGAATTTCTGAAGGACTATGATTGTACCATTCAATACCACCCGGGTAAAGCAAATGTAGTGGCTGATGCTTTGAGTAGAAGACCTCAAGGGTTGTTAGCACACATGTTAGTTCAAGAATGGAAGCTACTAGAAGATTTGGCAAATCTGGACATCAGTGTGAATAACTCTGTCCGTGGTCCTACCTTGGCAAATGTTACGGTTCGGCCGTACATTATAGACTTGATCCAAGAATATCAAGCCATGGATGCAGAATTGTTGGCTTATCGGGACTAGGAAGTTGCTGAGGGTAGTGAGGACTTCTCTCTCACTAGTCGGGGTGCTATCACATTCAAGGGAAGGTTGTGCGTCCCAGCCAATGCAGATCTTCGAAGAGAGATTTTGGATGAAGCACACCGTTTGAAGTACACGGTGCATCTAGGGGGTACAAAGATGTACCGGAACCTCAAGAGTCACTTTTGGTGGCGGAATATGAAGAGGGAGGTTGCGGAATATGTAGCACGGTGCTTAGTGTGCCAACAGGTAAAAGCAGAACACATGCGGCCCACCGGTCTATTGCATTCTCTTCCTATTCCCGAGTGGAAATGGGAGAACATATCCATGGATTTCATAGTTGGCTTGCCAAAAACGGCAAGGGGCTCAGATGCGATATGGGTAGTAGTGGATCGTTTGACGAAGTCCGCTCACTTCTTACCTTACCAAACTACTTTCAACTCTAGTCAGTTAGCCGCTTTGTACATCAAGGAAGTAGTGAGGTTGCAAGGAGTGCCCGTCAATATTGTGTCGGATCGGGATCCAAGATTCACATCACGATTCTGGAAAAGCTTCCAGGAGGCTATGGGTTCCCGACTTGATTTCAGCACTGCTTTTCATCCACAGACGGATGGACAAACCGAGAGAGTGAACCAAGTCATTGAAGACATGCTTCGGGCTTGTATGTTGGATTTCAGAGGCAGTTGGGAAGAGCACTTGCCTTTGGTTGAATTTGCCTATAATAACAGCTATCAGGCAAGTATCCAAATGGCACCATTTGAGGCCTTGTATGGGCAAAGTTGTAGGTCTCCTCTCTATTGGGATGAGGTAGAGGAAAGGAAAGTACTTGGTCCAGAGTTGATTGTGCAAACTGCAAACACAGTTAAGATCATTCGAGATCGATTGAAAGCCGCTCAAGACCGCCAGAAAAGTTATACGGACACGCGCCATAGGGACTTGGAATTTCAAGTAGGGGATCAAGTTTTTGTGAAAGTATCTCCTAGCAAAGGGATCATGAGATTTGGAAAGCGAGGCAAGCTCAGTCCTCGGTATGTTGGGCCTTTTGAGATTATCACACGGGTTGGTGAAGTTGCTTATCGAGTAGCTCTTCCACCTCACATGGCCGCAGTTCACAACGTATTCCATGTGTCTATGCTTCGGAAGTACATTGCGGATCCTTCGCATGTCATAGACTTGGAACCGTTGGAGATTCGAGAGGACGTCACCTTGATTGAAAAGCCGGTTCAGATTTTGGATCGAAGAGATCAAGTGCTTCGCAACAAGACAATCCCTTTGGTTCTTGTGCAATGGCAACACCATGCTCGGGAAGAAGCTACATGGGAGCGTGAAGCCGAAGTCAAAGCAAAGTACCCAGAATTAATTGAATGAGTTTTGTATGAAGTCTGTGTATGACTCGTAATTCTGTTTTGATTTGTAATGCTAGTATCGTCTGAATTTTGAGGATGAAATTTTGTAAGGGGGGAGGATGTAGAACCCCAGACCTTTTCATGCTTAATATATGGCACTTTTGTTGTGATTTTGCCTTTTTAAGAGGTATAATTAATAAATAAGGAAGAAATTGGAAATTTCAAAATATCAGAAATGTTACTTTTCGAAGTACGAACACAACGCAAGTTGAATCGTCAAAATCGGATGAACGAATCAAAAGATATGGCTAAAACAGTCTGGACCTGTAGGAAATCGTAGCTCGGAAGGCGCTAAGGACGTAGCTCGGAAGGCGCTAAGGGCGTACTCAGATAACGTATTCGTTGTACATCCGTCGCGCAGCAGATAACGTAATCGTTGTGCATCCGTCGCGCAGCAGATAACGTATTCGTTGTGCATCCGTCGCGCAGCAGATAACGTATTCGTTGTGCATCCGTTGTACAACTCACAACGGGCACGTTGTACATTAGACAACGGACTACGGGCTCAGCACTATGCACGACACGGAGTGACAACGGGCTCGGCACTGTTCACAACAGACAACGTGTTTGGCACTGTTCACAGCACAACGTGTGTGGCACTGTTCATAGCACAACGAGTGGGCACTATTCACAGCACAACGAGTGGGCACTATTCACAGCACAACGTATTCAGCACTGTTCACAGCTCAATGTGTTCAGCACTATTCACGGTCCTCGTGTCATTGCAGAAATTCTAGTAAGGGTATTATGGTCTTTTGGTAGGTTCACTCTTACCTTAAGAGTTTAACCCGAGCCTTTAGGGCATCATTCGACACATAGAGAGTTTGAGAGAATAGGAGAAAGGGGAGAAGGCGATTCCAACCTAGGGTTTCCATTTTGGAGAGAAATCAAAGGGGTTTTGAGACCCTAGATCACCTCCAGTCCGGTTTTTCTTCAAGATATCGGCTCAAGCACTCGTGGAGAGCGTTCTCCAAGCTAGGGCAGCAGCTACACAGTCGTTTGGAAGAGGGATTTCTTCCTCATCTCTTCAAGGTCGGTACTTTTTACTACCCTCCTAGTTATAGTTCTTCTTTCCCCTCCTTTTCTTTTGATTTGCTTTCATTTACACATGTAGAGCCCCAGACCTTTTCATGCTTAATACATGACACTTTCGTTGTCATTTTCCCTTTTTAAGAGGTATAATTAATAAATAAGGAAGAAATTAGAAATTTTGAAACGTCAGAAATGTTCCTCTTCGAAGTACGAACACAACGCAAGTTGAATCGTCAAAATCGGATGAACGAGTCAAAAGATATGGCCAAAACAGTCTGAACCTGTCGGAAAACGTAGCTCGGTTATGCACTGAGGACATAGCTCGGAAGGCACTAAGGACGTGCTCTGACGTCGTACTCTGATAACGTAGCACAGACAACGTACTCTGATAACGTATACTTTGTGCATCCGTTGTACAACTCACCACGGGCACGTTGTACAACTCACCACGGGCACGCTGTACATAGGACAACGGACCACGAGTTGACACTATTCACGGACCACGAGTTGACACTATTCACAGCACCACGAGTTGGCACTATTCACAACACCACGAGTTGGCACTATTCACAGCACCACGAGTTGGCACTATTCACAGCACCACGAGTTGGCACTATTCACGGACCATGAGTTGGCACTATTCAGGGACCACGAGTTGGCACTATTCACGGACCACGAGTTGACACTATTCACGGACCACGAGTTGACACTATTCACAGCACCACGAGTTGGCACTATTCACAGGACCACGAGTTGGCACTATTCACGGACCACGAGTTGGCACTATTCACAGCACTATTCACAAAAATCCCAGTAAGGGTATTACGGTCTTTTGGTCAGTTCACTCTTACCTTAAGAGTTTAACCCGAGCCTTTAGGGCATCATTCGACACTTAGAGAGTTTGAGAGAATAGAAGAAAGAGGTGACGGCGATTCCAACCTAGGGTTTCCATTTGGGAGATAAATCAAAGGGTTCGAAACCCTAGATCAACCCCAAACCCGTTTTCTTCAAGATTTCGGTTCAGGCATTGTGGAGCTCGCAATCCAAGCTAAGGCAGCAACTCACAGTCATTTGGAAAGAGGGTTTCTTCCTCATTTCTTCAAGGTCGGTGCTTCTTACTAACCTCCTAGTTATAGTTCCTCTTTCCCCTTCTTTTCTTTTGATTTCCTTTCATTTACACATGTGCTATGAGATGGATGAATGGATGAATGGTGAATGGTGAATGGTGAATGGTAAATGGTGAATGGTGAATGGAGATGTAAGGGGCGATTGGATGCCAGTGGTTGTGTGGTGATGATTAAAACGGGGAAGGGCATTGTTCCAATAATAAACATACATGTATGATTGAGTAAAACCATCTAGAAAAGCATGTTGTAGGGTAAATCCATAATGAACACACCATGTTTGATGAAATGCCAAGGTGAATACAGTGAGCTGTAAATTAGGAAATGCATGCCTAATAAATTCTGAATATTACTAGGGCCTATGATAGTGTGTTTCCTGTTTTCCCTAAATGCTATGAATATTGAATTGCTTAATCTTTGATCCTATATGTGTTGTGAAATTACCCAATGGTCATGTTTAAATTTAAATGCAAGTATGTACACGGTTCCCACGAGCACGGCATGCATGGCATGATTTATCGAGGTTTTCAAGAACATGGTTAGAGGTGGGACATATCCTAAGATATGTTTTACCTCGCTTTTCACAAGAAGACAAGAACCAACATTCCACGAGGGGTCTCCCCTCACTCACAAGTGCATATCATGAAGAAGGGTCTCCCTTCCCTCGCAAGTACATACATATCATAAAGAAGGGTCTCCCTTCCCTCGCAAGTGCATTGCATAAAGAAGGGTCTCCCTTCCCTCTCAAGGCATCTCACAAGGACATCTCACAAGGATATCTCACAAGTTACATGATCACAAGCAAGCACGCATGACATGACATGACATACAAGAATCAAGCAAGATAGACAAGACAAGCTTTCACGTACGAAAAGATATTTCAAGTCAAGTCAAGTGCACGATGTTTTCAAGAGGATTTATCAGTTTTCTACGAGTTTCAAGCATGATTATAAAGTGCTTTACTTCCTTGTATGATATAAATTGTTTCCGTTTGACAAATATGAATTGCTCCTGATTATGTATTGCCATGTTTATGCTATAATCGTTGGTTAGTATTCAGTACCCGCTGAGTATTCCATGCTCAGCCGTACTTCTTATGTCGGCAGGTTCTGAGGGAGCTGCTACTCCATTTGATGTTTGTGCTCCTGGTCCATGGGTGGAAGAGGAGTACGTCGAGGAGCCTTTGGAGGAACCTCCAGTAGAGGGTTACCAATAGGTGGTTGTGGATTCTGAGTGGTTTAGCTGTGGGTGAGACGAGAGTCAGATTTATGTATTTTGGCAGGCATGTCCGCACTTTCTTTTGGAGACTTTTTGTATAAACTTGGATTTGCGTATGTATATACATAGAGGTTTGGTAGTCTTCCGCTGTGCTACGTTAGAGTATGTTTCCGCCATTTATATCCTCTATTGTATATGCTCTGTGGGTTTTGCATGTTAGTTGTCAAGCAATTCATGATTAGTCGTCCAAAGTTCACTCTAACTCCTAGGGTGGGTTTCGGGTCGCGACTGAAGTGGTATCAGAGCTTAGGCTTTAGGTCTCTAGGGTCACTTAGAATCTTATACCACGGCTTGACAAGAGCATATGTTGGGAAACAAGTTAGGAAGAAAGTAAGTCGGAAGAGATTCTTGATCCAAGTAAAAGACTAAACTTTAGTCTTAGTCAAAATGATTGTTTCAACCTAGTACGAGTCCTAGGTACGCTAGAACACTAAAGTATAAGTATAATGTGATGAATACTCTGATGACTTGATGTGAAGTATGTTAGTATTATACAACTAATACAAATTGAATTATTGTGAAATGGCATTGAAATAAACTGTGGTTTCAAGTTAGACTCATGTGGTGCTATTGTTCTCAGGACTTTAGTCATGAGACGGAACACACGAGGTCGTGGACCACATACCAGAGCTTCCTCTTCTTCACGGGATGAGGATGAGTAGCCGGACCTCTCTCAGGTCTTAGGCTCTATTGCTGAGACACTCGCCATACTGGTGGCTCGGCAAGCTATACCATCATCGGCGGCGCCTACTCCACCTCCCGCAGCTCCAGTACATCGTACCGCTGGAGTTGAGGCATTCAGGAGATTGAGGCCTCCACCCTTCCATGGGAGTGTGGACCCTCTTGCTGCGAAGGCATGGATCCTCTAGATGGAGAAGATCTTTACGGTCCTCTCACCTACAGAGGAGGAGAGAGTAGCATGGGCAGCTTTCATGCTAGAGGGTGAAGCCCACCATTGGTGGTTGTCCGCATTGAGGACGAGAGACTCGACCATGCAGGGTCTACCTTGGACATGGGAGGAGTTCGAAGATACTTTTTACAAGAAGTATTTTCCGATTGGAGCACGGGAAAAGAAAGAGAGGGAATTCATCAACCTTGAGCAAGGTTCGATGTCTGTGGCCGCTTATGAGGCCAAGTTCTCGGAGCTATCACGCTTCGCGACTCACATGGTTGCCACCGAGGCAATGAAGGCAAGAAGGTTTGAGCAAGGGCTCAAGGATGTTATCATGGACAAGGTTTCAGTCTTCAGACATGCTACCTACCCTGAGGTAGTAGATAAGGCCTTATTGGTCGAGGCCAATTCAGAGACAGTGTCCAAGAAGAGGGAGTTGGCGAGAGGCCAAGCTAGTAGTTCAGCACCTCTAGAGAGGCGGACTCGTACCGGTCCTTATCAGTATGCGTGGCCAGCACCATCGATGAGGCCATCTTATGCACCTCCAGCTCCCCGGCAGTATGTGCCTCAGGCGCCGAGACCTCAGGCTCTTCCAGCCCCACGGCCTGTTGCACCTCAGACGATGAGGTATCCGCCACCTCCGGTCCCTCCGACCTACACATATGAGGTCTGCACTTTATGCGGCAAAAGGCATCCGGCAGGAGATTGCCGAAGAACATCTGGTGGATGTTACCATTGCGGTCGCCAGGGCCACATGATCAGGGATTGCCCTAGTCGGCATTTACCAGGCTAGTCTCAGGGGATTAGTCCACCAGCACGCCCAGCAGGATCATATCAGGCGTCATCTCAGACTACCCGGTCTACACCACAGTCTCGCCAGGCGAACCAGGGGCGAGTTTTTCCCTTGACAGAGGGTGATGCACTTGCATCTGACGATGTGGTGCAAGGTATGCGTTTGGAGTTATTTTCTTTATTCGTGATGGTTATGTTATGTTTTATTCCATGTGCACGTACTTGGTATGCTATATATGTATATACCTATGTGTATACACTGTTGATGCTTGAATTGACGTAACTAGCTAAAATTTCAGGAGCCCTACTAGTCAATGAGTGTTTGGCTCGAGTGTTGATTGATACCGGGTCTACTCATTCATTTGTCTCGCTGAGTTTTTCAGAAGGCTTTTCTGTAGAGCCAAGTCAGCTAGAACTGGAGTTAGCCATTTCGACTCCTCTCGGCAAAACAGTATTGGCAGATAAAGTGTATGGAGATAGTGTGGTCCAAGTTGGGAGCCACGAGTTGGCGGTTGATCTCATCGTCCTTGGATTCTAAGACTTTGATGTTATATTGGGAATGGATTGGTTAGCAGCACATCATGGGCATGTAGCTTGCTTTGAGAAAATGGTACTCTTCAAGCCGGTAGAAGGAAAACCATTTTACTTTCGAGGGTTGAGAAGTAGAGACATTGCCCGCTTTGCGGCGTTGAGCTTAGCTAACCCTGAAGCAAAGGACTCATCGACTATTCCGGTTGTGAGTGAATTCCCGGATGTATTTCCAGAAGAGTTGCCAGGATTGCCTCCAGATAGGGAGGTTGAGTTTGTGATCGAGCTTGCACCAGGCACATTTCCTATTTTTAGAGCTCCATATAGAATGGCCCCTATTGAACTCAAGGAGTTGAAGACTCAGTTGGAGGAATTACAAGGCCTTGGTTTCATTCGACCAAGTGTCTCACCGTGGGGTGCCCCGGTGTTGTTTGTTAAGAAGAAAGATGGCTCGATGCGGATGTGCGTCGATTATCGGTAATTGAACAAAGTCACTATAAAGAATAGGTATCCCTTGCCTAGGATTGATGACTTGTTCGATCAGTTGAAGGGAGCGAGATTTTTCTCGAAGATAGATCTTCGATCGGGTTATCACCAGATGAAGATTAAGGTGGAAGATGTTCCCAAAACTGCTTTCAGGACTCGATATGGGCACTACGAGTTCTTGGTGATGCCTTTTGGACTCACGAACGCGCCGGCAGCCTTTATGGATTTGATGAACCGGGTGTTCCGGCCATATCTTGATAGGTGCGTGATTGTATTTGTTGATGACATTTTTGTCTATTCCCAGACACGGGAAGATCACACACGCGACCTATGCCTTGCCTTGGAAATGCTAAGAGAGCACAAGCTATACTCCAAACTTAGCAAGTGTGAGTTTTGGTTGGAAGAGGTGGCATTCCTAGGCCACGTTGTTTCTGCAGAAGGTATATCGGTAGATCCAAAGAAGATCAAAGTAGTTATGAGTTGGGCGAGGCCCAAGAGTGTTACTGAGATACGCAGCTTTCTTGGGTTGGCAGGCTACTACAGGAGATTCGTAGAGGGTTTCTCTAGCCTTGCAGCACCGCTCACTTACCTGGCAAGGAAGAATGCCAAGTTTGTATGGAGTGATAAGTGCGAGATCAGTTTCACGGAACTGAAGAAGAGGCTTACTACAACCCCTGTCCTTACTGTGCCATCTGGACCTTATGGGTATGAGGTGTATAGCGATGCCTCACACGTTGGACTTGGGTGTGTACTCATGCAGCACAAGAAAGTCATTGCCTATGCATCAAGGCAGTTGAAGGAGCATGAGAAGAATTATCCCACGCACGACTTGGAGCTTGCGGCAGTCGTGTTTGCACTTAAAATTTGGTGTCATTACCTTTATGGGGTGGAGTTCTGTGTTTACCGATCACAAGAGTCTCAAGTACCTCTTTTCCCAAAAGGAGCTGAATCTAATGCAAAGGCGTTGGATGGAATTTCTGAAGGACTATGATTGTACCATTCAATACCACCCGGGTAAAGCGAATGTTGTGGCTGATGCTTTGAGTAGAAGACCTCAAGGGTTGTTAGCACACATGTTGGTTCAAGAATGGAAGCTACTAGAAGATTTAGCAAATCTGGACATTAGTGTGAATGACTCTGTCCGTGGTCCTACCTTGGCAAATGTTACGGTTCGGCCGTACATTATAGATTTGATCCAAGAACATCAAGCCATGGATGCTGAGTTGTTGGCTTATCAGAACAAGGAAGTTGCTAAGGGTAGTGAGGACTTCTCTCTCACTAGTCGGGGTGCTATCACATTCAAGGGAAGACTGTGCGTCCCAGCCAATGCAGATCTTCGAAGAGAGATTTTGGATAAAGCACACCGTTCGAAGTACACAGTGCATCCAGGGGGTACAAAGATGTACCGGAACCTCAAGAGTCACTTTTGGTGGCGGAATATGAAGAGGGAGGTTGCAGAATATGTAGCACGGTGCTTAGTGTGCCAACAGGTGAAAGCAGAACACATGCGACCCGCCGGTCTATTGCATTCCCTTCCGATTCTCGAGTGGAAATGGGAGAACATATCCATGGATTTCATAGTTGGCTTGGCAAAGACGGCAAGGGGCTCAGATGCGATATGGGTAGTAGTGGATCATTTGACAAAGTCCGCTCATTTCTTATCCTACCGTACTACCTTCAACTCTAGTCAATTGGCTGCACTATACATCAAGGAAGTAGTTAGACTACATGGGGTGCCAGTCAGTATTGTGTCAGATCGGGATCCAAGATTCACGTCAAGATTTTGGAAAAGTTTCCAAGAGGCTATGGGTTCCCAACTTGATTTCAGCACCGCCTTTCATCGACAAACGGATGGACAAACCGAGAAAGTGAACCAAGTCATTGAAGACATGCTTCGGGCTTGTATGTTGGATTTCAGAGGCAGTTGGGAAGAGCACTTGCCTTTGGTTGAATTTGCCTATAATAACAGCTATCAGGCAAGTATTCAAATGGCACCATTTGAGGCCTTGTATGGGCGAAGTTGCAGGTCTCCTCTCTATTGGGATGAGGTAGGAGAAAGGAAAGTACTTGGTCCGGAGTTGATTGAGCAAACTGCAAACACAGTTAAGATCATTCGGGATCGATTGAAAGCCGCTCAAGATCGCCAGAAAAGCTATGCGGACACACGCCGTAGGGACTTGGAATTTCAAGTAGGGGATCAAGTTTTTGTGAAAGTATCTCCTAGCAAAGGGATCATGAGATTTGGAAAACGAGGCAAGCTCAGTCCTCGGTAGGTTGGGCCTTTTGAGATTATCACCCGGGTTGGTGAAGTTGCTTATCGAGTAGCTCTTCCACCTCACATGGCCGCAGTTCACAATGTCTTCCATGTGTCTATGCTTCGGAAGTACATTGCGGATCCTTCGCATGTCATAGACTTAGCACCGTTGGAGGTTCGAGAGGACCTCACCTTGATTGAAAAGCCTATTCAGATTTTGGATCGAAGAGATCAGGTACTTCGCAACAAGACAATCCCTTTGGTTCTTGTGCAATGGCAACACCATGCTCGGGAAGAAGCTACATGGGAGCGTGAAGCCGAAGTCAAAGCAAAGTACCCAGAATTAATTGAATGAGTTTTGTATGAAGTCTGTGTAGGACTTGTAATTCTGTTTTGATTTGTAATGCTAGTATCGTCTGAATTTTGAGGACGAAATTTTTGTAAGGGGGGGAGGATGTAGAGCCCCAGACCTTTTCATGCTTAATACATGACACTTTCGTTGTCATTTTCCATCTTTAAGAGGTATAATTAATAAATAAGGAAGAAATTGGAAATTTTGAAACGTCAAAATGTTCCTCTTCGAAGTACGAACACAACGCAAGTTGAATCGTCAAAATCGGATGAACGAGTCAAAAGATATGGCCAAAACAGTCTGAACCTGTAGGAAAACGTAGCTCGGTTATGCACTGAGGACGTAGCTCGGAAGGCACTAAGGACGTGCTCTGACGTCGTACTCTGATAACGTAGCACAGACAACGTACTCTGATAACGTATACTTTGTGCATCCGTTGTACAACTCACCACGGACACGTTGTACAACTCACCACGGGCACGCTGTACATAAGACAACGGACCACGAGTTGACACTATTCACAGCACCACGAGTTTGCACTATTCACAACACCACGAGTTGGCACTATTCACGGACCACGAGTTGACACTATTCACAGCACCACGAGTTTGCACTATTCACAACACCACGAGTTGGCACTATTCACAGCACCACGAGTTGGCACTATTCACGGACCACGAGTTGGCACTATTCACGGACCACGAGTTGGCACTATTCACAGCACCACGAGTTGACACTATTCACGGACCACGAGTTGACACTATTCACAGCACCACGAGTTGGCACTATTCACAGCACCACGAGTTGGCACTATTCACGGACCACGAGTTAGCACTATTCACGGACCACGAGTTGACACTATTCACGGACCACGAGTTGACACTATTCACAGCACCATGAGTTGGCACTATTCACAGCACCACGAGTTGGCACTATTCACGGACCACGAGTTGGCACTATTCGCGGACCACGAGTTGGCACTATTCACGGACCACGAGTTGGCACTATTCATAGCACTATTCACAGAAATCCCAGTAAGGGTATTACGGTCTTTTGGTAAGTTCACTCTTACCTTAAGAGTTTAACTCGAGCCTTTAGGGCATCATTCGACACTTAGGGAGTTTGAGAGAATAGAAGAAAGAGGTGAAGGTGATTCCAACCTAGGGTTTCCATTTGGGAGAGAAATCAAAGGGTTTGAAACCCTAGATCAACCTCAAACCCGTTTTCTTCAAGATTTCGGTTCAGGCATTGTGGAGCTCGCAATCCAAGCTAGGGCAGCAACTCACAGTCATTTGGAAAGAGGGTTTCTTCCTCATTTCTTCAAGGTCGGTGCTTCTTACTAACCTCCTAGTTATAGTTCCTCTTTCCCCTTCTTTTCTTTTGATTTCCTTTCATTTACACATGTGCTATGAGATGGATGAATGGATGAATGGTGAATGGTGAATGGTAAATGGTGAATGGTGAATGGAGATGTAAGGGGCGATTGGATGCCAGTGGTTGTGTGGTGATGATTAAAATGGGGAAGGGCATTGTTCCAATAATAAACATACATGTATGATTGAGTAAAACCATCTAGAAAAGCATGTTGTAGGGTAAATCCATAATGAACACACCATGTTTGATGAAATGCCAAGGTGAATACAGTGAGCTGTAAATTAGGAAATGCATGCCTAATAAATTCTGAATATTACTAGGGCCTATGATAGTGTGTTTCCTGTTTTCCCTAAATGCTATGAATATTGAATTGCTTAATCTTTGACGCTATATGCGTTGTGAAATTACCCAATGGTCATGTTTAAATTTAAATGCCAGTATGTACACGGTTCCCACGAGCACGGCATGCATGGCATGATTTATCGAGGTTTTCAAGAACATGGTTAGAGGTGGGACATATCCTAAGATATGTTTTACCTCGCTTTTCACAAGAAGACAAGAACCAACATTCCACGAGGGGTCTCCCCTCACTCACAAGTGCATATCATGAAGAAGGGTCTCCCTTCCCTCGCAAGTACATACATATCATAAAGAAGGGTCTCCCTTCCCTCGCAAGTACATACATATCATAAAGAAGGGTCTCCCTTCCCTCGCAAGTGCATTGCATAAAGAAGGGTCTCCCTTCCCTCTCAAGGCATCTCACAAGGATATCTCACAAGTTACATGATCACAAGCAAGCACGCATGACATGCATGACATGACATGACATACAAGAATTAAGCAAGATAAACAAGACAAGCTTTCACGTACGAAAAGATATTTCAAGTCAAGTCAAGTGCACGATGTTTTCAAGATGATTTATCGGTTTTCTACGAGTATCAAGCATGATTATAAACTGCTTTACTTCCTTGTATGATACAAATTGTTTCCGTTTGAAAAATATGAATTGCTCCTGATTATGTATTACCATGTTTATGCTATAATCGTTGGTTAGTATTCAGTACTCGCTGAGTATTCCATGGTCAGCCGTACTTCTTATGTCGGCAGGTTCTGAGGGAGCTGCTACTCCATTTGATGTTTGTGCTCCTGGTCCATGGGTGGAAGAGGAGTACGTCGAGGAGCCTTTGGAGGAACCTCCAGTAGTGGGTTACCAATAGGTGGTTGTAGATTCTGAGTGGTTTAGCTGTGGGTGAGACGAGAGTCAGATTTATGTATTTTGGCTGGCATGTCCGCACTTTCTTTTGGAGACTTTTTGTATAAACTTGGATTTGCGTATGTATATACATAGAGGTTTGGTAGTCTTCCGCTGTGCAATGTTAGAGTATGTTTCCGCCATTGATATCCTCTATTGTATATGCTCTGTGGGTTTTGCAGGTTAGTTATCAAGCAAGTCATGATTAGTCGTCCAAAGTTCACTCTAACTCCTAGGGTGGGTTTCGGGTCGCGACAACACATGTGCTATGAGATAGATGAATGGTGAATGGTGAATGGAGATGGAATGGGCGATTGGATGCCAATGGTTATGTGTGATGAACAAATGGGGAAGGGCATTGTTCCAATAATGAACATACATGTATGATTTGAGTAAAACCCATCTAGAAAAGCATGTTGTAGGGTAAATCCATAATGAACACACCATGTTTGATGAAATGCCAAGGTGAATAAAGTGAGCTGTAAAGTAGTAAATGCATGCCTAATAAATTCTGAATGTTGCTAGGGCCTATGATAGTGTGTTCCTGCTTTCCTTAAATGATATGAATACATTGCTCAATCATCGATGCTATATGTGTTGTGAAACTACCCAAATGTCATATTTAAATTTAAATGCAAGTATGTACACGGTTCCCACGAGCACAGCATGCATGACATGATTTATCGAGGTTTCCAAGAAGATGGATAGAGGTGGGGCATATCCTACGATATGTTTTACCTCGCTTTTCACAAGAAAACAAGAACCAACATTCCACGAGGGGTCTCCCCTCACTCACAAGTGCATATCATGAAGAAGGGCCTCCCTTCACTCGCAAGTACATACATATCATGAAGAAGGGTCTCCCTTCCCTCGCAAGTGCATTGCATAAAGAAGGGTCTCCCTTCCCTCTCAAGTGCATCTCACAACTGTATCTCACAAGTTTCATGATCACAAGCAAGCATGCATGACATGACACGACATACAAGAATCAAGCAAGATAGACAAGACAAGCTTTCAAGTACGAAAAGACATTTCAAGTCAAGTCAAGTGCACGATGTTTTCAAGAGGATTTATCGGCTTTCTACGAAATGTAAGCATGATTATGAATTGCTTTACTTCCTTGTATGATATGAATTGTTTCCTTCTGACATATATGAATTGCTCCTGATTATGTATTGCCATTTTTATGCTATAATGGTTGGTTAGTATTTAGTACCCGCTGAGTATTCCATGCTCAGCCGTACTTCTTATGTCGGCAGGTTCTGAGGGAGCTGCTGCTCCATTTGATGTTTGTGCTCCTGGCCCATGGGTGGAAGAGGAGTACGTCGAGGAACCTTTGGAGGAACCTCCAGTAGAGGGTTATCAGTAGGTGGTGGTTAGATTCTGAGTGGATTAGCTGTGGTGAGATGAGAGTTATACATTCATGTATTTTGGCGGGTCTGTCCGCACTTTCTTTTGGATACGTTTGTATAAACTTGGATTCGTATATACATAGAGGTTTGTTAGTCTTCCGCTGCATTATGTTAGAGTATGTTTCCGCTGTTTATATCCTCTATTGTATATGCTTTGTGGGTTTTTGCAGGTTGGTTGTCAAGCAAGTCATGATTAGTCGTCCAGAGTTCACTCTAACTCCTAGGGTGGGTTTTGGGTCGCGACATTAAGATTTCTAAGTACTCTAAGGTTTACATGTCTCGCCTGTCTCTATGATTTCCTCATAAGCACGGTTTATCGAAGCATTCATAAGAATCTCTAAAACTCATAAGCTACCAAGCTCATAAGCATTGATAAAGCCAAACATCGGGTTTGTCAAGGGTAGGGTATATCCAAGGATATATCATGCCTAGCTCTAAGAAAGCTCATTAGAATTCAAGGATCTTGGCAGCCCACTTCGATATATTCACTGAAGGGTATTTACATACCCGACTTTAAGTCTTTTTACGGGTGCTAAGGTCTGGCTCAAAGTTAATGCTCATAAGAAATCTCACAAGAATCAATGAGGTTGGTAGCCCAGGGTTGTGCGGGTACTAACCTCTGGCTCACAAGAACTCATAAGAACCTCACAAATGCATAAGATCTCATAAGTCTCACAAGGGAATGCTCAGAAGCTCATAAGTGCTCTAAGAACTCTAAGGACTCAAAGAACTCGTAAGACTTCATTCTCATACGCTCATAAGACTCATACGGTTTTGGATTTCGTAAGAAACTGATAAGGAAATGATTTTTTGAACTAATACGGGTTTTCATAGATTTCTACGCTCTACGGCTCTATATCTTGCATGCTCCATGAT
Source organism: Tetracentron sinense (assembly GCA_015143295.1). Classification (NCBI taxonomy): domain Eukaryota; kingdom Viridiplantae; phylum Streptophyta; class Magnoliopsida; order Trochodendrales; family Trochodendraceae; genus Tetracentron; species Tetracentron sinense. The sequence goes on along the minus strand of CM026573.1, from coordinate 30,494,535 downwards.
ATTATTGTTTCATTGTTCATTTGTAGTTTCTAGACACTGAGTGTTCCATGCTTAGTCGATTATTGACTTCGATAAGTGCACTTGTTCCTTTTGATGTCTGTGGTATGGAGCCTTGGATATAAGAAGAATACTATGATTCAGACCCCTCTATGGATCATTATCAGGATGATAGATCGCTGGATAGGCGACCCGATTTTCATTTTTGTTGAGAGAGTGAGAGAGAAAGTACACTTATATTTTGATAGTATTGAGAGTGGGACTTGTCCACTTCATACTTAATATTTTGTGATATTCTGTTGGTTCAGACTTGATCCTGATGATAGGAGTATGTTGTTTGAATTGCTTCTGTTTTGCTTTCGTTATTCATAACTTGTGTAGTCTGACAGGATGGTACGTATGCCTAACGAGCTAAAGTATCCCTAACTCTTAGAAGATGATAGGAGTATGATACGGTAGTCACGAGCTAAAGTATCCCTAACTCCTAGGGGGTATTTTGGGTCGCGATAGAGTTGATATCAGAGCTCTAGGGATTAGTTCCCTTAGGCTAGTCATCTTCTAAGCGGAAGCATGTTCTCGGAGTTGAACTTAGAACTCAGATGAATTTTTTAACTTAAGTTGATACCGTGACATAATGGGTATCAAGAAATTCCTTAGGTTAGTGTAGGAAGTTTAGAGTCCAAGTATGGACTAGTCTTCTAGTCTTAAACCGTAATTGGTTAAGTTATTAGCCGAGTTAAGAATTTAGCACCGCTAGGATTTTATGGGTATGTTTATAGTATTATATGTATACTCTGATGTATACTACGCAATAGGTGAGTTATTAACTGCAATATGTCATGTTGATTATCTAGTTTCCAAGGAAGACCCATGTCGTGTTATTGTTCTCAGGATACAACCATGAGACGTAACACCAGGGGTCATGGGCACCAGACCAGAGGGAATGGAGGAGAGGCTCCATTGGGCGATGAGCAGCCTGACATCTCCCAAATTTTGGAGACTATGGTAGAGACCATGGCTGTCCTTGCTGCTAGGCAGCCTACTGCTACACCTACACCTGCACTTGGGCTTCTTTCAGTTCATCATACTGTAGAACTTGAGGCGTTCAGAAGGCTCCATCCTCCTAGCTTCTATGGGACGATGGACCCAATGGTAGTCGAGGCCTGGGTAATGTAGTTGGAGAAGATTTTTTGGGCACTCTGCTACACTGATGAGTAGAGGGTGGAGTGGGCTTCCTTCGTGATGGAAGGTGAAGCTGAACACTGGTGGAGAGCTGCACTGAGGTAGAGGGACGTCACCAAGGTAGGAGAGCCATGGACATGGGGAGAGTTCATGGATATCTTCTATAGGCAGTACTTCCCGGTCTTCATCAGGGAGCAGGAGTGGGAGTTTATGTTCCTTGAGTAGGGGGAGATGACAGTGGCTAAGTACGAGGCCAAATTCGTAGAGTTGTGAAAGTTTGCACCTCATATGATCGCATCTGAGCACATACAAATCAGGAAGTTTGAGAGAGGGCTGAAGTCCTTTATCAGGGATAGGATCGCCATGCTCCAGGTGGGAACTTGGGGAGAAATAGTGAGTAAGGCAAAGATCATCGAGAAGGGTTCAAAGGATTTCCTCTGACGAAGAGGCATGACCAGAGGACAGTCTAGTGGCTCAGCACCACCTGTGAAAAGGGCCAGGACTGCTCCATATCTGACTTCGCAGCCTAGGCAGGCTCAGAGGCCTCCTTTTACCCCACAGGCACCTCACCCTACTGCCACACAGGCAACTAAATATACACCACCCCATGTCCTCAGCATCGTCACCATTCGAGGAGTGTTTTGCTTGTGGTAGGAGGCACAAGGCAGGAGAGTGCCGTAAACTCTCGGGTGGTTGCTTTCACTATGGTGATCATGGCCATGTGATTAAGGATTGTCCACGGAGGCAGTTACCAGCCAAGCCGGAAGGAGTTAGACCTCCAGTTGGGCCAACGTCGCAGCAGGGGTGTTCACAGGTTTCCAAGCCTCCACAACCCACCCAACAACCTCGTGAGCCAAACTAAAGACGGGTTTTCGCCATAACAGAGCGGGATGCACATACATTAGATGATGTTGTGCAATGTATGCTCAAGTCAAGTTGTTTCACTTATGAAATTTGATGTTATGTATATATGCTATGATTTCTATGAGTACAATATGTTATCTATACGTTATGTGTGACTTGTAAAATTTAGTGACGTATACTAGTTTGTATATTCAGGCGCCTTACTCATTAGCGAGTGTTTAGCAAGGGTGTTGATTGACACTGGTTCATCAAATTCCTTTATCTCGCCTAGCTTTGTCTTAGAGCCGAGTCGATTACCCTAGGAGTTGTCCATTTCGACTCCGCTCGATAAGTTGGTCGATGCAGATAAAGTGCATCGGGGTTGCATTGTACAAGTTGGGCAGCATGACTTGCCAGTTGATCTGGTTATTTTGGAGTTAAAAGACTTGGACTTTGATGTCATCCTAGGAATGGATTGGCTCGCGACTCATTGTGGGCATGTAGTGTGTTATGAAAAGAGGGGGACTTTAAGCCAGAAGGTGTAAAGCCATTTCATTTTCGAGGGATATGGAGGAGGGATATTGCTCGCTTTGCAGCCCTTAGTCTCTCAAGTTTAGAGGTACAAGACTCCTCAGACATTCTGGTAGTGAGTGAGTTCCTGGACGTGTTTCCACAGGTGTTACCAGGACTGCCTCCAGATCGAGAGATAGAGTTCGCTATCGAGCTTACTCCTGGTACTGCTCTGATTTCTAGGGCTCCATACAGGATGGCCCCTATTAAGCTTAAGGAGTTGAAGGAGCAATTGGAGGGTCTTGGATTCATCCGATCGAGTGTTTCCCTATGGGGAGCTCCTGTGCGCTTCGTGAAGAAGAAGGATGAGTCAATGCGGATGTGCATTGACTACAGGCAGCTGAACAAGGCCACGATCAAGAATCATTATCCATTACCTCGAATAGACAATCTGTTCGACCAGTTGAAGGGAGTGAGGTTCTTCTCGAAGATTGACCTTTGTTCTGGGTATCATTAGTTGAAGATCAAGGCGGAAGACATTCCCAAGACTACCTTTAGGACTCGGTATAGGCACTACGAGTTCCTGATCATGTCTTTTGGTCTGACGAATGCATCGACTGCTTTCATGGATTTGATAAACCGAGTTTTCAGTCCATCTCTCGATTGATGAGTAATCGTGTTCGTTGACGATATTCTTGTGTATTCCAAGACACGGGATGATCATGCGAGAGACCTCTGCCTTATGTTGTAGACTCTTTGAGAGCATAGCCTGTATGCTAAATTGAGCAAGTGCAAGTTCTGGTTGGAGAAGGTGGCGTTCCTTGGCCACGTAGTGTCTTCCGAAGGTATCTCAGTCGACTCTACGAAGATAGAGGCAGTGATGAACTGGGAAAGGCCGAAGAGTGTAACCGAGATTTGCAGTTTTCTCAGCCTGGCAGGGTACTACAGAAGGTTTGTGAAAGGATTCTATAGCTTAGTAGCTCCGCTTACTTATCTCACGCGGAAGAACGCTAAGTTCACTTGGAGCGAGAAGTGTGAGGTGAGCTTCATAGAGTTGAAGAAGAGGCTTACTATAGCCCCTGTTCTTATAGTCCCATCTGGGAGCAGTGGTTTTGTAGTCTACAGTGACGCGTCACTTACCGGCCTAGGATGTGTTCTAATGCAGCATGAGAAGGTCATTGCCTATACTTCCCGGCAATTGAAAGACCACAAGAAGAACTATCCTACACATGATCTAGAGCTTGCTACAATTATCTTTGCGCTGAAGATTTGGCATCATTACCTATATAGGGAATAGTTGGAGGTGTTCACAGATCACAAAAGCTTGAAGTATCTGTTTTCTCAAAATGAGCTAAATCTAAGGTAGCGTCGCTGGGTGGAATTCATAAAGGATTATGAATGTACTATCCAATACCACCCGGATAAGGCAAATGTAGTAGCTAACGCCCTTAGCAGGAAGCATTCCGGACACTTGGCTAACATGATGCTTCTTGAGTGGAAGATGTTGGAGGAGATGGCAAACCTCAATACTAGCTTCAACATGCCTACTTCTGGGTCAGTCATGGAAAATCTTATAGTCAAGTCTTATATCTTGGTTTGGATTAAAGAGTTGCAGAGTTTGGATGCAAAGTTGCTTGCTTACCGAGACAAGTCGGTGAGTAGTGGCAGTCAGGAGTTTGCTTTGAATGGTGATGGTGCCATCACATTCAAAAGCAGGTTGTGTGTTCCCGTCGACGCGGTATTGAGGAGTGAGATCTTGGACGAGGCTCATCAATCCAAGTAAACGGTATGTCCCGGAGGCACTAAGATGTACCCGAATCTCAAGAGGCACTACTGGTGGTGAAACATGAAGAGGGAAGTCGCAGAGTATGTTTCTAGATGTTTGGTGTGCCAGTAGGTGAAGGTCGAGCATCAGAGGCCAGTAGGTCTCTTACAGTCCCCTTATTCTGGAATGGAAATGGGAGAATATCTCCATGGACTTCATAGTTAGCCTGCCAAGGACAACAAGGGGCTCCGATGCTATCTGGGTTGTAGTTGATTGGTTGACAAAGTCCGGGCATTTCTTAACCTATCTGACTATATACAGTATGAGCCAGCTTGTAGCCTTGTACACCAAGGAGGCGGTTAGACTGCATGGGGTGCTGGTTTCTATCATATCTGATCGAGACCCGAGGTTTACTTCTAGGTTCTGGAAGGGCTTTTAGTGTGCTATGGGTTCTTGGTTAGACTTCAGCACCGCCTTTCATCCTCAGACCGATGGGTAGACCGAGAGGGTGAACCAGGTGATTGAGGACATGCTCAGAGCTCACATGATAGACTTTCAGGACAGTTGGGAGGATCATTTGCCTTTGGTTGAGTTCGCCTACAACAACAGTTACCAGGCAAGCATCCAGATGGCACCTTTCGAGGCCTTATATGGGAGAAGTTTCAGAGCTCCTCTTTAATGGGACGAAGTTGGTGAGAGGAGGGTGTTGGGTCCTGAGTTGATTGAGCAGACTACAGATAGGGTCAAGATCATTCGGGAGAGGTTAAAGATTGCCCAAGATAGGTAGAAGAGCTATGCGGATACTCACCGTAGAGACTTGGAATTCAAAGTTGGGGATCGGGTCTTTGTGAAGATCTCTCCGAGTCAGGGAATTATGAGGTTTGGAAAGAAGGGGAAGCTTAGCTTGAGGTATGTGGGACCTTTTGAGGTGATCATGCATGTGGGTGAAGTCACTTACAGAGTATTGCTACCGCCTCACATGGCCGCGGTCCACAATGTATTCCACATTTCCATGCTTTGGAAATATATATCGGATCCTTCGCACGTGATTGATCTAGATCCTGTGGAGATTTGAGAGGATTTTACATTGGTGGAGCAACTGGCTTAGATCTTAGATCGGTGAGATCAAGTTTTGCATACCAAGTCTATTCACTTAGTTCTCATGAAATGTCAACACCATTCCATAGAGGAAGCTACTTGGGAACGCGAGGCTGAAGTAAGGAAGAAATACCCTCACTTATTTGAGTAGTGTTTGGTGTATGCAAAGATGGTTGTGTTGTGTTTTTCCATGTATGTAGGGTCGTCTTAATTTCGCGGAAGAAATTTCTGTAAGGCAGGGGGGAGGATGTAGAACCCCGGACCTCACTTTCATAGCCTATGAATAGTGCCATGAATAGTACTGTGAATAGTAACCATGTAATGGAATTTTGTGACTTTAAAGATAAAGAGTCTCGATAATGGTTGTTTATAGGTTAACTAAGCTTAGTTGATTTTATAGGATTTTATTCATATGATTAGAGTGGTTTCCAGACAATGGAAAAGTTTATAACAAACCGAACTTATCAGGTTTTGCCTAGAACTGGAAAATCAGATTTTGAATTATGAGGAATTGGATTTTTTAAGTATTTTTATTGGATTCAAATAGGGGTACTTCCTTATTTTAATTTAAAACTTAAAGTTAATGAAATGAAAGGTTAAAAACATTAATTTTAAGTTTTAAATTACAATAAGTATAGGAGTAAGTAGAAGAAGGGAAAAGAACAAAGAACATGCCAAAAACAGAAGAACGGGGGAAGAAAATAGGCAAAACCGATCGACCAATTTCGCTACCGGTCGACTGAACAGCCACCGGTTGACCGAACCTCATTACCGGTTGACCGAATGCTCAAAAAATTGTATGGGTTATTTAGACAGAGAGGGGTCATTTGATCGGTCAATCGAACCTTTCTACCGGTTGACCGGTCTAGATTATTTTGCCTTGTAACTGACTCCTTTGAGATATTTTGAGGGTGTACGGGTCATTGGTCTCACCCATTGGCCTATATAAGCCCACAAATTCGTGGGTTAGGGTTACCACAACCCTTAGAGGAAATTTTTGAGAGAAAGTTAAGGAGAAAGAAGGAGAAGAAGGAAGAAAAGCTTTGAGGCTTTGGTTTGAGTTGATTTTCTCAACCAAGAAGGTGTTCTTCTCATTCCTTGGTGCTTGAATCTTGTCTTCAAAGATTCCTTGTGAAGGTTTTAGGTTCTTCTAAAGGTATCTACACTTTACTAACTAGCATAGCCTAAACTCTGTACTATTTACCACATGATATTCTCTCAGGCTAAACTATGGTATGATTGAGTTGTTCTTGAATGAAATGGATTGATCAAATTGGATGGTTTGTAAGCTATCATTATTTTGATATCTCTATGCCTATGATTCTAAGACTTCTAAGTATAGCATGTTGTTCACAAACACTCTATGCACTTTAAGATTTCTAAGTACTCTAGGGTTTACATGTCTCTATGATTTCCTCATAAGCACGGTTTATCGAAGCATTCATAAGAATCTCTAAACCTCATAAGCTACCAAGCTCATAAGCATTGATAAAGCCAAACATCGGGTTGGTCAAGGGTAGGGTATATCGAAGGATATATCATGCCTGGCTCTAAGAAATCTCATAAAAACTCAAGGATCTTGGCAGCCGACTTCGATGTATTCACTGAAGGGTATTTACATACCCGAGTCTAAGTCTTTTTATGTGTGCTAAGGTCTGGCTCTAAGTTAATGCTCATAAGAAATCTCACAAGAATCAAGGAGGTGGTAGCCTAGGGTTGTGCGGGTACTCACCTCTGGCTCACAGGAACTCATAAGAACCTCACAAGCTCTTAAGATCTCATAAGTCTCAGAAGGGAATGCTCACAAGCTCATAAGTGCTCCAAGAACTCTACGGACTTAAAGAACTCATAAGACTTGATTCTCATACGCTCATAAGACTTATACGGTTTTGAATTTCATAAAGAACTCATAAGAAAATGATTTTTGGAACTAATACAGGTTTTCACCGATTTCTACGCTCTACGGCTCTATATCTTGCATGCTCCATGATATTATTGTTTCATTGTTCATTAGTAGTTTGTAGACACTGAGTATTCAATGCTCAACCGATTATTGACTTCGGCAGGTGTAGGTGTTCCTTTTGATGTCTGTGGTACGGAACCTTGGATAGAAGAAGAATACTATGATCCAGAGCCCTCTATGTACCATTATCAGGATGATGGATCGCTGGATAGGTGGCCCGATTTTGATTTCAGTTGGGAGAGTGAGAGAACGTACAGTTATATTTTGATAGTATTGAGAGTGGGACTTGTCCACTTCATACTTAATATTTTGTGATATTCTATTGGTTCAAACTTGTACCTAATGATAGGAGTATGTTGTTTGAATTACTTCCGTTATATAAAACTTGTGTACTCTGATAGGATGGTACGTATGCCTTATGTATCATACAGGAGGGTATGATATAGCGGTCACGAGCTAAAGTATCCCTAACTCCTAAGGGGTATTTTTGGTTGTGACATCCAGGCTGTAAGTGCACAACATATCTTCCAGTGTTTGAATTATGTGCTTGGATTGTCCATCGGTTTGAGGATGATATGCTGTACTCATGTTGAGCTGCGTACCCAAGGCTTCTTGAAAACTCTGCTAGAACCAAGAAGTGAATCGCGGATCGCAATCTGATATAATTCTCACTGGTATACCATGCAGCTTCACAATCTCTCTGATATACTGCTTCGACAGATTTTCTAATGTGATGGTGTCTTTAATAGCGAGGAAGTGGGCAGAGTTAGTTAGTCTATTGACTACCACCCAGACAGTGTCATGTCCACTCCTTATTTTTGGTTGTTCCACTAGAAAATCCATCGTGATATGTTCCCACTTCCACTCGGGAATCGGTAGCGAATTCAGCAAACCAGACGGTTTCTGATGCTTCGCTTTAACCTGCTGGCGGACCAAACAGCGAGAGACATACTCTGTAATCTCTCTTTTCATGCCATTTCACCAGTAGTTTCTCTTCACATTATGGTACATCTTCGTGCTTCTAGGGTGCACTGTGAAACGCGATCGGTGTGCCTCGTTGAGTAGTTCATTTTTCAGGTCGAGGTTTGCAGGTACACACACACAATCTTGAAATCGGAGGATTCCATCTTCTGATTATTTGAAATCACTCCATTTTTCCTGAAGCATTTTATCCTTAATGGTCTTGATCTCTGAATCTTCTAACTGTGCTTCTTGAATCTTCTGTAATAATACCGGCTTAACTTGAATACTAGCCAACCGAACATTATTTTCTTGGAATCCCAGACTCAGATTCCAATTATTGAACTCTTCTATCATCTTCCAGTGATCTGCCCTCATGTATGTAATAGATCCAACCGTCTTTTTGCCCAAGGCATCTGCCACCACATTACCCTTACCAGGGTGATACTGGATCACATAATCGTAATCCTTTAGAAACTCCATCCATCTTCTCTGACGCATGTTGAGCTATTTCTGAGAGAAGAGATACTTCAAACTCTTGTGATCACTGTAGATCACCATTTTCTCTTCGTATAAGTAATGCCTCCAGATCTTCAATGCAAACATCACGGCTACCAATTCCAGATCATGCGTGGGATAGTTCAGCTCGTGAATCTTGAACTTTCGAGTACCGTAAGCAATGACCTTTTTACTCTGCATCAACACACAATCGAGGCCTTTGCTAGAAGCATCATAGTATACATCAAAATCTCCCGATCCTGAGAGAGTGGTCAACACTGGAGTAGTTGTTAACCTCTTTTTCAATTCTTGAAAACTTTGCTCCCATACTGCAGTCTATTCAAACTTCATATCTCTCTTCGTCAACTTTGTTAATGGGGCAGCGATCTTAGAACACCCTTCCACAAACCTGCGATAGTAATTGGCCAATCCCAGAAAAATTCAATCTTCGTGACAGTGGATGGCCTTCCCCACTCAGTTATCGCTTGAATCTTGGAGGGATCCACAGATATTCCATTCCTTGACACAATATGCCCAAGGAAGGCTATCACCTTCATCCAAAACTCGCACTTGGAGAACTTAGCATACAACTGATTGTCTCGTAGCGTTTGCAGCGTAATTCTCAAATGCCGATCATGCTCCTCGTGGTTGGGAGAGTATACTAGGATGTCATCGATGAATACCATGATGGACTAGTCCAAATACGGCTGTAAAGATGATTCATCAATTCCATAAAGGCTGCTGGTGCATTTGTTAGTCCGAACGGCATCACCAAGAACTCGTAGTGTCCGTAGCGAGTTCGAAACGCTATCTTTCGAATATCTTCTTCCTTGACCCACAACTGGTGATACCTAGTCCAAAGATCTTTCTTCAAAAAGACCTGAGCAACTTGCAACTGATCGAATAGATCGTCAATCCGAGGGAGAGGATACTTGTTCTTAATCGTCGCTTGATTCAGCAGACGATAATCAATGAACAGAAGAAGACTTCCATCTTTCTTTCTGACGAATCACACTAGTGCTCCCCACGACAACACACTAGGGCGAATCAAACCCTTGTCTTGTAAATCTTGTAATTGAATATTCAATTCTTGCAATTCTGCTAGAGCCATCTGATACGGAGTCTTTGATATCGGGGCTATGCCTAGAATTATATCGATTGAAATAACGATCTCTCGAATGGGAGGAAGTCCTAGCAACTCCTCCGGGAATACATCTTCAAATTCTTGTACCACTGGTGTATTTCTCAGCACAATGTCTTCATCTTTATCAATTTCAATTGTTGCCAAGTAGCCCGTACAACCTTTATCCAAAAGGTGACATGCTTTAATAGTAGAGATCAACTTGGGTGCCTGACCTCGTAAAACACTTTGCATCTCAAACTCTGGAATGTCCAGAATTCAAAATATCACCTTCTTGGCTTTACAGTCTACCACTGCATGGTAGTTGGTCAACCAATCCATCCCAAGGATGATATCATAATCTTTCATATCCAGAACATTCAAATCTACGATCATTTGCACACTATTAATAAGGATAGGACACCTATCGTAGATTGTTTTTGTGCAAATGACCCTCCCTGACGGAGTTGATATAGACATCATGTGATCCAATGTATTAGGTGCATACTTTAAGTTCTTTGCAAATCGTGTAGAAACAAATCTTATAGCTATACATTTGCGAACGCTTTATAAATATTATGAAATGAAAAGAAATGCACTCAAGAGTTCGATAGTCAAAAAGAAACATATCATTCATTTCACTGTTAATATATACAAAACAACACTGTACAGCATAGTAGTACACCAGCGTATACAAAACATCATGTAGCTGTACACATACAAAAAGTTATCTAATGATGGAAAGACCGAGTCGAGCATCTATTATACTCCAAAACGATACAGATGCACCACGCTCTTCCCTCATGATCCTATACTTCGTAAGTCTCAACCTTTATTGGTGAGACAGCTACACTATCCTCCTACGATGCATGGTCCTCTACCTCAGGTCTAGCCTTTCTCAACAACCAGTCAATCTCGCTCTATCTCAGGGATTCGCGCATTGCTTACGTGGTCGATCCCTTGTGAAGTGGTCGTACCTCCTTTAAGTGTATAGTGCGGTAAGATGACCATCCAGCATGACATCTTTTTTGCATGCTCACTACCCACTCCAAAAGAGTTATCTCCCGCTTGGTGGGAATTCGGTGCATCCTTGCCATTCCTGCACATATACATATTTCAAATCAATGTCTAATTTCAAAACATGACATATACAGCAATCACTCAACTAGGAATATCGAATAAATCTCTAAGGGATCGCCTATCCAACGGGTCCCAGTGCAATTTGTGGAGATGCTCATTTAAAAAATACAAGCTCATAAATTGATTAAAAGTTAATCAATTATCTAAATGTTTAAATGTTAATCATTGATTAAATAGATTAAAAGTTAATCTATGGTTTAAATTAATTGTTGATTTAAATCTAGGGAATATATTAGTAATTATTTAATAACCTAATTAAAGGGGAAATGGGTTTGACCCATATCCATAAACTCATTAATATGGACCTTTAATATGGGCCTAAGCCCATGTGTTTAAACCCTAGGGTGGGGCGCCCACTTTGGAAATCCTAATTACATTAGGATTTGGTTATTTGAATAATTATTGAAATATAACTCTTTTACTTATGAAATTTAATTCCAATAGTTGGAATACAAGAAGGATAAAGATGAAGTTGTAATTAGATTAAAACTAGGAATTTTAACCCCCTTGAAGTTCACGCCCCCCCCCCCCCCCCCCCTTTTGTTGTTAAGGTTTCCTAGTTTGACTAGGATTCCTCCCTTTTGTTGGTTGTTGACTAATCCCTTTATTTAAGGAATCCTTTTTGGAAAAGGACTCTTTAATTATTAGGATTACTATAACTAAAGTAGTTATATATAAACTAGGAGTTTAATTAATTAATAGTAAGAGTTATTATTAATTAATAATTCCTAAGGGATAAGGTGTAATTGGATTAGGATTAGGATATGATCTAAATCCTATAAATACCCCCAACACCCCTTGACCATAAAGAACCATTCACCAGATGGATATGATCCAAACCGTGAGCCATTAGGGAATGTCCCTAGGGATTTTTGTGAGCTACAAGGTGCATCCAAGTTGGGTTCTTCAATTCTAGGGTTTTGAACCTTAGGGTTTTTGGTGATAGAAAGTCTACACCATTACTCCATCTTCTTCCTCTTGCTTCTACAATTCCAAAGAGAGATTCTAAAGCTTCGTGGGGATAGCGAAGAACAAGGATCGAGCTTCAAGTATTTTTTCGAAAAATCTCTACAAAGAGTTCTGACGGTTCGAGTGGATTTAAGCTTCACCGGTGAACATCATTCACCGAGGTGATATGACTAAACCTATTAGATAGTATTTGATGTTTTCTATGGTGTTAAGATCTAGGGGATCCAGTTTCCGCATAAATTTTTATCCGGATCCTCCTACAGCCTCAAACCAAGGACCCATGGGAGGCTTTAGGCCTTTACATGCACTATGCAAGGCATTATTCACTACCCTTGTCGCCCCCCAATATCCACCCTAAGAGTTAGGTTAGACTTTGTGCATAACTAACTTATCAGATCAACCATCCTGCATAAAATACACAAGGCAAAGCTACAACGGAAGCTAAATTTTCTATCTTATAATATCATCGTATTCCAACATTTTAGATCATATTACAAAATAAACCAAAAGTAAGAGTGGACATGCCCACTCATCAAAAAGTATATACACGTCAATCACTTTCATCGCTCAATAATAAGCCTCGTAAGGCCACCTCTCTAAGTCCTTCCCTTCCTCAGAATAACCACTTAACGGCTCCCCTTTGTACTCCACTTCAACCCACGGAACTGGATTACATATGTCTAATGGACCTACCGACACCAAAATGTACGCCTGAGTATTGAAACACTCAGCGGGTACCAACCACTAGCCAACAATGTGATAAACAAGATTATACATACTATTATAGAAATCGTAGAGCATAGAGCATAAGTCAAATGTGCATATTTTCCAAAACCATTGCCTTATGAGCTTTCATGTAAAGCATACATCTTATGAGGTCTTGCGAGAATCAATAGCTTATGAGTTTGTCTTGTGAGTTCTTATGAGCATAGAGCACTTAGGAGTTCTTATGAGATCCGTAGAGCATGTGAGATCCTTAGAGACTTATGAGCGATCTTAGACATTGAGATCCTTATGAACATGTGTAACTGATCTTAGAAACCAACCCAAAGTTTGGCATAGTCACTTATAAGTCCTTGTGATTTTTCCTTAAAACATTTCTTATGAATTTTGAAACATCCAACTTATGAGAAATCCGATTCATGCTGGCTTGTGCACATGTGAGACTTGTGAGCATCATTAGATATACTTAGCGAGCTTTAAATCATAGAGGCATCATCATGGAATTTCATTCATAATAGGAGCTTATCAATCCATCAACTTCATTCATAGAATTCATAAAGAAACATACTTTGAAATCATGTTTTTCATTTAGGAAATACAACAAGGTAAACTAGATGTTCCTTTTTTTTCATAGTTTATTACACCCCACATAGCATAACTTTTCATTAGTTCATAGATAAAACATAACATAGAGAGATAGTAGAAAGTATCTACCTTAGAAAAACCGATTCCATACGTGTTACTCGCTTTGGAATACTCCTTGGAGGCAAGAAGGAAGCTCTTCCTTTCTCGAAAAACCAATGAAGAACACCCATGCTTTTCTCTCTCTTTTTCTCTCAAACTTTCTCCCAAAACCTTCTCTCTAGGGTTCTTGTAACCCTAGCCCACGAAAATTGCTTATTTATAGCCAAAGGGGATGAGCCAAAAACTCAAACACCCTTAAAATATCCTAAGGGGTCGGCTACAAGGCAAAACAGTCACCACTGATCGATTGGTCATGGGAACCGGTCGATCAATGGAAAAACTCCTCTCTGTTTAAAAATACCATACTAAATTTAGGCTAACTGATCGATCGGTCATGGGCATCGGTCGATCAGTAGGGGACGGGTCGATCGGTCATGAAACGGATCGATCGGTTCTTCTGGGTTGTTACCTATTTTTCTGTTTTGGACTATGCTTTGTTCTTTTTCTCCTTCTTCTACTTACTCTTATACTTATTTTACTTTAAAATATTTACCTTTCATTTCATTAACTTTAAGTTTTAAATTAAGATAAGAAAGTACCCCCTATTTGAATCCAATTAAAATACTTAGAAAATCAAATTCCTTATAACTCAAAATCTATTTTTCAAGTTTATAGCAAAACCCAAGAAATCCGGTTCGTCGTAAATCTTTCAATAGCCCTGGAAACCATTCTACACATATGAATAAAATCTCATAAGATTTCATAAGCTTAGTTAACCTATAAACAACCATTACCGGAACTTTTTATCTCAAAATTCAAAAAATTATAATACATGGTCACTATTCATAACACTATTCACAGGCTATGAAAGTGAGATCCGAGGTTCTACATCTTCCCCCCTTATAGAAATTTCATCCTCAAAATTAGGACGATCCTACTTATATGGAAAAACACAAAATAAACACCTTTACATATGAAATCAAAATACTACTCAAAATGGTGAGGGTATTTCTCCCTTACTTTAGCCTCGTGTTCCCAAGTAGCTTCCTCTATAGAATGGTGTTGGCATTTCACACGGACCAATGGAATAGTCTTGGTATGCAATACTTCATCTCTATGATCCAGAATCTGAACTAGTTGCTCCATTAGCGTAAGATCCTCATGGATCTCCACAGGATCTAGATCAATGACATGTGAAGGATTCGACACATATTTCCAGAGCATGGAAACGTGAAACACATTGTGGATTGCGACCATGTGAGGAGGTAGGGCTACACGGTAAGCCACCTCGCCAACTCTAGTAGTTATCCCACATAGCCCCGCATACCTAGGGCTTATCTTGCCCTTCATTCTAAATCTAATGATTCCCCGACTCGGAGAAATCTTCACAAAGACTCGATCCCCAACCTGAAATTTCAAGTCCCTGCAGCGAGTGTCCGCATAAGTATTTTGCCTGTCTTAGGCCTTTGACCCTATCTGCGATTTTCTTGATCAACTCAGGACCCAAAATCATCTGCTCTCCTACATCATCCTAGTATAGAGGAGAATAAAAACTTCTCCCGTATAAGGCCTCGAAAGGTGCCATCTGGATATTCACCTGGTAACTGTTGTTGTAAGTGAACTCAACCAACGGTAAATGATCCTCCCAACTACCTCGGAAGTCTAACATGCAAGCGGTACTGAAATCCAGACAGGAACCCCTGGCGCTCTAAAAAGTCTTCCAGAACCTGGAAGTAAACCTAGGATCCCTGTCTGACATAATACTAACTGATACCCCATGCAACCGAACAAATTCTTTGATGTACAATGCAACAAGTTGGTTCGCGTTGAACGTAGTTCGATAGGGTAGGAAATGTGTAGACTTTGTCAACCGATCCGGAGCCCCTTACCGTCCTTGGTAAGCCAACTATGAAATCCATCGAGATATTGTCCCATTTCCATTCTGGAATAGGGAGGGGCTATGAAAGACCTGCAGGCCTCTGATGCTCGGCCTTCACTTGCTGGCACACCAAGCAATGAGCCACGTACTCTGCCACTTCCCTCTTCATGTTCCACCACCAATAGTGCCCTTTGAGGTTCTGGTACATCTTTGTACCTCCAGGATGCATAGTATGCTTGGACCGGTAGGCTTTGTCCAAGATCTCACTCCTCAACTCCGTGCCAATGGGAACACACAACTTGCCTTTGAATGTGATAGCTCCATTACCATTCAAGGTGACTCTTTACTGCCACTGCTAATTGACTTATCTCGGTAAGCAAGAAACTCTACATCTGAACTCTACAACTCCTTAATCTGAACCTGGATATAAGGCCTGACCGTAAGATTAGCCATAACTGACCCAAAAGTAGGAATGCTAAAGTTGGTATCGAGTGTTGCCATGATCTCCAACAACTTCCACTCCTGGACTTTCATGTGAGCCATATGCCCATAAGACTTCCTACTCAGAGCATCTACCTCAGCATTTGCTTTGCTTGGGTGGTACTGAATGACACAATTATAATCCTTTAGAAACTCCACCCATCGATGCTGCCTCAGATTTAGCTCCTTCTAGGAAAACTGATACTTCTAGCTCTTGTGATCCATGAACACATCGAACTGCTCATTGTAAAGGTAGTGACGCCAAATCTTCAGTGCAAAGACAACTACGACAAGCTCTAAATCATGAGTAGGATAGTTCTTCTCGTGGTCTTTCAACTGCCAGGAAACATAGGCGATGACTTTCCCGCGCTGCATCAGAACACATCCTAGCCCGATGAGTGACGCATCACTGTAGACTACAAACCCACCGCTCCCTGATGGAACAGTGAGAACAGGAGCTATAGTAAGCTTCTTCTTCAACTCCATGAAGCTTTCCTCACACTTCTTGCTCTAAGTAAACTTAGGATTCTTCCTTGTAAGATAAGTAAGTGGAGCTGTTAAGCTGGAGAACCCCTCCATAAACTTCCTGTAGTACCCTGCCAGGCTGAGAAAACTGCGAATCTCGGTAACACTCTTCAACCTTTCCCAGTTCATTACTGCCTCTATTTTTGTAGAGTCAACTGAGATACCCTCGGCAGATACCACGAGGCCAAGAAACCCCACCTTCTCCAACCAAATCTCGTACTTGCTCAACTTTGGATACAAGCTATGCTCTTAAAGAGTCTACAATGTAAGACGGAGATCTCTCGCATGATCACCCCGTGTCTTGGAATACACAAGGATATCATCGATGAACACGATCTCACATCGATCGAGAGATGGCCTGAATACGCGGTTCATCAATTCTATAAAAGCAGCTAGCGCATTCGTCAGATTGAAAGGCATGACCAGGAACTCCTAGTGCCCATACCAAGTCCTGAAGGTAGTTGTAAGCACCAAATTTTTACACCCCTGTCTAGCCATGGTCAAGATCTTTTAACCATGGTTACCCCCTCTCAAGTCCCCTAAACCCTAGGTAAGCCTCTAGTTAGTCTTAGGCCTCACCCTGAGTCAAACCCTAGCAAACCCTAGTACCGAACCCTAACCCTAGCTAAAACCTAGCTAAACCCTAGTTTAACCCTAGTTAAACCCTAGTGCAAAACCTACCCTAGCCCTAGGTAACCCTAAAGCAAGCCCTAGCCTGAGCCCTAGAGCCCTTAGGGCTTAAACCCTAAAGTCCCTGACTCCTAGGGCCTGAACCTCGAATTTAGGCCCAAAAACCATATACCAAGCCCCCAGAACCTGACTGTAAATCCAAGTAAAACTCATATTGGCGGTAGATGATCTAGCGCCAATCTTCATTTCGTCTGTTTTGGCAATGAAGGTAGACCATCTACCACCATTGTTCAAATTCCCAGTTTACAGTCTGTGTAGCTCCCTTCACACTCCATCATCATGTCTTAGCCCTCAGTCGACCTCTGGGAGGTTCAACCACCTTCCAACCCTTCTCTTAAGTCCCCCTTAGGTCTCTAGATGCTCTGCCTATAAAACCAACTCTCCACCACAGTAAACCAGGCTGCAAATCCCATAGCCGAGTCCCTATTGTGAAATCCCTTCATCTCAGCTTCTTCAACACCTTAATTTGGATACCAAACTTCCTCTGGACCAGCCCCACTTCCTCAATTGCTCTAGCACTAGTAGTAGTGCGCACCACCTATGCACAGACCACCATTCCATCAAGGTTTAACAGATCATCAAGGTAGGGACTCCTCTACCCTCCTTTTTTTGATTTATGCATCACCTGTGAGCCTCTGGTCATCTCCAAGGGACATTTTCATTTATTTATGTTGATTAGCTTGAAGTCTAAGCCCATATAGGTTGTTCAGCCACCTTGATCATAGGTATGGTGAACCCCTATGGGTATATCCATCATCCTAAACCATCTTAAACCATCATAGACCCACTGGGGGTCCCTCAGATCATGAGGGAACCCCTGGTCATCTCTTTGCACAAACCTATAGGCGAAAAACCTGGTTTTAAAGAAACCCAGGAATGGCGGTAAACTCAGTACCGCCATTCCTGGTACTCACTGTTTGAGCCTCGTTTAGCCTACTTATGTGGGCCCTGGTCAACATCTAGGGCCTGGATTGAACCCTTGAGATTTCCCTTGACTCACCCTGGTCCTTCCATTGTAATCCCATCTCATTAACCAGGGTTAAAATCCATAAAAGCAATTTTTGTGCCGAGTGGTAGTAAATAATCTACCGACATTCATTAATTAGCCTATTTTGGTATTGGCGGTAGATCATCTACCGCCAATCTGCATTTTCAGCTGCAGCATTGTTGGACCTTTGTGGGGCCCACTCCAGGCACCCCCTGGGGCCCACACCAGGCTTGAACTCCTCCTTGGAGTCCCCTCTTCAATCCATGCTCTCAGATTATCCAGCCTTAATCCCTAACCCGAGTTAACAGTATGCAAACCTGAGTTAAAATGACAGTTTTAAATGTCGATAATCCCATTATCGACATTAACTTTATTTTTAATTCTGGACGTTTGCAAGAGCCCAAGCCTGGTAGGAGGCCACTTTAGGCTCTACCTAGCCTCCCTGGGCCCACTTTCGACTTGACCATATTCTTAACTATGGTTAAATACACTTCCAGTTAACATTTAACCATGGTTAAGCACCCCATAACCTCATAAATCTCAAAAAATAATAAAAAATCCTTAAAAATCAATTGGATAGTAAAACTGACTTTGGCCCATTTTTCTCAACCCGGGTTAGCATCCCTAACCAAGGTTAGACCCCCCTTTTACCCCGGTTAACAACCCTAACCACGATTACCTTTCGGTTTACGACCAACCGGGCTTAAAACCATGTCTACCGAATTTATCTTTGGCCTATCAGGCCTCACCCTGGCCTACCGAGCTTAATCTCACCTTCCCTTTAACTGTGGTTAATAACCCTAACCATGGTTAGTTTGGCCTAAACCCCAGTTAGTAACCCTAACCCTGGCCAGACTCCGTCCTAGTCTACTGGACTACCCCTAAGCCTACTGGGCTTAATCCTTGTACTTGACCATCCTCCGTCAACAAAATCCGAGTCTACTAGACTAGTCCATGTTAGCCACTCTTGGTGCACACACACATGCCCCTCGCCTCAGCACAGGCTCATGTGCCAGAGCTACACTCAGTCTAATCTCACCCTGTGAATACGTAAGCAACCCAACTCGGGTTTGACCCCAGTTGGCTTTTACTTTTTTGGATTAGTGTTAACTTAAACACTCTGGCAGTTTGAATAAGATTGACTTTAATTGGCTTATACATAGGGGGTACAGAACCGTTGTAAAACGGAAGCCTCGGGGTGCCTAACACCTTCGTCGGACTCAACTGAACCCCTTACCCTGATCTTATTCGCAGAACAAGACCTTATCCAAACCTGGGGGACTTATCCCTTCTGAATGAATAGGTGGCGACTCTTAATAAACCTTTCACTCCCATGGGGGGTACAACTGTAACGCTCCAAAATACCCCCTACGAGTGAGGATACTTTGGCAACGTGACTTGTACTTAAAACTAACCTGCAAAGAGTATACAAGGCCTACCAAATAGTGATCCAAAAAATTTTCTTTAATATAAATGTAATTCCAAGTGTCAATGTAAAACAATGACTGGATAAAATACAATAATCACATGGGTGCAAATGCTTGAGTTACCTACTCAAGCTCACATGAAAAATCCCCAAAAGGAAATCCCAAAATACATTTCTCTTTCTCTCTCATCCCAACCTTTGGCCACAGGCCAACCCTAACATCTGGCTAACCATCCGAATAAACTCCTGCTCTCCCGAAGCTACCTCGATCCAAGAGACCAGAGTCCATATCACGTACAATGTACCTGCTGACATAAAAGTACGGCTGAGTATGGAATACTCAGCGAGTACAAGCTACTAGCTAACAATAGTAATAACGATAACACAACATGCGTGGTACAGTTTATCATTATATCCATGTATACAAAATCAGAGTGCGGAAGCAAGAACAAATAACAAATATAATCTTGAACATTATATTTAAACTCATACCTTAGGTTCATGCTTTAACTAAAACATATTTCACTTACCTTGTGATTCTTGCAATTTATACTTTATGTCTTATGCTTCTTGTGGGTTCCTTACATGTCTTATGAGATTATTCTTGTCTTGTGAGAATCATGCATGTCTGCTTGTTTACTTGATTGTCTTGTTTAACTAGTACCCAAACTATGAAATGGACGGACATACTAGGTTCTTGTCTTGCATGACTAATGCCCGGACTATAAAGGAACAGAACACATTAGCCTCATTTCTTGACTTGACTAGTGCCCGGACTATGGTGGAACGGAACACACTAGTAATTCTTACTTGACTAATGCCTGGATTATAATGGAACACATTAGTATCTTGCTTGACTAATGCCTGGATTATAATGGAATGGAACACATTAGCCTCATGTCTTGACTTGACTAGTGCCCGGACTATGGTGGAACGGAACACACTAGTTATTCTTGCTTGACTAATGCCTGGACTATAATGGAATGGAACACATTAGTCTCCTTGCCTTGCCTTGACTAGTGCCCGGACTATGGTGGAACGGAACACACTAGCATCCTTGCTTACTAATGCCCAGACTATGATTGAACGGAATGCATTAGTATCTTGACTTGCTTTACTAATGCCCGGACTATAATGGAATGGAACACACTAGTAAATTTACTTGCTTAGCTAATGCCCGGACTATGATGGAATGGAACACATAAACCTCATGTTATTCTTGTTTGCTTGACTTACTTAACTTGTCAGCCAGGTGGGAAATATCCTAGGGATATGGCCTACCCTTGAAATTAATGCTTGTTTAACAATTCACATTTCTTATTCTTGGTTTTTCTTTTCATGTACTTATAAGTTTGGTTCATGCATGCATGCTTGGTGTGTGTGCCATTCGTGACAATCTTACCATCATAGATGAATCATGGGACACATGTTGCCTTTCAATTCTTTTTAATAATCATGTTAATAAGAAACAATAAAGCATAATGTGACATTTCTTACAATTTCATAGACATGAGGAATTAATTGAAACATATAGTGCACTTGTTTTAAAATCACCTTTTTAAGGAAAGCTACAGAAATCATATTTCCCAAATCCTTCATTTCATTCTTGGTATTCTCACTCGTGCATTTTGTCAAACACCTAATGTGCAACACATTCATAGCCACATTATTTCAAGTTCTTTTAGTTCATATGTTTCGTCAAACAAACACATGTTGTGCGTTTATTATGCGTACAATGTCCTTCCACCATTTTCCAACATACATCCATCACAACACATGGCATCCAATCGCCTCACCCACATCCAACATCTCACATCCACAATTTCCTCTTTATCTTGTTTGTTTTAGGGATTTAATAAAGTAAAACGACAAGAGAATAAACTAAGGAAATCCACAAGCATGCTTTTAAAACAAACCTAGGTTACTACTAAAGTAGTTAGTAGGGTATACAAACCTTGAATAAGAGGAGAAAACCCTTGAAAAATGTCGTGGAGAACGCTGCCCTAGCTTGGGGTGGGACTCCACATGTGCTTGAGGGTGAATTTGAGAAATCCAAGCTTTTGGGATAATCTTGGGTTCCAACACCCTTGATTTCTATCAAGAGGCAACCCTAGGAGAAAACCCCTCTTCCTCTCCTCTACTCTCTCTCAAAATTCTGCCCTAAGGGTTTATAAAACCCTTAGGCTCGAGCAAGCCTTTATAGGCAAGGTGGAAATGCCCAAAAGATGAAAAAACCCTTAATGAAATTTTTGTAAAAACACGAAGACCGAGCGATCGGTGGTTATGACCGATCGATCGGTTGCCTACTGAGCGATTGGTGTTCTTGACCGAGCGACCGGTCAAAAACAAGCTCTCTGGAAATTTTTCCCATACAAAAAAGTTAACCAGTCGATAGCTACCGATCGATCGGTTTTGGACCGATCGATTGCTATTAATGACCGAGCGATTGGTGCTCTGCAGGTCTCAACTGTTTTGGCCATATCTTTCAACTCGTTCGTCGGATTTCGACGATTCAACTTGCGTTGGATTCGTCTTTCGAAAATGAACATTTCTAACGTTTCAAAATTTTCAATTTCTCCCTTATTTATTAATTAGACTACGTGGAAGGCCAATTGGCTACGAAAGTGCTATTCATTAAGTATGAAAAAAGTCTGGGGTGCTACAACAACAGTGAGTGTCACAGAAATCCGCGCTCACAGCATTGGTGACTCCGTTAGGGATCCTGAACCATTTTGGTTCAACCCAAAACCTAGGTTTAAAGCTAATTAAGCCTCGATCTTGTTCAAAAAGGCCTAATCATTTAACTAAACACTAATCATTTTATATCTCTTGGTTAATTGTGTACTATGCAACCATATATGTCATAGTAATGTAATTATCCTATTAAACCCAGTAGATAGGCTTATTATATTAACGGCTACTGGATGATCATTCTCAGTGTTAGTGGCTTAAATGTCTTGGAGGTCCACAGAATTACTCCTGTTGGGTGATTACCCTCAAGAAAGGATTCCGAACGCTCTCGTTTGTACTAATCGTCACTTTTTAGGTATGTTCCATACTGTAGAGTCACAGATACAGTGTTAAGTGATCCCCCCATCCTGCTAAGAACACACCTCCATAAAACCAGCATTCATGCATATAGCGTAGGTTAGGGTATAGTCTATAAGCAGCCCTCCCAGGGAGGGTTACTCTGAACCCTAACCTGCTCGCACCCTATACCTTTCTCCGATCATGGTTGACTATCCGGGCATATTTTATCCGGATAACCACCCACCCAGGAGCATATAATGAGCCAAATCTATGCTTGTAATAAACTACATCAAACCCTACTTCCTAACATATCATACGGGGTTCAAATCCCAAGTAGACAGGCCTTTACAGGGCCTACCCCTAACCTTAACCTGATAGGTTCCCCGGTTCCAACAACCTGGGATAAAGCACGTCAGATCTCCATCCGTCTGCCCTATCGGATCACATGTGCCTTATCACACCCAATCGAATCAACAATAAAAAAAATCATTAAATGATCATCTTGCATTCCCATCTGCATACACAATACACTCATCGAGTTTGTCTTTTGTCCAGTGTAGATGGTAGGTCCTTTAGGGATAATCCAGTCAATGTGTCTACCATCATGGCCCGTGCATCTAACTTTTTAGGGGGCATGTGATAACAACCTCCAGAAAGCAATTGGAGCATTTACCTCGAGTCAGCGTCTCGTTTGGGCTCAGTACTACAAAACTGGAACTATCCTAGACCTATCCATGGTTAACCCTGACCCACGCCTCATAAATGCAGCGATTTAGTGTTGGACCCCATCTCACATGGTATTCCATTTTGGTCAGAATGAATTGTGTCCAACACCGGAAGAGATTCAGCGTATTCTAGGGTTAAACATGGATGGCAAAGCCATAATACCATGCTATAAGACCACATACCAGGTAGACCTATTTAAGTTCTTGCATATCAAGCCTGCCTGCTTGCAGACAACTCTTTTGATCGGATACCTATGTCTTTTCTTGAAAAGAAGTACAAATGCAAGTGAAACCCTAACTCCATAACAGCGGAGCTCCCCAGTCTTAACGCACTTGCACTGATAGCCATGTCTCAGCTGGTATTCCCGAGGTGCCGTACACTTGTCTAGTCAGTTCTGTTCGGGATCATTGAGGACATGCACAACTCCTGCTCAGTTGTACCTATCATCCTAGCGAAACTTCTTAAGGCTCTCAACCAGGCAGCAGGTCGTAGAAATGACATCTTCCGGGCCAGTGCACCTCTTCTACATCTTTGGTTGGTAGGACACCTGCCTACAATCATATCAGTACCAAATGGCCTCCGAGAAGCCCACAATCTATCTCAAAAGATTTCTAAGAATCAGGGCCCAATAATGACTACGGACGTCGGAGAGCTCTGCCAGCTTCTCTAAGCCTTGTCAGAAAAAGAGATCACATGGCAATGCGAGTGGCTTGTATTGAATAGGCTACCTCATGTCATCATCACCGGTAGAAAATTCATGATTCTTGCTGGTTTTATAGGCTCCGCTGTCTATACACCACTTCGAGTCCTTCGACAGTTTGGATTCCCTCACCGTATCCCAGTGATAGACCGGCAAGAAAATGTTTGGATCACTTTCTCAGTGCATTCTGACAGCCTCACCTGAAAATTCCAGTTAGCTTGGCGCAGCTCTAGACGAGACCAGTGGCTGGACTTCATGGTTACATCAGGACCACCGACCAACTCAGCATACCGATAGTGGGTAAATGATCTTGACATCCTACCCGGCATGCCCACACCCAGGGAACTACCCATACCAGTCTCAGCTCCATCACACGGAACCATACCCTTAAATGAAATGGTGGTTCCCTGGAGAGACTTCTTCCTGGAGAGACAGCTCTAGATCCAGCGAAAAGAGAAAAGGCTACGGAACGCCCAACAAACGTTCAGGCAGTAGGAAGCAGAACAGGGCATTGAACTCCAAGCCACACAAGAGCCGATTGAACAGTTGGAACTGACAATCTAGTCTCTCCACAGGAGGCCCAGAGGCGACACTAAAGAGACATCCGTCCTCAGGACCCAGTTACACTTTTACCAAGAACAGCTTAATAGTGCAAAGGCGGAGATTACCTCTCGTATCCAACAGTTTAGATACTGCTTGTTCAATGCTACTGAGACCCTTGCAAACATGGAGGTTGGGATCACATCCCTCCAACAACAGATCATGGATGTTAAGGATGTGCCCCGGCCACTTGACTTCGCGATCCCTAATGGGCCTACCTAGGATCGAGTCTTTTTCTCTTTTTGAGTCGCACTATCTTGTACTCATTACACTCTGTATGCTTTAATGAAAAATCATTTTTGTAGCATCTTCTTCCTGTCATCATGCATAACGTGATTAGCCATTGCATTCTTTTCAGTTGCATGAACTGACTTATGACTCGTTCTCTGACTGCGATTCTCGTAGAAGCAGCAGCCGTAGACGCAATCTTAACAGAGGTGCCAATCATAGAGATAGTACCTTGCATGGCCTAATCAGAGAGTATCTCTTACACAACCCAGTCAGAAAGCAGGTCAGAATCAATGACGAAACCTGCAGATCAGCACCAGTGAGCCAGTGAGATCCTATAGTCACATGACAGGGACATTACAGCCATGCAAACAAAGCTCGACAGTATTCTGGAATCCCTGAAGATTCTAATTGTTGTCCAAGCTGAAGAACCCTCTACCCGGATCTCGACTGGCGAATCATCTCGGTAACCTGTTCCAGAGCCTCATCCTATCCCCATGATCATCCCTAACCCCAGACCCGTAGTAGGCGGAGGAGAGGAGTATGACCAGTATGAAGAGCAACCCTAGGCCTCACACGTCAACCAGGACCGACCATCATCTTCAAACCCTACTCCGTCCCTAAGGGACCTGTATAAGGAGATCAAGCAGACGAAAGAAGAAATAAGAAGAATGAAAGGTACGTCCACCAGTACCAGTCTATCTCTGGAAGACTTAACTTTCTCATCTGGGGATGCTATGCCCACAGGCTTCAAGGTCCCGGACATTGATAATACGATGGCTCGGGCTATCTGAAGCAATATCTACAGTTGTACTTGGGAGACATGCTCCAACACAACAAAAACTAGCCCTTACTCATCAAGTACTTTCAAAAGAGTCTGAAGAGGGTATCCCTTATATGGTGAATGTTTATGGACAAGCAGAAAATCAAGACATGGAAGGTTTTCATGGATAGTTTCGTGGAGTAGTATTCCTTCAACCAGGAATTCCACCCATGGAAGAGCCAGCTTTAATAGCTAAGCCAGCGTAACAATGAATCATTCTTGGATTACACCACCCACTAGAGGGAGATGTCAGCAAAAATCCCGACTCCTATTTCTAAGGAAGAACTAGCAAGCATGTTCATGGGCACTCTAAAGCAGCTCTATTCTATACTTATGATGACCTTACCAGTAGTGGACTTCGGCACCATCGTCAAGACGGGTGCCTATATCGAGACTACCATCAAAAGCGAGGCTATTCATTCCAATCTAAGACTTGATCCCCTCAAGGTAACTCCCTCATCTGGTAGGAACATCAGTCTCAGGGACCATAGAAATAAAGAAGACGTACATATGGTTGCTTCTACAATACCTATCAGATTACCAGCTCTAGCAGCTCAGTGACAATCAGTTGTCAGAAATACTCGGCTAGCCCGACCAAACCAGGGGTAAAACCGTCCCCCTAGAAACATTACCCCTCTTCCATACACACTCAACAAGTTGTTGGAATTCCTGACCAAGCAAGGCCTTTTCGAATTGAGAGGCCCTACACTTCTCTTACCTCCAGATAAATAGAACAAGAACTACTATGCCGATCATCATTATGCCTTCCACAGAGGCGCAGGCCATGCTGTAAACCACTGCATATGCCTAAAGTGTGCCATCCAAGACCTCTCGGATAACAGAAAGGTTGAGCTGGCCCCAGTAACACCAGTATCAATCAGGTGTCACTATGCCCACATAACAATCAAATCAATTTTATTCAATGGGAAGAGCCTAGGGCAGGGAGGCTAGGACCCAACACACCTGCAGTCGATGATGGAATCATCAGGCCCTCTTACCAATCCCCTGTCCTAATCCCCTTCCCCCAGTCAAATATACAGAACATTTAGTCTCCAATCAAGATACCTGTCCCCGAACTGATCATCTATACTATCCATTGCCCTGTAAATTGGCCTACAACTCTAGCTCAAGCCTCAACTTCTTCAGGCCCTATTCGGATCCCCTACATCCCAGAACCGCCTTTTTTACCTCAACCGAGTACCTGCTCCCCGCTCTCTCATCCTTGAGAGCAAGAGCATAACCAACCTGACCAGATCTGGCCGAGTATATCAACCTCCCGCGACTCAACCGGCAAAGGCAAAGAGTACAGAAAAAGAGAAAAAAAAAGTAGGGATGTCAAACCCACAGAAGGAAGCAGTTGTGTCGCGACCCAAAATACCCCCTAGGAGTTAAGGGTAAGTTGACTCGTGACCGCCGTACCATACCTCCAGTATGATACATAAGGCACACGTGGAAACCTGTCAGAGTACCTGAATATACATAGTGGAAATGAAATACAATGCACAGCGGAAAACAAAATACTAAACATAGCGGAAGCAAAATGAATACTCCTATAACTTGGCTCAAGTAAGAGCCAACAAGTGTACATGCGTGAGAAACACAAAAGTGGAGTGGACAAACCCCACACTCACATAACAAAATGACACAAGTTCTAAGTCGGTCGATCAACAGAAATCGAAGTCACGACTCCTATCTAGAGCACCATCGTCATGATAGTGATCCATGGAAGGCTCCGGGTCACGGTACTCTTCTTCGACCCAAGGTTCTTCGCCACACAAATCGAATGGAACCCGAGCACCTGCCGATCATAACAATATCGACTGAGCATGGAATACTCAGTGTATACAAACTAATAACAATAAAGCGGTTAGGCATGGAGCATACAAGACATGGAGAATGAAATCCGTAAATCTCTTAAAGCATGGAAACCGTGAAAACATATGTGAGATAATATTCGAAACCAAAACTGTAACCGTGTGAGTCAATCGATAATCATAGCCTTATGAGTTCTTGTGAGTTCATGGAGTTACTTAGAGTCATTATGATCCGTAGAGACATAGAGCATAGAGCAATAACCTTAGAGCATTTCCATAGAGCAGAACCTTAGAGATCTTAGAGCATTTCATCGTGATCCGTGGAGCTTGTGAGACGATCTTAGAGCATTATCATAGAGTTTCCTTGTGAGCATGGTATGATCCTTAGAGCTTGTGAAACGATCTTAGAGAAATCATAGAGTTACTTAGAATCATTCATTATTCGTCTTTTCGTGAAAAACCTTTGTTTGTACTTGGAGAAATCCATGGAAACCATCGGTTTATGCGAGACATGCGAACATATGCACTTAATAAGAGAAATCATCATATTTAAGCATAGAATCCCTTAGAGGTATTTTATCAAACACTTAGAGTGCATCATAATAGTAACCTTCATCCAAGTATATAATCACACCTTTTCATACATAAAATCAATACATAAAGATAGGGCATAGATAAGAAGAATCATAATTAGTAACTAGTAGGATTGTAAGATTGTAGCAGAGTGTATCTACCTTGGAGAAATCAATGAGTTTGACTCCCAATGGCTGGAACAAGCAATAACCTTGTGTTCTTGGTTGAGAATCACCAAGGGAAGTGGAAGAACCTTGATCTTCCACAAGCTTGATCAACAAGTAGTTCCTCTCCTTCTTTTCTCTCTCAAAATCTCCTAAGATAGGACACAGAGGGTTTCTGAAACCCTAAGGCACGAACTCATCCTATTTATAGGCAAAGGGTGATGGCCAAAGTCTTAAACACCCTTAATGAAGAAAATCTGCGTCTGATCGATCGATCGGTGGTATGGACCGAGCGATCGGTGGCTTCCGATCGATCGGTGTTATGACCGAGCGATCGGTCAAAAACACCCTCTCTGGAATTTTTCCCCATACAAAAAAGTTAACCGTTCGACAGCTATCGAGCGATCGGTGGTTGACCGATCGATCGCAGGTAATGACCGAGCGATCGGTGCTCTGTTATGTCTGGACTGTTTTGACCATATCTTTTGACTCGCTCGTCGGATTTCGACGATTCAACTTGTGTTGGATCCGTCTTTCGAAAACAAACATTTCTGACGTTTCGGAATTTCCGATTTCTCCCTTATTTATTAATTAGACTACAAAAACGGCCAATTAGCTACGAAGGTGCTATTTATTAAGGATGAAAAAGTCCGGGGTGCTACAAGTTGATTCAGCACTTTTGTTGAAAATCCCAGAGAAACTAGAGGAGTTCAATATCACTCAGCAATTGAGCAAGATCCCAACATAGATTTCTATCCTGGGTCTTCTCGAGCATCACAGGAAGCAACTACTTTAAGTGTTTGACAATACCCATGTAACACCAGACATGTCACCCGAGAAGCTAGGGCAGATGGTAGGGTAAGTCCTCGAATCCAGAATCATTTCTTTCATGGAAGAGGAAATATCAGACACTGGCAGGGATCACACCCGGGCTTTATACATAGCAGTTCAGTGCATGAACGGAACTCTGCCATCAGTGCTCATCGACAATGGCTCTTACCAAAATGTCTACACACTTTCTACACTGCCAAACCTGGGCCTGAACCTCAGCCAAGTGAAGAAGAGACCCATGACCATCAGGGCTTTTGACAACTGTAAATCCCTAAATAGGTGTTGGCAAATTCCGTGATCATTAGATAGGTCAGTTGAGTCGAGTCCTCGAGTCATGTTCAACTTGTCAGAAAAGAAGAGAAGAGCTAAAGCTTAAAGAAGATAGAAGAAAGAGAAGAAAAAGGTTCTACTCCGGATCTAGACAGGTAATGGACTTAGAGACCCCTACCTAGGTTTGATTTGACTTAGATAACCCTAAAAATACCTAGGAGGATAGATTTAAGCCTACCAAAGTTATTTGATCTTAGTTGAATCAAATAAAAATAAAATGAATTAATTTTGGCAAAAATTCTGTCTCAACCGATCGCTCGGTATTGCGACCGATCGATCGGTGGCCTACCGAGCGATCGGTGGCTATCGACTGGACTAAATATTTGTATGGGGAAATTTTCCAGAGAGATGTTTTAAGACCGAGCGATCGGTCATTAGAACCGATCGATCGGTTGTGAACCGAGCGATCGGTTGTGAGCACCGATCGATCGGTCCCCGTAAAAAGAATTTTTCTTTTTCTGGATTCTTTTTTTAACCCTATATAAACAACTTTTGAGAGACCTAATTCGTGTCTTTGATAATTTTTGAAAGAGTAGAGGTCTGAGAAACTCTTCTAGGGTTTTTCTAATTGTTTTTATTAGATCTTTGTGATCCCTCCTCTTTCTTAGATCCTAGAGAATGCAAGTATAGATTAAAATCTTTGATCTTGCATTGTGTGATCTCAGATCTGTATGAGATCCCTCTAGGGTTTGAAATTTACTAAATTGATTCACAACCCTACACCTTGTGTGTGTGTCCGGTGTTTGATCCGGAGCCTTCGTGGAAGGAGATCGATCGTGTGTGATCGTGGATTTGAAGTTGCTTGAAAAGATTTGGTCGGTGTGGAACCGAAGCTGCTAAGGCGGAGATCGAAACCTGCTGGTTCGTGGAAATCAAGAGTAAGAGTCTATACCTAGGAACATAGTTTCTGTTTTGGTAAGGTCTTATCTTGTACTTGATATCTTTTCATAGTGAAGTTTATTGCTGGACAAGGTCCCGTGGTTTTTCCCGTTAGGGTTTTCCACGTAAAAATCTTCTGTGTTTGATTTGTGTGGATTGTCTGATTGAGTTAATCATTGATTTTTAAACATATTAATTGAAAAATTAAAATTGGTTAGAAATTATTAGATAGACCTATTCACCCCCCCTCTAGGTCTTAGAGATCATTGATCTGGATAAATTTCAATTGGTATCAGAGCTAGTTCACTGATAAGGCTAATCCCTTAAGTGTGATCCTGTATTATCCGTGATCATGAGTACTCTAAGAGAAGGAGGATCCGTCTCTCGTCCCCCACTTTTTGATGGAAATAATTATGCATACTGGAAAGCTAGAATGAGAGCCTTTCTCAAATCAATTGACGAGAGAATTTGGATGTCTATACAGAATGGGTGGACTACGCCCGTAAAAACTGTAGGTGATTTGACTGTCGTCAAATATTCTGATGAATGGACCAGAGAAGAGCTTGATTCAAGTGGATGGAACACTAAAGGTCTCAATGCTATCTTTACTGCAGTCACTGCTGAGGAATTCAGACGAATTTCTTCATGTGAAACAGCAAAGGAGGCTTGGGACATTCTTGAAATTACCCATGAGGGTACTACCACTGTTAAAATCTCAAAACTCCAAATGTTAACCACCAAATTTGAACATTTAAACATGGACGACAATGACACTTTTGATGAATTCTATGCAAAACTTAGTGACATTGTCAACGCTAGTTTCAATTTAGGTGAGAAAATATCTGAGTCCAAAATAGTTAGAAAAGTCCTTAGATCTCTCCCAGAGAGATTTCAACCCAAAGTCACTGCAATCGAAGAGAGTAAAAATGTTGACTCTCTGAAGATTGAGGAATTGGTTGGATCACTCCAAACCTATGAACTCAATCTACGTCCATCCAAGAAGAATAAATCTTTAGCCTTGAAAACCATCAAGGAAACTTTGGATGAGGATGACAGTGATGGAGAAATGAATGAGGAAGAAATGGCTCTTTTCGTTAAAAAATTTCGAAAATTTTTTAGAACGAAAAAGAGGTTTAATCCCAAACAGGGAGGAAAATCTTTTGATAAGTCAAAGTCTAAGCCCTGGGAAAACAAGAAAAATTCCAAAAGTGGCGACAAGAAATCCCAAGGTGTTCAATGTTATGAATGCCATGGCTTCGGTCATATTTCACCTAACTGTCCTAACAAGAAGAAGAGTAAGGGCAAGGTGATGAATGCCTGTTGGGATGACAGTGATTCCGAGAATGAAGAATCGGACAGTTCCTCTTCAAGTGAAGATACTGGAAATCATACGGCTTTCACTGTTTCCCTATCTGGGATTCTTGAGACTACCTCTGCGGTTGATGAAAAGGATAGAAGTGATGAAAGTATTCATACTGAGTCAAGTGATGACTTACAGAAGAGTCAAACTGACTCTGAAAGTGATGAAGATTTGAAAACAACTTATGATAAGTTGTATGCTGAAAGTTTAAAACTGACTAAAACAAAAATCTCTTTGAGCAAAAAACTCAAATTCATTCAAAATGAAAGAGATATCTGTAAACTAGTAGCAGAAGAGAAGAGTGCACTAATTAGTCAGTTGGAAAATGAAAAAGAAGCATTTGTTATAAAAGTTCAATGTCTTTTGGAAGAGAATGTCTCTTTGACTAATGTGGTCAGAAAATTAGAAGATGAAAGAGACACTTCCATGAAAGAAATTGAAGAGTTAAAAACTCTGCAAATGGAGCTGGAAACTTTTAAAGTCTCTCTTGTTGATAAGGTGAAATTTCTTGAAAAAGAACACCAAATTACCCTTAAAGACAAGACTGACTTGATTCAGAAGGTCTATACTCTTGAAAAAGAAGTGAGAATGTTTGGTAACACCAGCTGCCTAGATGAATTAGTCAGAAAGTATGGATCAAATTCTAGTAGATCTGGGATAGGACATGTTGACACACCAACTGGTCCTTTAGCTGTTGGAACAATGGCTAGTGCAGTGTTTGAGCCAATACATTCTGAACCCAAAGAAAATTTACCTTCTACATCAAGTACTAAGGCTTATACAAATATTGTAAAGCCTAGAAATACAGCTCCTAGAGTGAATGCTTTAAGGAATCAAATTCCAGTTAGAAGAAATCTTCCTCCTCTACCAAGATTCATACCCACATGTCACTTTTGTGGTGTGAGAGGTCACATTCGACCTAATTGTAATGCATTTAGGAGAGCTCCCCAAAATGGTTCATGGAACCAAAATCTGAGTCAAGGGACTCTTCAAAGGCAGATTCAGGTTCTAGCTGAAAAGTCTAGAATGTTGAGCGATGATGTTAACAGAATTGCTCAAATCTCTAGGACAAGGACTGGTCAATTTATTCCAAATGATTATTCAAGAGGAAATAATTTGACTTATCAAAAAACTAGAACTGAACAAAACAGAAAAAGGTCAAGGAGGACAAAAAGGAAAAAGGTCTCTACTACACAGATTAATGATCAAAGATCTAAACAAAGTTTAAAGACTGTGTATGTGAGAAAGGAAGACCTTAAGTGCTTTGTCATTCATACTGCCTTGAAAGCCCAAAACACAGAAATGTGGTACTTCGATAGTGGGTGTTCTCGGCATATGACAGGTAACAAGTCCTTATTTATTCAATTTGAGGACTGTCCTGATGGGACTGTTACTTTTGGTGATGGAAGCAAGTCTTTAGTCAAAGGAAAGGGTATCATCAATTCACCAGGCATACCTAAATTGAAAGATGCCTTGTTTGTTGAAGGACTGAAAGCTAATTTAATTAGCATAAGTCAACTATGTGATGATAATCATGCTGTGCACTTTACCCAAAATAAATGCTTAGTCATTAATGGTAAAGGTAAGTGTGTTCTAGAAGGATTGAGAACCACTGACAATTGCTACGGCTTAACTCCCAGTACTATTCCCTCAAATGTCTGTTATAAGACTAGAATTGAGGAGGTTGATTTGTGGCACCGAAGACTAGGTCACATGAACTTCAAAGACCTATGTAAAATCTCTAAGCAAGAGCTTGTGAGAGGTGTTCCCAAACTAGGAAAGCCTTCTACTGCTGTGTGTGGGCCATGTCAAATTGGTAAACAAATTAGGACCCCACATAAGAAGACTTCAAGTATTGCTACTTCATATCCACTGGAATTAATTCATATGGACCTTATGGGTCCTACAAGAACTGAAAGTCTAGGTGGAAAGCGATACATCCTAGTCATGGTTGATGATTTCTCTAGAATGTCTTGGGTGACATTTATAAGAGAGAAATCCGATGCTTTTGACAATTTCAAAAGTATTTGCCTGAAAATTCAAAATGAGAAAAGATGCCCAATCACTCGAATTCGAAGTGATCATGGAAAGGAGTTTGAAAACTCTAAGTACAACGACTTTTGTGATGAGTCTGGTATCAAACATGAATTTTCTGCACCTATTACACCTCAGCAGAATGGTGTAGTAGAGAGGAAGAACAGGGTTCTCCAAGAGATGGCTAGAGTTATGCTTCATAGCAACAATCTAGCTTCTCATTTCTGGGCTGAGGCAGTTCACACTGCTTGCTATATAGTTAATAGAGTTTTTGTAAGACCTGGAACAAGGAAAACCCCATATGAGTTGTGGAATAACAAGAAACCTAGTGTAAAGTACTTTCGAGAATTCGGAAGTAAATGCTATATCCTTAAGGATAGAGAGCAACTGGGAAAATTTGAATCCCGGAGTGATGAAGGGATATTTCTTGGGTATTCCACCAACAGTAGAGCTTATCGAGTGTATAACTTGAGAACCTCTACAATTATGGAGTCCATAAATGTAATTGTGGATGACTCTGGTGTTGAAAATGTGCAATGTGAGGATGATGAAAGTGCTGAAAATGAAGATGTTGAAATTATTTCAACTTCACCTATTGATAAGCAAACATCTCCATTAAAACCTACACATCCTAGGGTCATGAGTCCTCACACCTCCACTGATATTATTGGTGATGTTGAAAGTGGAGTGAGAACGAGGAAACAAATTGAAAATGAAGTTAGCTACATTTGCTATACTTCATCTTTTGAACCCAAGAATGTAGCTGAAGCTCTTGCAGATGATAATTGGATAAATGCAATGCAAGAAGAGTTACTTCAGTTTACTAGGAATGATGTTTGGTATTTAGTACCTAGGCCTAATAATACAAATGTGATAGGTACCAAATGGATTTTCAAGAACAAATCTGATGAAAAGGTACTATCATAAGAAATAAGGCTAGGTTAGTTGCACAAGGATATACCCAAATTGAAGGTATTGACTTCGATGAAACTTTTGCTCCTGTAGCCAGACTAGAATCAATAAGAATTCTTCTAGCTGTGGCTTGTAATATGAAATTCAAACTTTTTCAAATGGATGTTAAGAGTGCCTTTCTGAATGGCATTCTACATGAAGAAGTCTATGTGGAACAACCAAAAGGGTTGAAGATCCACATCACCTTGATCAAGTTTATCGACTAAAAAGGGCCCTCTATGGTTTAAAACAAGCTCCAAGAGCTTGGTATGAGAGGCTGACTACTTATCTCTTGGAAAACGGATTTTCGAGA
Source organism: Tetracentron sinense (assembly GCA_015143295.1). NCBI lineage: Eukaryota > Viridiplantae > Streptophyta > Magnoliopsida > Trochodendrales > Trochodendraceae > Tetracentron > Tetracentron sinense. The sequence goes on along the minus strand of CM026573.1, from coordinate 30,459,739 downwards.
GGGGGAGTAGACAGAACCCTTTTCATAAAGAAAGTGAAAGGTGATATTGTCATCGCCCAGATATATGTTGATGACATAGTATTTGGTTCCACATTAGACTTACAGGCTCATTCATTTGCTGAACAAATGAAAAATGAATTTGAAATGAGCATGGTTGGTGAGCTAAGTTTCTTCCTTGGTCTTCAGATCAAGCAATTGGATTCTGGGATCTCAGTATCTCAAATCAAATATGCAAAAAATTTAGTGAAGAAATTTGGAATGAGTTTTGCTAAGCATGCTAGGACTCCTATGAGTACTACTATAAAACTTAGTAAAGATACTTCAGGGAAGGATGTCGATCAGACTAATTATAGAAGCATGATTGGTAGTTTGCTCTACCTAACTGCTACTAGACCCGACATAGCCTTTAGTGTTGGAGCATGTGCCCGTTATCAAGCAAATCCCAAAGAGTCTCACTTAGTTGCTGTCAAGCGTATCATTCGCTATGTGAGTGGAACTTTGTCCTTAGGCCTCTGGTATTCTTTCGATACAAATGTCATTGTTGTGGGGTATTCTGATGCTGATTGGGCTGGAAATACTGATGATAGGAAAAGCACCTCCGGCGGGTGTTTCTATATTGGAAACTGCTTGGTTGCTTGGCTTAGCAAAAAGCAGAATTCCATTTCCTTGTCTACAGCCGAGGCTGAGTATATAGCAGCTGGTAGTTGTTGCACCCAACTTCTGTGGATGAAACAGATGTTGAAGGATTATGGAATTGATCAAAGCACTATGATTGTGTATTGTGATAACACAAGTGCAATCAATATCTCCAAAAATCCTGTGCAACACTCTCGCACAAAGCATATAGACATTAGGCATCACTTCATCCGTGATCTTGTTGAGCAAAAAGTTGTGTCTATTGAGTATGTCCAAACAGAGAATCAATATGCAGACATTCTCACAAAACCTTTAGATTCCCTTAGGTTTGAACTCCTTAGGAAATCCATCGGTTTGTGTGGAGTTGAGTAATGGTGTACTTGTTTTATAGCCTATGTGTTTTTCATGTTCTATTTAAGACATAGAGCTATTTTTTTTGTTATTTTCTTTAAGTAATAAAAATCCAAAAACATTCAAAAAATTGAAAAATATTGCAAAAAATAATGTGGTTGTATGACCTTATTTATCCTATCTTTTAGCTTAATGTTATTTCCTTGAAATCATATTTAACTATATAATCCAAGGATAAATATATCATAGGATTGAATAAAATAGGAAAGTTCAATTGTTGGTTCGATCTTGTGATTGAATTTGGTCATGCTAATTAACCTCAGTTAGAGTTGAGCATACAATGATGTTCTAATTTGCACAAGCACTCTGACTGATTCTTTAGATGGTTTTAGTTCCTATATAAAGGTTCTGATATTATACCATATGGTTCCCTAGATTAATCAAATCTAGTATAACCAATGTCATAAAAATTCCATAAGGTGAGCCCCCTAGATATAAAAATATTGACATGGAGAGGACTACCTGTGAGTTTGTGTGATAGCTACTAGTGAATGCAAACAGTGAGTAATGGCTACCTAGACAAACAGTAGGTATCTATATGGATTGCTAGTGTGAAAGCCCCTACTGTCATTAGAAAGAGCTACCTTCTCACTTGAGTGAAAGTCACCAGTGTGCTAGAGTCTATATATGTGTACTCCAAAAAGAATTTACATAATGAGTACAATTTGACTGAAAAAGAAATGAAATAATTTATTAGTCAAATATGGGGTAAAAATTGCTCATCAGATAAATATGGATGATTATTGGTTTTAACACTAGTTTTTGAAAATTTTAGAGTCCCATTTGAAATATAATGTCAAAATCTAGATTAAGGAAGGAAACCAATTCAACGAGTCAAGTAATGAATTTTGATTTCATACTCACATTACTTCAAATTGTATCTTGACTCTGATTGTGAATTTGATGCAAATACCATATTTAATCACCGGTGAAAATCAATTAATGTTTTCATAATCCTTGTTTATGCCTATACTTGATATATCAATTCTTGGGTGATTATTATCTATGATTTTGATGAAATCACATATTGCAAATTTTTTTTATTAGTTGGTCATTTTGAGGTGAAAATGTATTTTAAATGTTCCATTGGTTGAGGGGGAGAAAAGGTTTTAACTGTGAAAATTTTTGAAAAATTTTCAGAGCACCGATCGCTCGGTGCTAAAGACCGATCGATCGGTCTTTCGTGAACAGGGTTATAAAACCCTCATTTCTATTTTTTTGTTCACTTGTTCTCCGATCTCCAGAGCGATCTCTCGGTTTCCTCTCCTCCAAATCTTTCCTACGAACATTCCATTCTACTCTAAAGGTTTCCCAAGGATCTAAAAGGTAAGAGTTGTGCATTTTCTTTGCTTTAGATTGATTTTCTCATCTAGGGCATCATTTCTTGCATTTTCTTCAATGGCGTTCGTTTTGTCGTTAATCCTTCTTGCCTATCTCATGTCTGGCATCCCCAAACGTCGGAGGTTGGTCCTCAACAACCAAGAGGATCCTCCTCAAGATGAGGAAAACCTAGAGCCCTTTACTTTCACTCCAATAGGGCATGGTATTTCCATAGGGGACAGGCCAATTCGTAGAATGATTGATTCTACAATTGAGAATCGTCAAAAATCTCTGGCTGATAAAACTCGGAAAAATAAAGGTAAAGCTTCATCTTCCCAGTCTAGTAAGTTATCCCAGTTTATCAGTCCTACTGCTGCTCAACTCTATAGTGAGTATTTTAGCAAGAAAGGTGTTATGGTTGAAAGGGACATACATATTTCTGATTTTGGTGATTATTATCTTCCTACTCTGATTTCCGATCGTCAATGGGAAGGTATACTTACCTTATCCGGTCCTGCTTCTGTCCAGTTAGTTAGAGAATTTTACTCTAATTTTTCTGAAATCAACCAGAAAAAATGGTCATTCAAATCTCGAGCATTAGAACAATCTGTTATCATAAATGCTGATTTGGTTTCTAAATTCCTTGGATGTCCTAGAGTTCCAAATGCATATTATCCTTATAATTATAAAACTGATGAGGATAAAGACTCCATGGAACATGTAGTTACCTTTCTAAGTGGTACTCCTTCGTTTTGGGTTGGGTCTCTTATTGAAGTGGCGAAACTCACTAAGGATGCTAGACTAGTAAACCTTGTTATGAGTGCAAATATCCATCCAAAGGTTCATACTGCGGACCTTAGGGAAGATAGAGCTAGATTTTTGTTTAGTCTTCTACGTGGGCGTGATATTGATCTTGCCGCTCACATCATTGACTTGATGATCCAAGCCCATCAAACTAATACAGCAGTTGGAGCCCTACCATTTGGTTCACTCATCACTAAACTTCTTGGTTCTCAAGGAGTTATCGCTCCTCCTGGTGTTCCAACTCGAGTTCCTAAGGGTCCAATCACCAAAAAGACCCTAGCTCAGAGTTTTTCACATGCCTCAGTTCGAGATACAGAGGAGGGAGCAGAAGTTGGTGCTGGGTCATCTCGTCCTCCTCCTACCACTATGGACGATCTTGGGAGGATGATGAGAGAGATGCAGATGGATCTCCGGACTCATATTTCTTCATACGAGGAGTTTACTACAGAGGTTCGTGGTAGACTTGGATCTCTCGATGCAGCAGTGCTTGGAGTACAGAGAGATGTTCGAGATTTTAGAGCTTACTATGAGTCACAGCTCACTTCTGATGATGAGCAAGAGTGATGCTTCGTGATAGAAGTTGTTTTTTAGTCGAGTGACAGACTTTGTTTACCATTTTGATGTATTTTGAATTGGTTGTACTTAGTACAAACCTTCTTGGTTATTATTGACTTGTTATGGATGTATATATTTGAATGGTTTATGCTCCTTACTTTCTATCTCATCTCCTTTCAATGGTTTATGATTTTCTTTTCTAATCCACCTTTGGCATTTCGAGCCAAAAAGGGGGAGAATATGTTATGGATGATATGGATGATGAATGGTTTGCTTTTGGAATATGGATGATGAATGGTTTGCTTTTGGAATACTAACCCTGTTATGGATTGTGAATGGTTTTGTGAATGGTTTTGAATGGTTATACATATTTTCATCCTATATGTTATTTCCCATGCTTCACAGGTTTTTGATTTAGCATGTGCAGGCAAACAGGTTCTAAGTTTGGTAAATCATGACAAGTTAACATGTCAACAGTCATGTAATTATTTTTGAGTCATGTAAAGGTCAATTTTCCATTTTTGAATCAATTGGGAAAATTTGAACCTAGTATATGAATTAGTTTTGTTTTGTCCCGGAATTGCCAAAGGGGGAGATTGTAAATCCCTAAATAGGTGTTGGCAAATTCCGTGATCATTAGATAGGTCAGTTGAGTCGAGTCCTCGAGTCATGTTCAACTTGTCAGAAAAGAAGAGAAGAGCTAAAGCTTAAAGAAGATAGAAGAAAGAGAAGAAAAAGGTTCTACTCCGGATCTAGACAGGTAATGGACTTAGAGACCCCTACCTAGGTTTGATTTGACTTAGATAACCCTAAAAATACCTAGGAGGATAGATTTAAGCCTACCAAAGTTATTTGATCTTAGTTGAATCAAATAAAAATAAAATGAATTAATTTTGGCAAAAATTATGTCTCAACCGATCGCTCGGTATTGCGACCGATCGATCGGTGGCCTACCGAGCGATCGGTGGCTATCGACTGGACTAAATATTTGTATGGGGAAATTTTCCAGAGAGATGTTTTAAGACCGAGCGATCGGTCATTAGAACCGATCGATCGGTTGTGAACCGAGCGATCGGTTGTGAGCACCGATCGATCGGTCCCCGTAAAAAGAATTTTTCTTTTTCTGGATTCTTTTTTTAACCCTATATAAACAACTTTTGAGAGACCTAATTCGTGTCTTTGATAATTTTTGAAAGAGTAGAGGTCTGAGAAACTCTTCTAGGGTTTTTCTAATTGTTTTTATTAGATCTTTGTGATCCCTCCTCTTTCTTAGATCCTAGAGAATGCAAGTATAGATTAAAATCTTTGATCTTGCATTGTGTGATCTCAGATCTGTATGAGATCCCTCTAGGGTTTGAAATTTACTAAATTGATTCACAACCCTACACCTTGTGTGTGTGTCCGGTGTTTGATCCGGAGCCTTCGTGGAAGGAGATCGATCGTGTGTGATCGTGGATTTGAAGTTGCTTGAAAAGATTTGGTCGGTGTGGAACCGAAGCTGCTAAGGCGGAGATCGAACCTGCTGGTTCGTGGAAATCAAGAGTAAGAGTCTATACCTAGGAACATAGTTTCTGTTTTGGTAAGGTCTTATCTTGTACTTGATATCTTTTCATAGTGAAGTTTATTGCTGGACAAGGTCCCGTGGTTTTTCCCGTTAGGGTTTTCCACGTAAAAATCTTCTGTGTTTGATTTGTGTGGATTGTCTGATTGAGTTAATCATTGATTTTTAAACATATTAATTGAAAAATTAAAATTTGTTAGAAATTATTAGATAGACCTATTCACCCCCCCTCTAGGTCTTAGAGATCATTGATCTGGATAAATTTCAACAACACAACCAAACAAAACCTGGGTGACATTGATTTGACCATCGGCGTCGAACTAGCTCAGTTTTTGATGAACTTTCAGGTTCTAAATGTGCCAGCCTCATTCATCTTGCTCTTAGGAAGGCCATGGATCCACGCGGCCAGAGCCATTCCCTCCTCTCTCCACCAGAGAATTAAATTCATCTAGGATGACCACCTTGTCATCATTCTTTCTGAGGAGTTGGCAAGTTCCTTCAGGGACATCCAAGAGCTAGGACAAGGCACTACCTTCTGAGGAGTTGGTTAGTTCTATCACCCAGGTGGAATAACAAAGCAAGTAAGCAGTGCCACCGTTTGTCATAATCATGGCCAAAATGAACTACCAGCCAGGGACTGGTCTAGGTGCCAGGAATCAGGGCATAAAGAAGAGATACATGCCTCCTTGCTACACATCTCACTTTGGATTGGGATACAAGCCTAGATACGAGGACTATATTTCCAAGCTAACCTAGAAGAGCAGACAGTAAGCAAAACCTGAACCCCGACCCCACATCTCTGTAACCTTCCCCGTGGGAATCACCGAAACCTATCTAGAAACCTCTGTTGCACCTGTTACCTTAATCCCCCAGCCCAATGCCAAACCTTCAGGGATTCCAGATCCAGAGATCTTCAACATGGCCCAAATGTTCAACGAGTTGATTGTCGAAGATGCTACCAAAGCAGAATATCCAGCAGGAGAGAAGGTCTGCACCTTCTCCGACAGCATCGAAGCATCATCCAATTGCCAGCCACTAATCTGTTGGTGGACTGAGGCTCTCACCATTGAGGTCAGCCAGGGCCAGGGCAAGCACAGTATAGGCCAGGTTGGTCTAAGACAGTAGTTACCAAGCATCACCCTTCTCCTTCATCTATCTCTCTTTGCTCCCATTTGTAAAATCCAGATGTCAGGCTAATATCAGCCACTTTTTGATGACCCATTTTTTGTAAACAATCATCTATTTTATCAATAAATATCAGATATTTTGACTAAACAAAATATGTTTTTGAAAAAGAATTTCATATCAACTGATGACAAAATCACACGAACTCTTCCTCTGGAAGGCCTAGTGTCCTGAAGCCAACAAAAAAACAAAAATCATAAAGCATGCTAAACTGAAGCTAATTTTATTTGTAAGGAAATCGCCTTTGACAAGGCTACCCCCTTGAACTCTCCGAAGTAGAGTATGACTCAGAACAGGAAGAGGAACCGCCTCAGGAGATTCTAGACCTCCTAGAACACAGCGAAGGACTTCTGCAGTCAAACATGGAAGACACCGAGACAGTAAACCTTGGTTCCAAGGATAACCCCCAGTTAGTTAAAATTGGCACAAGCATGAACTCTCAGCTAAGAATAGACATGATCAGCTTCTGAAGAGCTACAGTGATGTCTTCGCCTAGTTATATGTGGACATACCTGGCTTAGACCCGGCATTGGTGGTACACAGACTGCCCCTGAACCCCGACATCAGATCAGTTAAGCGGAAACTGAGATTGATGAGGCCCAAATGGCCCAAATGGTCACAGAAGGTCAATGAAGAGGTTGAAAAGCAGATTAGTGCAGGCTTCCTAGCAGTCGTAAACTACCTTGAGTGGTTAGCCAATATTATACCGGTGCCCAAGAAGGAAGGCAAGGTCCGAATGTCCATCGACTACTGGAATCTGAATAAGGCAAGCCTCAAAGACAACTTTCCCCTCTCGCACATCAACATTCTAGTCGACAACACTGCAGGGCACGAGACAGTCTTATTCATGGATGGTTTCTCTGGATACAACCAGATTAGGGTGGCAGAAGAGGACATGGAGGAAATATCCTTCATAACACCTTGGGGCACATTATGCTACAAGGTCATGCCCTTTAGACTCAAGAATGTAGGGGTAACTTATCAGAGGGCCGTGACGACACTATTTCACGACATGATCCACAAGTCAACTGAGATTTACATGGATGACATGATCATCAAATCACCTATTGCCAGGCAGCACCCTGAGGACATAAAGAGACTCTATGACAGACTCTGAGAGTTCGGTCTGAAACTGAATCTGGCCAAATGTGTCTTTGGAGCCTCATCAGGAAAGTTCCTTAGCTTCATAGTCAATAAAAGAAGTATTGAGATCGATCCAGCTAAAGCCAGAGCTATCATCGAAATGCCAACACCCCTAACTGAGAAAGAAATCTATGGAATTCAGTACATTAGCAGATTCATCTCCTAGCTCACTCTGATATGCTAGCCAATCTTCAAGCTTCTCTGGAAGAACACACTGACCGTCTGGACAGCAGAGTGCCAGGAAGCCTTTAACCGAATAAAGCAATATCTCCTCAAGCCTCTAGTACTCATGCCCCCTACACCGAGACAGCCACTGCTATTATACATCTCAGTACATGAAACCTCCATGGGGTGTGTCCTGGCACAACATGACGAATCAGGCAAAATAGAGCATGCTATCTATTATATCAGTAAGCATCTGCTAGAGTCCAAAGGGTGGTACAACCCTCTCGAGAAGACATGTCTGGCACTGGTCTGCGCTACTCAGCATCTGTGGCACTATCTGCTATCCTCCCTGGCAATCCTGATCTCCTAGATGAATCCACTCAAGTACTTACTGGAAAAGCCAGCCACCACCAGAAGGACTATCCGATGGCTTATAATGTTGTCTGAATTCGACATCACGTACATAACTCAGAAGTCAATCAAGGGGTAGGCAATTGTAGATCACCTTGCCCACAATCCAACACAAGACTATGTTTCAGTACATGATCAATTTGCAGACAAAGCCATCATGTATGCAGAAGCAGATTAACAAGAGTACTTCGGCTGGGAGTTATACTTCGATGGGGTTGCTAACACTCACAGCCATGGAGCAGGAGTAGTTGTGATCTCACCCAAGGGAGCAAACCTCCCTATCTCAGTCAATCTGTAATTCAAATGCTCTAACAATGAAGTAGAGTACGAGGCGTGCATAGCCGTACTGAAGAAAGCCCTGAGCATCAGGATTGAAGAGGTAAACGTCTACGGTGACTCGTCTTTGGTAATCTATCAAGCAAATAAGTCTTGGGCCATCTAAGGAGCAAGGCTAGTCCCGTACTTGACCTACCCAATCTGCTAATCACTCAGTTCAGAAGAATCAGCTTCAGTCACAGGTCCAGGAACCAAAACAAATTTGTCGATGCACTGGCCAATCGAAATTCAGCAACAGGATTAGCCTCCCTACTACCTTCAGATTGAAGAGGTATCAGACATCAAGCAATACCTCAAGGATGGAACCTTTGCACTCGATGCTACCAAAATAGACCGCCATACAAACAGAAGACTGGCCATTCAGTTCATCCTCTCTAGAGGAATCTTGTACAAAAGGTCGCCAAACCTACTCTGGCTCAGATGTCTAGATACCAGTGAAGCAGCACAGGTAGTCAAAGAATTTCACGGAGGAACTTACGGCCCACACATGAATTGGTTGATACTATCTAAGAAGATACTCAAGCTGGGCACTTCACTTATATGGCTACCAGAATGCTAAGATGTTCTCAATAGTTGAGATGTAGTTCTATCTTGAACTATTGTAGTGGAGACTACACATCGGCATATGGGTGCTTAAATGTACACTGATTGATTGCATTCAATGAGAGACCTCTTGCATAAACATACTATCAGATAGTTGGTCTCTCATTCACTTTGAACTGTTTCGATGATCCTTAGATCTGATGAGTTCATCTATGACTCGGCAGTGATCTGACTGTTTTGATTCCACCAACCTATTTTCTAACTTAGGGAATACAATACAATGACAGTTGGATAGTCAAAAATTTGTTCGAGTCATGATGAATTTCAAACAAGAAATCCATGCTCATTAATTTGAGAGATTATCCAAGTTCCGGGTAAGATAGTTGATGAAGTTTAAATCCTGCGCAGGTGATTCCGAAAACAAAATAAGTTTTGAAATATACTTTTATTAAAAGGTATTATACTTATAAAAGGATTTTTTCAAAATGTTTTTTTATGAGAAATTGTTTCTCATGGCTTAATCATAAGTCTTGGAAACCTAGATGATTTGCAATAAGTTATGGGTTAGATAGTATGTCAATCTCGAAGGCCCATTAGGGATAATGTATTTGGAAGGATAAATCGAATTTAAAAGTTCATGTGGTGGGATCCGTAATGGTTAATGTTCATACACTGGGATTCAATTGCAACATGGATATCTCACGTCACTTGCAATTCCGATGTAATTTCCCTTTAGGGTGAATGGGATAACATTCAATAAGCCAGGGTAAGAATGTCCCAGAGAAATCTGTGGAGGTGCTCACATAAGAAATACAAGCTCAATAATTGATTAAAAGTTAATCAATTATTTTAAGTGATTAAAAGTTAATCATTTAATTAAATAGATTAATAGTTAATCTATTGTTTAAATTAATTGTTAATTTAAACTAGGGGATTATTTTAGTAATTATTTGATTAACATAATTAAAGGGGAAGTGGGTTTGACCCATATCCATAAACCCATTAAAATAGACCTTTGATATGCGCCAAATCCCATGGGTTTAAACCCTAGGGTGGGGCGCCCACTTGAGGAATCCTAATTGGATTAGGATTTGTTTAATTGAATAATTATTGAAATATAATTCCTTTTATTATGGAATTAAAATCCAAGTGTTGGATTACAATTTGGATTAAGATGTTATTGTAATTAGAATACAATAAGGAGTTTTAACTCCTCAAATCCCACGCCCCCCTTGTGGATTCCTAGTTTGACTAAGTTTCCTACTTTGGTGTAGGATGTTGACTTATCCCTTTTAATTAAGGAATCCTCTTATAATAGGGACTCTTTAATTAATAGGATTATTATAACTAAAGTAGTTATAGATTAAGTAGACGTTTATTTAATTAATAATAAGAGTTATTGTTAATTAATAAATCCTACTAGATAAGATCAAGTTGGAGTAGGATTAGGATAAGATCCTAGTCTATAAATACCCCAACAACCTAGACCAGTAAGTAGAATTATCCAGAATTTTTTCTCTCCTCTCCTCTCTCTCTCCAAACCGTGAGCCCTAGGGGAGACCCCTAGGGAGTTTTCGTGAGCTATATTGGTGGTCCTAGTTGGGTTTTGCAAATCTAGGGTTTTGAACCTTAATATTATTGGTGATAGAAGGTCTACACCATTGATCCATCTTCTTCCTCTTGCTTCTATAATTCCAAAGGAGATTCTAAAGCTTCGTGGGGATAATGAAGAGCAAGGATCGAGCTTTTTGTATTTTTTCAGAGAAATCTCTACAAAGAGTTCTGACGGTTTGAGTGGATTAAACTTCACTGGTGAAAAACATTCACTGAGGTGATATGACTAAAACTCTTAGATAATTTTGATGCTTTTTATGGTCTTAAGATCTAGGGGATCCAGTTTTCGCATAAACTTTTATCCGGATCCCTCTTCAATGGTGCAGTTGAAGCCGCCAATAAAAAGGTGAAGAAAATCATAGAGATCGTCCCAACTACTCTGTCTGGCATGAGATGGTCCCCTACGCTCTCATGGCCTACCAGAACGTCCATCCAAACTTCAACTGGGACAATGCCATTCTCTCTGGCCTATGGCATGAAAGCAGTCCTCCCTATCAAAGTACATATTCTGTCACTCCGAGTGTTGATGGAAGCCGAACTGTCAGAAGCAAAATGGGCATAGACCAGGTATGAGCAGCTAAACCTGATTAAAGAGCGGCGATTGAAAACCATCAATCACTCTCAAGCCTATCAGAGGCGCATGGCTAGTGCATTCAACAAGAAAGTCAAGCCACGAAGCATCGAGATCGGTGACCTGGTTCTTTGAAAAATGTTGCCAAACCGCCCTAACCCAATGGGCAAGTTTACTCCCAATTACGAAGGCCCATACATTGTCCGAGACAAATTCTCAAGCGGTGCCCTTCGACTCGGACGTATTAATGACGAAGACCTCCCAGAGCCTGTCAACATAGACAAAGTCAAACGACACTACGCTTAGGGTCTAGATCTGATAGGCACTTTGCACTTGTAGTTTCTCCAGGAAATGATAGTAGGCCATCCTTGGCACACTCCTCATCCCTTTTCAATGTAACCCATTTGCATAACAAAGGAAATCCACTAGTTAGCCCCTTGAGCCTAACAACCCTTCTTTCATTACACTTTTCAGGGACATGCTCCCTTGTCGTCTGCGGTGCTAGCCTAAACTACATCTTTACCTGATCTGGCAAAGGGTACGTAGGCAACCTGACAAATTAGGTGCGGTCACAAAAGGGAGATCACTTCCCCAACTCTCTCCCATGAAGTCAAACCTTCCCCCAAGAGTGCCACGCATCTCCCCGACTCCCCCAAGCAAAGTCGCCTCATCCCTAATGGAGCCAAAGCCTCTCTAAAACCTCTCCCCACAGAGTCTAGCAAAGCAAAAGCAACAAATCCTCTCCAAACTCCTTAGTCGACTCGACTCTCAAGAATACAAGTTTCCATTAAAGGAAAACCCCAAAATAGAAGTTGAAACATTTTCAAAAATCAGAGACTCCCCACAAAGAAAAAACCTCTCCGAACTCTTCTCCCCGGCAAAAGCCTCTTAGGGACAACCTCTCCTAAAAAACAAATCTCAAGTAATGACAACCTCACTCTCTTCAGTAGAGACAACCTCTCTCAACATTCCCCAGCGAAAAAAAAAATTATCCCTAGGCTGGGAATCCCAAAAAGTACAAATCCTCCAAAGAACCTCTCCAGAAAGTGGAAATCAATTATGATAATGCAAAACTTTCAAGGGAGTGCAATTCAACTACAAACAGGAGAAATCGCCTAGGGTGTCCCAAAACTTCGTTCCCCCAGCTTACATTTTGTCCCACTCTAAGTCCTTCTAGATCCCCTAGAAATTACGAGTGCAAGCGGAATATCACATCTACACTCCTAGCGGAAATATCATCCCCTAATCCTTAGGGAAGTGCTATTCAGGGCAATGACGGGCGAAGATTCATTTTATCCCAGCAGAATTAAGGATTCCCCAGCAATCGCGAGCATGAGTGAAAATCGGCAATGGCCTCATTGCACAAAAATTATGCGATACGAGACCTAGTCTTGTGGCTAAGGGCAAAAAAAGAACGAAAACCCATCAGCTTCACCGGCATGAGGAAAACAGGCAACGGCCTCATCGTGCAAAAATTATGGGAGCCCCATGATTTGGTTATTCCAAGGGGAAAAAAGGGAGAAAAGATGAAGAACAATTTGGCAGCAGAATCCGGCAGCAGTCAGTCTAGCCAATGAAAGTATGTCTCTTTTTAATTTTAGAAAAACATTTCTTGGGGGGCATACATCGAATCCCAAGATCTGACTAAGATTCTAATTGGTTTTATTCAATGAGAGTAAAAATCACAATACCTTTGCGACTTTGAAATTGTTAAGTCAAATCCACGATAATAGCGATACCGGCAAAACTTCACAAGTGCCAAGTCTTCTTTGTAATCCACACGGACCTTCTTTTTCTTTAAAGCTTTCTTTAATGAAAGCTAATGGCCCTTCCAAAATCCAACTCTAGGAGTCTTGAATAAAAGATCTAATCTTGATCTTCAAGAACTTTGAAATTCCTCTTCTTTATTTTCAAACTAGAAAACAAAAGGAAGAAGAAAAGGGGAGAAGGTGTAACCGTACACCTTAGGGAGAAGGGAGGCATGGGTGTGAGAGATAATGAGGGAGGAGAGGGATTTCCAAATCTTGAAAATTCTGGAAATTTTTCTTGTGTCCACTAAAGTGACCGTACACCTCTATATATAGGAGTTTACTTGGGTTGCTTGCAACCCAAGTCTCCTTCAAGATGGGTTCTTGATCTCTTCTTGATACTCAAAGCAAGAACACAATACAACAAGAATAAAAGGGGAAGAGGGCTGACCGTACACCCTAGAGAGAGAGGGGGTTGGGCGTGAGATTGAGGGGAGAGGATTATTTCCAAATCTGGAATGTAGAGCCCCGGACCTTTTCACATTTAATGCATGACACTTTCGTTGCCATTTTGCCTTTAAAGAGGTATAATTAATAAATAAGAAAGAAATTGAAAATTCTGAAACGTGAGAAATGTTTCTTTTCGAAGTACGAACCCAACGCAAGTTGAATCGTCAAAATCCGACGAGCGAGTCAAAAGATATGGCCAAAACAGTCTGGACCTGCAGGCAACCGATCGCTCGGTCCATGGAGCGATCGATCGGTCCAAAACCGATCGCTCGGAGGCTATCGACTGGTCGAGATTTTTGTATGGGGAAATTCTCCAGAGAGTGAAATTTCAACCGATCGCTCGGTTATGAAACCGATCGATCGATAGGCAACCGATCGATCGGTCATTAACACCGATCGCTCGGTACTCGCGTTTTTGAAGAAAATTTAGTAAGGGTGTTTTCGTCTTTTGGGCGTTTCACTCATACCTTAAAGGCTTTGCCCGATCATTTGAGGGTTCATACACAACCCTTAAAGTCTTTTGAGAGATAGAGAGAAAGGAGAAGGGTTTCCAAAACCTAGGTTTTCATTTGGGAGAAATCAAAGGGGTTAAGACCCTAGATCAACCCCAAGCCCGTTTTCTTCAAGATCAAGGCTCAAGCATTCGAGGAGCTCGTGATCCAAGCTAGGGCAGCAGCTACACGGTCGTTTTTGGAAGGGGTTTCTTCCTCATTGTTCAAGGTCGGTACTTCTTGCTACCCTCCTAGTTATAGTTCTTCTTTTCCTTTATTTTCCTTGTGTTCCTTTATACATCTATGTATTATGAGATGGGTTGTGAATGGTGAATGGTGAATGATGAATGGAGATGAATGTGGGCGATTGGATGCCGTGTGTATTGATGTGATGGATGAACGGGGAGGGCATTGTACCCATAATAAACATACATATGTGATTTGAGTAAAAACCCACCTAGAAAAGCATGTTGTAGGGTTAATAAATAATGAATACACTATGTTTGATGAGATGCCAAGGTGAATAAAATGAGTGATAAATTAAGGGAATGCATGCTTAATTATTCATGAAATTGTTAGGGCATATGATAGTGTGTTTCTTACATTTCTCAAAATGTGCGAATTATTACTTGTTCAAATCTTGATATGTTATGCTTTGTAAATTACCCAAATTGTCATATTTAATTCCAAATGCAAGTATGCACACGATCTCACGAGCACGCATGCATGACATGGATTACCGACGTTTTTCAAGAATGGGATTTAGAGGTGGGGCATATCCTACGATATGTTTTACCTCGCTTTTGGCAAGGGCAAGACAATCATGCATTTTCATAAGAAGGGTCTCCCTTCCCTCGCAAGTGCATATATATCATAAGAAGGGTCTCCCTTCCCTCGCAAGTACATCTCACAAGGACATCTCACAAGTGAAAGGACATGACATGAGCATTTAGGAAGAAGGGTCTCCCTTCCCTCACAAGTAGTTTACTCTTCAAAGCATGATACAAGCATGACATGACACGGCATGACAAGCATGAGCATTTTTAGGAAGAAGGGTCTCCCTTCCCTCACAAGTAGATTACTTTTCCGAACAAGCAAGCATGATACATGACATGACAAGCATGGGCATTTAGGAAGAAGGGTCTCCCTTCCCTCACAAGTAGTTTACTTTCCAAGCAAGCATGACATGGCATGACACGCATGATATGATAAGATAAGACAACATGACAAGTTTCAAGCACGGAAATGGTATTTCCAATCAAGTCAAGTGCACAAGGTTTTCAAGGGTGTTAACGGCTTTCTACGAAATACAAGCATGATTATAAATTGCTTTTACTTCCTTGTATGATATGAATTGTTTCCTTCTAACTTATAAGAATTGTTCCTGCTTTATGTATGCTATCTGTATGCTATGACTGTTGGTTAGTGCTTAGTACCCGCTGAGTATTCCATGCTCAGCCGTACTTCTTATGTCGGCAGGTGATGGCGGAGCAGCTGCTCCATTTGATATCCGTGCTCCGAGCCCTTGGGTGGAGGAGGAGTACGTCGAGGAGCCTTTGGAGGAACCTCCCGTAGAGGGATATCAGTAGGTGGTGTTAGATTCCGAGTGAATAGCTGTGGGTGAGATGAGAGATATACATTCATGTATTTTGGCGGGTCAGTCCGCACTTTCTTTTGGTTACTTTTTGTATAAACTTGGATTTGCGTATGTATATTCATAGAGGTTTGGTTAGACTTCCGCTGTGTTTTATAGTTATGTTTCCGCTATATTGTCCTCTATGGTATATGCTCTGTG
This sequence comes from Tetracentron sinense, assembly GCA_015143295.1. Taxonomy (NCBI): domain Eukaryota; kingdom Viridiplantae; phylum Streptophyta; class Magnoliopsida; order Trochodendrales; family Trochodendraceae; genus Tetracentron; species Tetracentron sinense. Next base: position 30,443,940 of record CM026573.1, on the reverse strand, counting down.
GGTTTTGCAGGTTGGTTGTCAAGCAAGTCATGATTAGTCGTCCAAAGTTCACTCTAACTCTTAGGGTGGGTTTTGGGTCGCGACATGGAAATTCTGGAAAAAGTTAATTGTGTCCAACTCCTTGGACGTCCACCTCTTTATAGGATATGCTTGGGTTGCTTGCAACCCAAGACTCCACTTTCTAATCCAATTAGAAGTCCTTAATTAGTTTCCTATTTGGCTTCTCCTTTCATTAATAAGGATTAATCAAAATAGAAACTAATCTTATCCATTAGTGTCCAACTAATCTCATCCTTATCCTAATCCAATTAGGATTCCTTGATTAACAAGAAATTAATAGAATCCCTAACAAATAGGGAATCTTTAATTAGTAACTAACTAACAAACTTTATCCAATAAGGTGTTTATTAATTAGAAACTAATTAAAAGACAAACAATAAAGCAATCTCCATGGAGTGGGCGTCCCACCCTAGGTGGGCCTCACCCCACACGCCCATATGGGTTCCAAACCCCTTTTATTAATTTGATCTTTAACCATTTGGTTTTTCACATTTAATATGATTCCACCTTTTAGAGCTTCACTATACTATATAGTGATTTCTTAGAGAAATTAATTAATTTAATAAATCATTAAATTAAATACTTTAAGAAAGTCCTTGTGTGTGGGATCTAAAGGGATCTCCTATTTCCGGTTCTGGGACCAAATACTCAACCTTTCTGGTTAAAGTATTGTTACTAGGAAACACCTTTCCTACACTCCATTAGGATTATAGAATTTTATCTATATCCCTGGACTTCCACCAATCACAATTAATGTCCATTAACACAATGTGATTAACCTCCAGAAAATAGAGAATTACTTGCAGGTATTTCTATCTCAAGATTTGTTTACAGATCAGTCCCTCCACTTCCAATATTGTTATAAGCTTACGGGACAATATCTAATACTGTCTTTAATCTCTGGCTTATATTAAGAACCCATTCTCTTTGATACTTTTAGTCAAACTTGGACTTGCAAAACATTTTAAAAATTCTTTAAAAGAAATAATAATTATTATTACGTTTCTTTTATACATAAAATAAATTCCTTGATAAAATCATTTCATCGATAAATACCAGCGCTGGGTTTTTCAAGTCTGGTTTTGACAAATATCAACTCAATATTATTTACTCTGTAAGAGTAGTGGAATCCTTGTTGAGTGTACACACACTTCTTCCAGTACAGCGTACATAACCCAACGAGCCCGTATTTAGTCCGGTGTGTTGGACATTGACGATTGGCTACATCAAAGCTACATAGGCAAATACTAGAGAAGATGTTGACCTCTTAGGTGAAGGACAATCTGTCAAATGGACTACTCTAAATATAAAGACAGTATATTTCTAAGGGTATCCACTGAGTGATCCAGTTGCAATATAAGTACTTCTTACTTATATCCACATTTTAGTCAAGAGACCCTTCTCTCAGTGATTGAGATTCATCACTCCATCATATGGAACTAACAATGTGTAAGTTATTGGGAATACATTGTCCAGATGCATCCTGATTTAACTTAGAACAATTTTAGGTCTACAAGGAATCGGAAAAACCATATCTCCTTAGCAATCAGTTATCAACTAATTGGATGGTTTTCCTACAATGTTACCTAAGGGACAAAGTAGTCTCATCCAATGAGATACTTTTGATATATTACTCAATGTAGAAGACAATGTGTGAATGTAAAATATGCATTTATTAATTTAAAAATAGATGAATACAAATCCAGAATGGCTTTATGGGCATACATGTCTAACAATAAATCCCCTACAACGGTCTTCAACTGAGAAATAGGTTGTCGGACGATAGCCTCCAGCACAGACCACGATTGCCCAAGAAGATAGTCATCGGCCTTTGACTAGGATATCCCCTACTAGTCTAGTCTCCAACCAACAGATCCCTAGTAGTGGTCTACAACGGTGCCATATTCCCCAGCAGCTCCTCAGAAGAAGCTTCCCACTACTCTCTACAAACACTCTCCCCAGCAAGAGTATAGAAGCATCCAATTTGCTCCCCAGCAAGCTTCTCCCCAACCAAAGCCTAATCTCCTGCAGTAATAAGATAAATAGGTCTACCCATGAACATCCCCAACGGTAATGGAACCTCTTCTAGGTCATACTCCACTCTCCAAGAGTGAAAGACAGATTACAAAATCCCCATGCCCTAACTAAGGCACTTTCATGACAAAATTAAAAGCTAGTTGAACATTCTTTCTGTTAAAGTCAAATTTTTTTTACAAAATTCCAATACCTTTTATAAAATTGTTTTCAAAACAGACCACCTGGTATCCAGGCCTGGTCATACCAACCTGCACTGAGCAGCCCCAGTAAGACAAAGTAGAAGAAGCCGACACCATGTATCCCTGTGAGTCGCAGTCAATACTCATGGGAGAGCATCCTCGCCTTTATCCCCTACATAAACATCCCTACATAGTGTCACACTCCATGACCAAATTCCTCAGCAACAATCCAATTTGATCAAAATCCAGCACCTCTCAGCCATATTAAATCAATCCGGCTAGTGTCTCTTGGACATGCCACCACCCGCTTTTCAACACCCCCATGTGTTCTTGACTTCCTGTGTGCTCCTTGGCAATCTCGCCATACTGCAGCATTACCTCCTGCATGTCACCTCTCTTCGACACTCCAGTGTGTCCTCGAAATCCTATGTACTCCTTGGCAATCTTGTCATACCATAGCATTACGTCCTGCATGTCACCTCTCTTCGACACCCCCATGTGTCATCGACATCCTGTGTCGTCCTTGGCAATCTTGCCATACCATAGCATTACCTCCTACATGTCACCCCTTTCGACACCCCATGTCTCCTCGACATCCAGTGTGTTCCTTGGAAATCTCGCCATACCATAGCATTACCTCCTGAATGTCACCCCTTTTGACACCTTTGTGTGTCCTCAAAATCCTGTGTGCTCCTTGGCAATCTCCCCATACTGCAGCATTACCTCCTGCATGTCACCCCTTTCGACACCCCCACGTGTCCTCGACATCTTGTGTGCTCCTTGGGAATCTCGCCATACTGCAGCATTACCTCTTGCATGTCACTCCTTTCAACACCCCCGTGTGTCCTCGACATCCTGTAAGTATCTTTATAACGTACACCACTCGTATGTCTCCTTTCGACACCTCGTGTGTGCTCGACATCCCATGTGTACCTTTACAGCGTACACTACTCGTATGTACCTTTTCAACAACCTGTGTGTTCTTGACGCCCTGTGTGTCTTTTCGATCAAAAATTGATCAAATCCATCTCGCTCACCCCTCCCGGCTGTGTCATCCTTGTTAGACATATATGCCCACAAAGCCATTCCGGAATTGTATTTATCTATTTTCAATCAGGTAAATGCATATTTTACATTCAGACATTGTCTTCTACATTGGGTAATATATCAAAAGTATCTCATTGGATGAGACTACTTTGTCCCTTAGGTAACATTGTAGGAAAACCATCCAATTAGTTGATAACTGATTGCTAAGGAGATATGGTTTTTCCAGTTCCTTGTAGACCTAAAATTGTTCTAAGTTAATCAGGATGCATCTGGACAATGTATTCTTAATAACTTACACATTGTTAGTTCCATATGATGGAGTGATGAATCTCAATCACTGAGAGAAGGGTCTCTTGACTAAGATGTGGATATAAGTAAGAAATACTTATATTGCAACTGGATCGCTCAGTGGATACCCTTAGAAATATACTGTCTTTATATTTAGGGTAGTCCATTTGACAGATTGTCCTTAACCTGAGAGGTCGACATCTTCTCTAGTATTTGCCTATGTAGCTTTGATGTAGTCAATCGTCAATGTCCAACACACCGGACTAAATACGGGCTCGTTGGGTTATCTACGTTGTACTGGAAGAAGTGTGTGTACGCTCAACAAGGATTCCACTACTCTTATAGAGTAAATAATATTGAGTTGATACTTGTCAAAACCGGACTTGAAAACCCAGCGCTAGTATTTATCGATGAAATGGTTTTATCGAGGAATTTATTTTCTGTATAAAAGAAATGTAATTATTATTATTATTTCTTTTAAAGAATTTCTAAAATGTTTTGCAAGTCCAAGTTTGACTAAAAGTATCAAAGAGAATGAGTTCTCAATATAAGCCAGGGATTAAAGACAGTATTAGATATTGTCCCGTAAGCTTATAACAATATTGGAAGTGGAGGGAATGATCTGTAAACAAATCTTGAGATAGAAATACCTGCAAGTAATTCTCTATTTTCTGGAGGTTAATCACATTGTGTTAATGGACATTAATTGTGATTGGTGGAAGTCCAGGGATATAGATAAAATTCTATAATCCTAATGGAGTATAGGAAATGTGTTTCCTAGTAACAATACTTTAACCAAAAGGTTGAGTACTTGGTCCCACAACCGGAAATAGGAGATCCCTTTAGATCCCACACACAAGGACTTTCTTAAAGTATTTAATTTAATAATTTATTACATTAATTAATTTCTCTAAGAAATCACTATATGGTATAGTGAAGCTCTAAAAGGTGGAATCACATTAAATGTGAAAAACCAAATGGGTAGGACCCATTGGGGAATTTGATAGAAGATCAAATAAGAGACCAAAATGGGTTTGGAACCCATGGGGGCGTGTGGAGTGGGGCCCACCTAGGGTGGAACGCCCACTTCAAGGAGGATAGTATTATTGTTTAATTTTTAATTAGTTTCTAATTAATAACTCCTTATGAGATAAGGTTGGTTAGTTAGTTAGTTAGTTACTAATTAAAGATTCCCTAATTGTTAGGGATTCCATTAGTTTGTTACTAATCATTAATTAGTTAGTTACTAATTAAAAAGATTCCTTATTGGATAAGGATTTGGTTAGTTAGTTACTAATGGATAAAATTAGTTTCTATTTTGATTAATCCTAATTAATTAAAGGAGAAATCAAAAAGGAAACAAATGAGAAATCCTTATTGGATAAGGATTAGGAGATTTGGGTTGCAAGCAACTCAAGTAAACTCTTATATATAGAGGTGTACGGTCACTTTAGTGGACAAAAGAAAAATTTCCAGAATTTTCAAGATTTGGAAATCCCTCTCCTCCCTCATTATCTCTCACGCCCAAGCCTCCCTTCTCCCTAAGATGTACGATCACACCTTCTCCCCTTTTATTATTCTTTTTGTTTTCTAGTTTGAAAATAAAGAAGAGGAATTTCAAGGTTCTTGAAGGTTGGTTAGTTAGTTAGTTAGTTACTAATTAGTTTCTAATTAATAACTCCTTATGAGATAAGGTTGGTTAGTTAGTTAGTTAGTTACTAATTAAAGATTCCCTAATTGTTAGGGATTCCATTAGTTTGTTACTAATCATTAATTAGTTAGTTACTAATTAAAAAGATTCCTTATTGGATAAGGATTTGGTTAGTTAGTTACTAATGGATAAAATTAGTTTCTATTTTGATTAATCCTAATTAATTAAAGGAGAAATCAAAAAGGAAACAAATGAGAAATCCTTATTGGATAAGGATTAGGAGATTTGGGTTGCAAGCAACTCAAGTAAACTCTTATATATAGAGGTGTACGGTCACTTTAGTGGACAAAAGAAAAATTTCCGGAATTTTCAAGATTTGGAAATCCCTCTCCTCCCTCATTATCTCTCACGCCCAAGCCTCCCTTCTCCCTAAGATGTACGATCACACCTTCTCCCCTTTTATTATTCTTTTTGTTTTCTAGTTTGAAAATAAAGAAGAGGAATTTCAAGGTTCTTGAAGATCAAGATTAGATCTTTTATTCAAGATTCCTAGAGCTGGATTTTGGAAGGGCCATTAGCTTCCATTAGAGAAAGCTTTAAAGAAAAAGAAGGTCCGTGTGGATTGCGAAGGAGACTTGGCATTTGTGAAGTTTTGCCGGTATCGCTATTATCGTGGATTTGACTTAACAATTTCAAAGTCGCAAAGGTATTGTGATTTTTACTCTCATTGAATAAAATCAATTAGAATCTTAGTCAGATCTTGGGATTCGATGTATGCCCCCCAAGAACTGTTTTTCTAAAATTAAAAAGAGGCATACTTTCAATCCTTGCATCCATCAATCCCTAATGAGTAGACTGAACTACTCGCTCTCCCCCAAATCTGGCCTGAGGGGATGATCGGTGGTGAGATCCTCTTGCTTCTAGAGAGATCAAGAACTGATGATGGAGAGCTACTAGCTGAAGCTAATACTGAAGTTCACCGGAGCTACGGTTGGTGTAAGCTGAGGTGATGGTGGAACTACTGTCACCGGTGTTGGGTTGTGACCACCATAGATGAGTAACTGCCGCTGATTGCTTGTTTGGAGTTGATGGCCATGGTGAGAGAGGACTTGGAAGGATCAAAGCTCACTGGGGAAGATAATCGGAGAAGATGGAGATGATCGGATTCGAAGTTAGCGGGCTTCGCTGGAGACAATGGTGATCGGAGCTGCGAGCTGATGGTGCGGGCTGATCTTCTACAGATCAAGAGATGGGAGTTGCCACCGTGGTTGTGGCTGACGATGAGCTGGGGGATTGGTGCTGCCATCATCGAAGATGGAGAGGATTGCAGCGGTGATGGAAGTGTTGGATTGGACTGCCGGAGATGTGAATGCCACCGAAGAAGATGGAGAAAGCGAGAACTAAGGAGAGGACGTTCTCCCTCGTATTGCTGCTCAAATCTGAAGAAGAAGGGAGAGAGAGAGGAGAGAGATGAGGCTCCATTGCTGCAAATGAAGGAGAAGGGAATGGGTGGAAATCGGTAGAAAGAGAGGGAAAGAGATGGGGAAGATTGCTCCTCTCATCGAATGAGATAAGGGATTTTAAACCCTATCTCTTTCTTTATATAAGCAACAATAATGGGCCTTGGTGGCTTTAGGATTGTGGGCTTTAGGCCTTAGACAACAGGTCTTGCTCTTGGGCTTGGAAACATGGGTCTGAGGCTTGGGTTTTGAACACTGGAGAATGGCCCGTTAAGTATGAAGCGGGTTTGGGTTTGGGGAACTCTTGAGCAGCGGATCTCTCTCTCTCTTTCTCTCTCTAAACTCTTTCTTTCTCTATCAAGACTCACAACGCTCGCACAAGATAACAAAATTAAATTAAATTGAATTAAAATATACAAAAATAAAATAATAAAAATAAAGTTTTAAGGGTGTAAAAATGGGGTGTTTACAGTCTTCTTTAGTTTTAGGGTAAGTCATAAACCCCTAAAGAGGCCCCTATTTATAGGCCAAGGGTAGAAACCCTAAAAATCCCGAAATAAAATTTTGGGTTCGCAACCTATGATCGGTCGTGGGTTCTCTACGATCGGTCGTAAGTTTCTATGATCGATCGTAATGTTTACAGAGAGTTTTGACCATTTCTGAGATTCTACGATCAGTCGTAGATTTTCTATGATCGATCGTAACTTCACCTACGATCGTTCGTAGGATCTATATGAAAGTATGCCCCTTTTTAATTTTAGAAAAACAGGTCTTAGGGGGCATACATTGAATCCCAAGATCTGACTAAGACTCTAATTGATTTTAGTCAATGAAGGTAGGAATAACATTCACTTTTGCAACTTTCAAATTGTTAAGTCAAATCCACATAAGAATAGTACTCGCAAAACTTCACAAGTGTCAAGTTTCCTATCGATTCACACGAACCTTCTTTTTCCTTTAAACCTTTCTCTAATGGAAGCTAATGGCCCTTCCAAATTTTCACCTCTAGGATCTTGAAATAAAGATCCAATCTTTATTATCAAGAACCTTTCTTGATGATCAAGATCCTTGATCTTCTACTTCTTGATTATTCAAAACTTAGAACACACAAGAGAAGGTGACGGTACAACTCTAATAGAGAGAGAGGGGGCGTAAGATATTTGAGGAAGGGAGGAGAGGAATCCAAAAATTCTGGAAAATTAAATTTCCCACAAGCCTTGGACGTCCACCTCTATTTATAAGGATTTGGGTTGCTTGCAACTCAAGAGTCCACTTTCTAATCCAATTAGAATTCCTCAATTTGTTTCCTTTTTGATTTCTCCTTAATTAATTAGGATTAATCAAAATAGAAATTAATCTTATCCATTAGTGTCCAACTAATCTTGTCCTTATCCTAATCTAATTAGGATTCCTTGATTAGCAAGAAACTAATAGAATCCTTGTCCAACAAGGAATCTTTAATTAGTAACTAACTCTAACTAACTAACCAACCTTATCCAATAAGGATATTAGTTATTTAGAAACTAATTAAATAAATAATAACAATTATTATTTCCTCCATGAAGTGGGCGTCCCACCCTAGGTGGGTCCCACCCCACACGCCCCTAAGGGTTCTAAACCCCTATGGGTCACTTGAATTATTCTTTTATAATAATTCCCAATGGGTCCTACCCATTTGGTTTTTCGCATCTTATTTGATTCCACCTTTTAGAGCTTCACTATACCATATAGTGATTACTTAGAGAAATTAATTAATTTAATAAATTAATAAATTAAATACTTTAAGAAGGTCCTTGTGTGTGGGATCTAAAGGGATCTCCTCTTTCCGGTTGTGGGACCAAGTACTCAACCTTTTGGTTAAAGCATTGTTACTAGGAAACACCTTTCCTACACTCCATTAGGATTATAGAATTTTATCTATATCCCTGGACTTCCACCAATCACAATTAATGTCCATTAACACAATGTGATTAACCTCCAGAAATTAGATAATTTCTTGTAAGTACCATCTCATAATATATTTACAAATAAATCCTTCCACATTCCGATATCACTTGTAAGCTTCCGGGATTGGAACAATTGCACTGTTTCAATCCCTAGCTTATGAATAGAGCCCTTTCTCATGATTACTTTTCATTGAACTAAACCTCCAAAACACTTTTGAAGAAACATTAGAAAAGAACTGACATATATATATTTATATATACTTTTCCATATTGAAAATATCAACTTTGATAAAGACCATTTTACCGAAAAGCACTAGTACTGGATTTAACAGTTCAGTTCAACAAGTATCACCTTGATATCATTATCTCTAATTAAGGAGTTGTGGATTCCTTATTGAGTGTTTGCACACTTCTCCAAACATTGTGTACATAACCCAACGTACCCGGAGTTAGTCATGTGTATTGGACATTGCCGACTGGCACATCAAAGTCATATAGACAAATATTTGAGAAGATGTTAACCTCTCAAGTCTAAGGATAATTTGTCAAATGGATAACCCTAATACAATCTGACAGTGTATTCCATAGGGTATCCACTAGTGACCCCGTTCAGTATTATGTACTTGCTACATATACTAACATTTTAGTCAAGAGTCACCACTCTCTGTGAATGAGATTCATCACAATATCTCATAGAACTACACATGTGCAAGCTATGATGAAGTACGGTGTCCAATCAGTACTCTAGAGGCTTCGAACAATATTAGGTTTACAAGGAACCAAAAATTCATATCTCCTCGCAACCTTTGCATGAATTTCCTACAATGTTACCTATAGAACTTTATGTCATCATCAAATGAGACAGTAATTAATATAAATACCCTTTACAGTTGGTTGTGTGAATATGATGCTTGTCTAATCAACGTAAAAAAGTCTCTTATTGGCTTTTGAGGGCATATATGTCCAACATTGTACGTTCGTTCGTAACTCTTGCAGAAATTTTCCAGATTTTCCATTTTCGTATTTCGGCCATAACTTTTGACTCGTTCGTCAGATTTTGACAATTCAATTTGCATTGGATTCGTCATTCGAAAAGTTCTAGGGTTTAGTAAACCGGACTTTTAACATATCCGACTTATGAATCCTACTTCTTAACACTTAAGGTTCTTTAAAATTTCTCATTTCATAGAAATGGAAGATTACAAATGCTTAAAGCCTTAGCACGGGTTCCAATACATGGGCAAAAGTTCTGGGGTTCTACAACAATGGCGGCAAGCTATAGGTCGTGGGTAGGGTACTTCTTTTTTAAGGGGATCCAGATAAAAATTTATATGGAAAACAGGATCCCCTAGATCTTTACATCATAGAAAGCATCAAAAACTATATAAGAGTTTTAATCATATCACCTCAGTGAATGATGTTCACTGGTGAAGCTTAATCCACTCGAACCGTCAGACCTCTTTGTAGAGATTTCTCAGAAAAATACTAGAAGTTCGATCCTTGTTCTTCGCTATCCACACGAAGCTTTAGAATCTCCTTTGAATTTTTTGAAGTAAGAGGAAGAAGATGGTTCAATGGTGTAGACGTTCTATCACCAAAATCACTAAGGTTCAAAACCCTAGATCTGCAAAACCCAACTTGGACCACCTAGTAACTCGCGAAAATCCTATGGAATATCCCTAGGTGCTCACGGTTTGGAGAGAGAGGAGAGGGAGAGAAAAAATTCTAAAGAAATTTGAATTCTCTTGCCCATACGTTTTTTTGTCTTGGGGTATTTATATAATAGATCTAATCCATATCCAACTCCAACTATACCTTATCCCTTAAGAAGTTATTTATTAATAATAACTCTTATTATTAATTTAAATAAAATCCTAGTTTAATTATAACTACTTTAGTTATAGTAATCCTACTAATTAAAGAGTCCTTATTAAGTGAGGATTCCTTAATTAATAGGGATAAGTCAACAACCAACAAAGGAAGGAATCCTTGTCAAACTAGGAAACCTAAACCACAAAGGGGGGGGAGGTGTGAGCATCAAGGGGGCGTGAGGTTTGGGGATTTTTGGACTCCTTTTTGCAATCCAACTATATGTCATCTTAATCCTACCTGCAATCCAACCATTGACTTTTAATTCCTTAATTAATAGAGTTATTACTCAATAATTATTCAAGTAACCAAATCTCAATCCAATTAGGATTTCCAAAGTGGGCACCCCACCCTAGGGTTTAAACCCATGGGCTTGGGCCCATATTAAAGGTCCATATTAATGGGTTTAAGGATATGGGTAAAACACATTTCCCCTTTAATTCGGTTAATTAAATAATTATTAAAATCATCCCTAGATTTAAATTAACAATTAATTTAAACCATAGATTAACTTTTAATCTATATAATTAATGATTAACTTTTAATCACTTAAATAATTGATTAACATTTAATCAATTATTGAGCTTGTATTTCTCATGTGAGCATCTCCACAGATTGCTCTGGGACATTCTTAGCCTGGCTAACCCAATGTTATCTCATTGACCCTAAATAGGAAATACATCGGAATTGTAAGTGACATAAGATGTCCATGTTGCAATTGAATCCCAGTGTATGAATATTAACCAATACGGATCCTGCCACATGAGCTTTTAAATTTGATTTATCCTTCCAAATACATTATCCCTAATGGGCCTTCAAGATTGACATACTATCTAACCCATAACCCATTGCACATCATCCAGGTTTCCAAGACTTATGATTAAGTCATGAGAAACAATTTCTCATTAAAAACATGTTGAGAAAATCATTTGATAAGTATAATTTCTTTTAACAAAAGTATATTTCAAAACTTATTTTGATTTCAAAATCACATGCGCAAGATTTAAACTTAATCAACTGTCTTACCCGGAACTTGGATAATCTCTCAAATAAATGAGCATGGATTTCTTATTTTAAATTCATTATGACTCAAACAGCTTTCTGACTATACAATTGTCACTGTATTGTATTTCCTAAGGTACAAAATACGTTGGTGGAATCAAAACAGTTAGATCACTACTCAGTCATAGATGAACTCATCAGATCTAAGGATCATCGAAACAGTTCAATATGAATGAGAGACCAACTATCTGATAGTATGTTTATGCGAGAGGTCTCTCATTGAATGCAATCATTCAGTGTGTATTTAAGCACCCATATGTTGATGTGTAGTCTCCACTACAATAGTTCGAGATAGAACTACGTCTCAACTATTGAGAACATCTTAGCATTCTGGCAGCCATATAAGTGAAGTGCCAAGCTTCACCCACAGCTGTGACTATATAAGGTATAAGGAACTAGAAAGTTAAATCTGCGTATGATAATCCAATCACATAACTTTCCTAGAATATATCCTATGGACCTTTATCGATATCTCATATCATATAGATCATCTCATGATCATGGTCAATTACCCATAATGAATACACAATAGATTAAGAAGAATTCTTTATTAATAAAATTAATAAAAGTCTAACAACCTAAATGAATTTTCTGGGCATCATATCTAATAATCTCCCACTTGCCCTAAAAGTCATTGTGCCATAGATTTCAACCCCATACTATCTAAGTGTGTTACAAAAACTTTATTTGATAAAGCCTTGGTCATCGAATCAACAACATTAAATTGAGACCTAATATTTGTAACAACTACATCTTGCCTATCAATGATCTCATGAATAAAATGATACTTCCGCTCCATATGTCTCATCTGTTTGTGGCTCCTAGGTTCTTTATTGTGGGCTACTGCACCATTACTATCACAGAAGAGAGTGATAGGTTTAAGTGCTGAAGGAACATTTCCTAGCTCTTGCAAAAACCTTCTGAACCAGACTGCTTCTTTTGCTGCTTTTGAAGATGCAATATACTCTGCTTCTGCGGTGGAGTTAGCAATACTCTTTTGTTTTATGCTGTGCCAACTGACAGCAGCACCACCCAGTCTGAACACATACCTTGATGTGGAAGCTCTATTGTCCGTATCAGATTGGAAATCAGAATCAGTAAAACCCAGTCTAACTAAATTTTCTGATTGAAAAGTAAGCACATAATCCCTAGTCCTTTTCAAGTACTTCATGATGTGCTTCACATCTGTCCAGTGATTGATACCTGGATTGCTTTAGAACCGACTAACAACTCCAATTGCATGACAAATATCCGGTCTAGTACATAACATAGCATACATGAAGCTCCCAACTGCCGAAGCCTAAGGGCACCTCTTTATCTGCTCGATCTCATCAGCTGATGTAGGGGCCATCTTTTTAGACAATGTGACACCATGTCTAAAAGGAATAAGTGTTGTCGAACAATCACTCATACTGTACCTAGACAATATCTTGTCTATGTAGGAAGTTTGGCTCAATCCCAACATTCGGTATTTTCTATCTCTCAGAATCTTTATTCCGAGAATATAGGATGCCTCCCCTAAATTTTCATTAAGAAATGTTGAGAAAGCCATATCTTGACTGATGACAACATCCCTACATCATTCCCAATGAGTAGAATGTCATCTACATATAGAATTATGTATACTACTACTCTCCCACTATTCCTTTTGTAAATACAAGGTTCTTCTAAATTCTTTGATCGAAAGATCAAATCTTTGGTTCCAGCTTCTAGAAGCTTGTTTCAAACCATATATCAACTTGTTGAGCTTGAATATCAAGTTCTCCTGGTTAGGAGCGATGAAGCCCTCTGGTTGCTTCATATAGATGTCTTCATCTAACATTCTATTAAGGAAAGCAGTTTTGACATCCATTTGCCATATCTCATAGACATGGTGTGCAGTTATAGCTATCAATATCCTGATGGATTTGAGCATAGTTACTGGTGAAAAAGTATCCTCATAATCAACTCCTTAAATCTGAGTATAACCTTTTGTAACAAGTCTAGCTTTATAGGTCTCCACGTTACCATCGACACCCTTCTTCCTTTTGTAAATCCATTTGAATCCAATTGGCCTTATACCATCTGGTAGATCTACTAAAGTCCAGACGTCGTTGTTATACATACAATCTATTTCAACATTCATGGCTTTATTCCATTAAGATGCATCTACATCTAATGTAGCGTCCTGATAAGTATTAGGATCCGTATCCTCATCATCAGGGGTAACTCGATAAACCTTATTATTGTAATACTGAAGTCTATCTGGTGGTCTAGAAACTCTTTCAGACCTTCTCAGTGGAATAGAATTAGAAGAATCATTAATAGAAGGATTAGGTTCCATTTGTACACTGGCTGTGTTGTCTTTCATCTCATGAAATTCAACCTTCTTAAGGAGATCAATTTCTTCCTCCAAGAAAGTAGCATAAAGCCTAACAACTATTGTTTGGTCTGCCTTGGAATAGAAATAGAAACCCTTAGTTTCTTTTGGATAGCTTACAAAATTCCATTTCTCTGTCCTAGATTCCAACTTAGTGGGTTCGAGTTTGCGAATATGCGCAGGACAACCCTATACCCTTAGATGTTGTAAACTAGGTTTTCGCCCAGTCCAAAATTCTTAGGGTGTAACTGGAATAGATTTAGATGGAACCTGGTTCAGAATATAAATGGCAGTTTGTAAAGCATGCCCCCAAAGATATGAAGGAACATCAACAAGTCTCATCATAGAGCGAACCATATCTAATAAGGTCCGGTTTCTTCTTTCAGAAACTCCATTTTGTTGAGGAGAGGCAGGACTTGTCCATTGCGAGATAATCCAATTATCCCTTAAGTAATCCATAAGCTCGTTGGTGAGGTATTCACCACCTCGATCTGATCGAAGTGTCTTTATGGATTTGTCAATTTGATTCCCAACTTCTAATCTGAATTCTTTCAACTTTTCAAAGGTGTTAGATTTGAGTTGCATCAAATAGACATATCCATATCTGGAATAGTCATCGGTAAATGTGAAAAAATACTGGTATTGCCCTCGTGCAACAATGTTAAATGGACCACATACATCACTATATATTAGTCTTAACTATTCTTCAGCTCTTCCTACCTTTTTAGGGTAAGGCTTCTTGGTCATCTTCCCTTCGAGACAAGACTCGCAAGTAGGGAGTGGTTCTACCTTGAGGAATTCAAGGGGATCGTTTGTTACTAACCTCTTGATCCTATCAAGATTAATGTGACCAAGTCTCTTATGCCAAAGATAAGTAGTCTCAGTGCAATGTCTCTTCATTCCAGACATTCTAGATGATGAGGCATTGTCACTTTGCAGACATTCATTATTTACCAAAGGAAATATTAAATAAAGACCATTAATGAGGTTACCAGTAATCAAGGCCATTCCAGTGACCTATTTTACCACAGTGGAAACACTTTCCATTGCCTTTGTTTTCCTTGCTAGCTTTTTCTGAAGAACCCTTGGCAACTTTTGCCTTACCCTTCTTGTCTTTAAACTTACCTTTACCCTTATTCTTCTTTCTAAACTTTTTAAATCGATTGGAGGTATCAGGCTTATCGACAGTTAAAATCTCACCCTTTGTTGACTTTTTGATCAAATCTTCTGTAGACACAAGTGAGTTCATAAGCTCACTTAGTGACATTTCACTCTTGTTCATGTTATAATTTAACACAAACGCATTGAAGGACGAAGGGAGTGATTGCAGAACAGTGTCAACCTGAATGATGGCATCCATCTCTCCACCAAGAATTTTCAGTTCATTCAATAAGCCCATCAACTTTATGATGTGCTCCCTGACTGGAGTTCCCTCAGTCATCTTGGTATTAACAAGGGATTTCAATTTAACTTGTCGAGCTGATCTATTTTGCTCCCCAAATATCTCATGTAGGTCTTGCAAAATGTCAGAAGCCTTATCCATGTGTTCATGCTGGCTTTGCAAGATGTTAGACATCGAAGCCAAAATATAACACTTGGTCATCTAATTGGACCTCTCCCATTGCTCTAGCTCAACCTTTTGGGCCAGTGAAGCATCTAGAGGAATTTCAGGTTTAGGCGTCTTAAGACATAGGTCAAGGTTATCAGCAGCAAATACTATTCTAGTTTTTCTTTTCCAGTCTACATAGTTAGTTCCTACTAACTTTTCATCATGAAGAATTTCAATCAATGGGTGTAGGCCTGTCATGATCTAATCAAATGACAAAAAAGATTGTATTAGGGATTTATTGTATTCATTAATACCTATTAGATTATGGGTCTATTTCTAATGGTATTGCCAATTTGGGAAGAATTAATTAACATTGAAAACCTAATCACTGGCTTAATGTGATCCTGCCTTTGGGCACATCATCACATCGCCTTGAATAGGTAGATAAAAACTATCTTCTCCAATTTCACAGATCATATCTTGTGAATCCTGAAGCATTCGATCTACTGTCTAATCTATAAGGGATGTTATACTCATGCTTTGGCGTTATTGTATAATATCTCTTATTCATGTGCCTACCTACCATGAACCAAATAAACACCTAGCGAAAGCTCACACTTTGGCATTATTGCTCCCACTATTTGCTTATATAGTTTTCACCATGTTCACACATAGGTGAGAGGAATTAGGCCCAGCTTTGGCCTGTTAGCTTACTCACACTCCTCACTATGGATCACATAGTGTATGGTAGAAGATCATAATACTTAGGGACTTGTCCCCAGGCTTATATACACATGATATATTAGGATATTATTTCAACAGAATAATTAGAAAAACATAAAACAAATATCATCTCATGATAAAATAAACAATACGTATCATCTCATGATAATAAAAACAATAATATACTAGATTAATCGGGCTATGGGTCAATAAATTAAAATGGATGGATGCAAGAGAATGAGATAAGAATAAAGGTACCTCACAAAATCCTCCACGATCCCTTCATTTATCATCTTATCGAGATCACATCACAGCATCCTCCTTCGGAGCATCTCTACCTATAGAGCCCCAGAATTTGGGTTCCCTGTTCATGTGAATAGGACAATGAATAGTGCGGTGAATAGTGCTAGTGCACGAGGCATAAAGGGGTTGAGGCCTTTCATGCATGTTGGTGTGTGTTCAATGATCACCTAGGTGAGTTAAAAACCTATGGTGGAATGATTAATGGGGTGTGAGTAGGGTGTTGGACCAAAGGTAAGTGAGTGTGATAGCACTCTAAGGGTTCTAAGTGTCGAACAGGGATGTCTTGACATTCCCTCAGTTTGTGGGAGCTCTAGTTTTGTCAACCCTTATCAGAATTGAGTGATTCTTGAGTTTTTGGAAAGATATCGAATCTCTCTTCAAGGTTCATGCTTTACAATTTTCCCGATTTTGAGTGTAAGTTAGGTGAAATGTGGGTTTTTCGAAAGCGGGTCTGCTGTCAATTTAGCAGTCAATTTGGACTAGTTCATTGTGGGACCATTTAGACTATGTAAAACTCAAATTTTAGAGTTTTACAAAATATTAAAGTTGTTCCTCTCTGATAGAAAAATCCAACGCAAGTTGAATCGTCAAAATTTGATAAGCGAGTCAAAAGTTATGGCCGAAATACTAAGGCAGGAAAAACGAGTGAAATGAGGGCCAATCTGGTCGATCGGATTTGTGACCGGTCGACCGGTCACTTGTGTTTTTGCCCTGTAACTGACTCCCAGAGATATTTTAAGGATGGTTTGGGGTTTTGGCAACCCCCAAACACTTATATAAGCTCATATTTCGTGCATAAGGATTGCACAAACCCTAGAGAGAGTTGAGAGAGATTTTGGGAGAGGAAGAAGAAGAGAAGCTTGGGTTCTCTAGTGTTGTTCTTAGTTTGAGTTGGTGATTAAAGGAAGAGCTTGGATCTTGCTCTTGAAGCTTGGATTTGGATTCCTCTAGCCTTCTAAAAACTCTGAAATTGAAGGAATTCAATCCTTCAAGAGGTAGAACAATCTACTAACTTGCCTTACTATACTTAATTGATGTTTAATTTGGTTTATATGGTTTAAGTAAATGGTTTTGATGAAACATAGGATGTTTTGGCGATAATTGTGATTCTTATATTATAAGTAAGATATAAAGCATGATTTTGGTAAGGCAAATAGTAGCTATGCTCTACTAAATTGCTTTGTTATAAGTTGTTAATGAATAGTAGATTTTGAGGTATGTTCTGTTAGACATTATGCCCAGAAAATTCATTTAGATTGTTAGAACCTTATTAATTTGATTAATAAATGCTTCTTCTTAATCTATTGTGTATTCATTATGGGTAATTCACCATGATAATGAGATGATCTATATGATATGAGATATCGATAAAGGTCCATAGGATATATTTTAGGAAAGTTATATGATTAGATTATCCTAGGTAGATATAACTTTCTGGTTCCTTATACCTTATATAGTCACAGCTGTGGGTGAAGCTGGACACTTCACTTATATGGCTGCCAGAATGCTAAGATGTTCTCAATAGTTGAAATGTAGTTCTATCTCGAACTATTGTAGTGGAGACTACACATCAGCATATGGGTGCTTAAATGTACACTGACTGATTGCATTCAATGAGAGACCTCTTGCATAAACATACTATCAGATAGTTGGTCTCTCATTCACATTGAATGGTTTCGATGATCCTTAGATCTGATGAGTTCATCTATGACTGGGTAGTGATCTAATTGTTTTGATTCCACCAACGTATTTTCTAACTTAGGGAATACAATACAGTGATAGTTGGATAGTCAGAAAGTCTTTCGAGTCATGATGAATTTCAAAAAGAAATCAATGCTCATTAATTTGAGAGATTATCAAAGTTCCAAGTAAGACAGTTGATTAAGTTGAAATCCTGCGCAGGTGATTTTGAAAACAAAATAAGTTTTGAAATATACTTTTATGAAAAGGTATTATACTTATAAAAGAATTTTTTCTAAATATTTTTCATGAGAAATTGTTTCTCATGGCTTAATCATAAGTCTTGGAAACCCGGATGATTTGCAATGGGCTATGGGTTAGATAATATTTCAACCTCGAAGGCCCATTAGGAATAACGTATTTGGAAGGATAAATCAAATTTAAAAGTTCATGTGGCAGGATCCGTAATGGTTATTGTTCATACACTGGGATTCAATTGCAACATGGATATCTCACGTCACTTGTAATTCCGATGTAATTCCCATTTAGGGTCAATGGGAGAACATTGGATAAGCCAGGGTAAGAATGTCCAAGAGCAATCTGTGGAGGTGCTCACAGAAGAAATACAAGTTCAATAATTGATTAAAAGTTAATCAATTATTTTAAGTAATTAAAAGTTAATCATTTAATTAAATAGATTAATAGTTAATCTATTGTTTAAATTAATTGTTAATTTAAACTAAGGGATTATTTTAGTAATTATTTGATTAACATAATTAAAGGGGAAATGGTTTTGACCAATATCCATAAACCCATTAAAATTGACCTTGAATATGGGCCAAAGCCCATGGGTTTAAACCCTAGGGTGGGGCGCCCACTTGAGGAATCCTAATTGGATTAGGATTTATTTAATTGAATAATTATTGAAATATAATTCCTTTTATTATGGAATTAAAATCCAAGTGTTGGATTGCAATTAGGATTAAGATGTTATTGTAATTAGATTACAATAAGGAGTTTTAAGTCCTCAAATCCCACGCCCCATAGAAGGTCACGCCCCCCCTTATGGATTCCTAGTTTGACTAGGTTTCCTGCTTTGGTGTAGGATGTTGACTTATCCCTTTTAATTAAGGAATCCTCTTATAATAGGGACTCTTTAATTAATAGGATTACTATAACTAAAGTAGTTATAGATTAAGTAGTAGTTTATTTAATTAATAATAAGAATTATTGTTAATTAATAAATCCTACTAGATAAGATCAAGTTGGAGTAGGATTAGGAGAAGATCCTAGTCTATAAATACCCCAACACCCTAGACCATTAAGTAGAATTCTCCAGAATCTTTTCTCTCCTCTCTCTCTCCAAACCGTGAGCCCTAGGGGAGACCCCTAGGGATTTTCGTGAGCTATATTGGTGGTCCTAGTTGGGTTTTGCAAATCTAGGGTTTTGAACCTTAGTATTATTGGTGATAGAAGGTCTACACCATTGATCCATCTTCTTCCTCTTGCTTCTATAATTCTAAAGGAGATTCTAAAGCTTCGTGGGGATAGCGAAGAATAAGGATCAAGCTTCTACTATTTTTTCGGAGAAATCTCTACAAAGAGTTCTGACGGTTCGAGTGGATTAAGCTTCCCCGGTGAAAAACATTCACCGAGGTGATATGACTAAAACTCTTAGATAATGTTGATACTTTTTATGGTGTTAAGATCTAGGGGATCCAGTTTCCGCATAAATTTTTATCTGGATCCCCTTTCAATTGGTATCGGAGCCCATGGTTAGGAGTATTTTTTGTTTATTTTGATAAGGTAATTAAATGGATGATTTAATTCATGAGATGAATTAATTTAGATCTATTTAATATTGCTCGAAGTTTTTATTATTCTATTTGTTCATAAGATGAATAAATAAATATTTATTATATTATTGAATGAGATTTGATAATTAAATAAATTTTAAAAACTAGTATTATATGTGATATAATTAAATTCAAAACAAAGAGTTTATTTTGAAATTCCTTTTAAATGATTTGATCATTAATTAATAAATCCCATGGTATTTGACACCCTTGCTTAAGCGTTCTTGGAGATTAAAGCTTATTTCGATTTAAATTGATTCATGGATTTTCGGATTTGTATTTGATTAGAAGAATCGATACAGTTTCGGTATTTTGGCCATAACTTTATAATCGTAAGTCCGATTTAGGTCCGTCAGTACATCGTTTCGAAGCCGTTGAAAAGATCTACAACTTTCATCAAGAAAGTTTTCCAAAATCAATCTTTTTGAGGGTCGAAACTTGAGTCAAAAATCTAAAGCGGGAAAAGGAGTTTTCTAAATTAATTTTCCAAGAGGCTTTCAAATTTTTCCTAAATTGCATTATTTGATTACGAAAATTGTTTTATGGAAAATATAATTGTTTTATTTTTTCCGGGGTTCCATCTATATAAGATATAGATTTTTATCGGGCGATTTGATAGTTGTTATCAAATTTTAAATCTTTTTAAAAATAAGAAAAAGTACTCCATCACCATGTAGCATCTTTTATATGAGATTATAGTTATGGGTCATAATATATGATAGATTGTTTATCATTCATGCATTCATACTAGAGGTTAATATGTAGTAGGTTTTGGCAATCTGTAAAGGGCAGATTCATTCGGTTTCCCTGAAAAGGGCGAATAGAATACTGGTTTCCCTAATGCCATTTAAATTCTATTTAATACATTGGTGGACATGCTGCGAAGGAGGATGTTGCGATGTGATTTAGATAAGATGATAAAGGAAGGGATCGAGAAAAGGATTTTGCGAGCTACCTTTGTTCTTGTCACATTCCCTTGCATCCATGTATTTTAATTTATTGACCCATAACAATTAATCTTGTATACTAATGTTTTATTATCATAAGATGATAACTGCTGTTTATTTATCATGAAATGATATCTGTTTAAAAGTTTAATTATTCTGTTGAAATAATTGCTCTTGATATATCATGTGTATATAAGACTGGGGACAAGTCCCAAGTATTATGATCTTCTACCATACACTATGTGATCCTATAATGGGGAGTGTGAGTAACCTGACAGGCCAAAGCTGGGCCCAATCCCTCTCACCTATGAGTGAACATGGTGAAAACTCAATAAGCAAATAGTGGGAGCAATAACGCCAAAGCGTGAGCTTTCATTAGGGGTTTATGAGATTCATGGTAGTGAAAGTATGCCTCTTTTTAATTTTAGAAAAACGGTTCTTGGGGCCATACATCGAATCCCAAGATCTGACTAAGATTCTAATTGATTTTATTCAATGAAGGTTAGAATAACATTCACTTTTGCGACTTTGAAATTTTTAAGTCAAATCCACGTTAGAATAGTACTCGCAAAACTTCACAAGTGTCAAGTCTCCTGTCGATTCACTCGAACCTTCTTTTTCCTTTAAAGCTTTCTCTAATGGAAGCTAATGGCCCTTCCAAATTCCATGCTCTTTTATCTTTTCTTTGATCCAAGAACCTTTCTTGATCAAACAAGATCCAATCTTGATCTTCAAAGAACTTGTTCTTGATCATCAAGATCAAAAACCAAACAAAAGGAAGAAGGGGAAGGGTGACCATACACCTTCAAAGGGGGAGAGGGCTGGGCGTGAACTTGAGCAGAGGGAGAGAAGAAAAAATTCTGGAGAATTATATATCTTAAAGGGCTGGGCATCCAATCCTTTATATAAGTTCCCTCTTGGTTGCTTGAATTGTAATCCAATTATAATTCATTAACCTTATCCTAATCCAATTAGGATTCCTCAATAGTTTCGTTTATTGATTATTCTCCTAATCCAATTAGGATTAATCTTAAATGAAACCAACCTCATCCATTAGTAATTAATATTATCCTTATCCAATAAGGACTCTTGAATTAGTAACTAACTAATGGAATCCCTAACAATTAGGGAAACTTTAATTAGTAACTAACTAACTAACTAACTAACCTTATCCAATAAGGTGTTAATTAATTAGAAACTAATTAAAATAAAACTTCCTCCATGAAGTGGGTGTCCCACCCTAGGTGGGTCCCACCCCACATGCCTAAAGGGTTTCCAAAACCCTCTTGGTCACTTGAATTATTCTTTTATAATAATTCCCAATGGGTCCTACCCATTTGGTTTTTGACATCTAATGTGATTCCACCTGTTAGAGCTTTACTATACCATATAGTGATTACTTAGAGAAATTAATTAATTTAATTATAAATTAAATTAAATAATTTAAGAAGGTCCTTGTGTGTGGGATCTAAAGGGATCTCCTATTTCCGGTTGTGGGACAAAGTACTTCACCTTTTTGGTTGAAGCATTGTTACTAGGAAACACCTTTCCTATACTCCATTAGGATTATAAAATTTTATCTATATCCCTGGACTTCCACCAATCACAATTAATGTCCATTAACACAATGTGATTAACCTCCAAAAATTAGAGAATTGCTTGTAAGTACCATCTCACAATATATTTACAAATAAATCCTTCCACATTCTGACATCACTTGTAAGCTTCCGGGATTGGAACAATTCCACTGTCTTAGTCCCTGGCTTATGAATAGAACCCTTTCTCATGATTACTTTTTCAATGAACTGAACCTCCAAAAAACTTTTGAAGAAACATTAGAAAAGAACTGACATATATATTTATATATACTTTTCCATATTAAAAATATCAACTTCGATAAAAACCATTTTTACCGAAAAGCACCAGTACTGGATTTAATAGTTCAGTTAAACAAGTATCACCTTGATATCATTATCTCCAATTAATGAGTTGTGGATTCCTTATTGAGTGTTTACACACTTCTCCAAACATAGTGTACATGACCCAACGCACCCGGAGTTAGTCCTGTGTATTGGACATTGCCGATTGGCACATCAAAGCCATATATAGACAGATGTCTGAGAAGATGTTAACCTCTCAGGTCTAAGGACAATTTGTCAAATGGATAACCCTAATACAATCTGACAGTGTATTCCATAGGGTATCCACTAGTGATCCCGTTCAGTATCATGTACTTGCTACATATACTCACATGTTAGTCAAGAGTCACCACAATCTGACATTTGCATGCCATGATGAAGTACGGCGCCCAACCAGTACTCTAGAGGCTTCGAACAATATTAGGTTGACAAGGAACCGGAAAATCAT
Organism: Tetracentron sinense; assembly: GCA_015143295.1. Lineage (NCBI taxonomy): Eukaryota > Viridiplantae > Streptophyta > Magnoliopsida > Trochodendrales > Trochodendraceae > Tetracentron > Tetracentron sinense. The sequence continues at coordinate 30,420,557 of CM026573.1, read as the reverse complement.
ATCTCCTCGCAACCTTTGCATGATTTTCCTACAATGTTACCTATGGAACTTTATGTCTTCATCATATGAGACAGTAATTAATATAAATACCCTTTATAGTTGGTTGTGTGAATATGATGCTTATCTAATCAACATAGAAAAGTCTCTTATTGGCTTTCGAGGGCATAGATGTCCAACAATCTCCCACTTGCACTCTAAGCCAATTAGATGTAATACCCATCTTCTCAGTGATATTTCTCAAACACCAATTGAGACATAACTTAATATGTATGGGTCTGTCATGTCTGCTTTACCACAACTATTGTAGTGATGCAATAACACTTGCAACTTTTGCAAATTTATTATCAATAACCATAGTCTGAAAAGACTTAACAAAAATGATACTGTCCAACAGTCATTTTCAGAAGTTAACATGCTTGTGCTTTACCATTATGCAATGCTCCGGACTAATCTGATCAATATCTTATCACATCAACATGTGATGAATATCCGTTCTAGTACAAGTAAACTTTCTCAATATATCATATATCTAAGAGAAACTGATTCCATTCCATAAAGGTAGAAACACTTTTTTCGGAATCTTACTTGCACAAAAACATGATTGTTATTGAGAGAATAACAATATCATTTTTCTTTTGTCTCTAAACCATTTAGGACTAAGAAAACATGATGTCAAAGTTTTTGTCATTTATTGCAAAATTGCTAGATCAAATCTAAGAGAAGAATAATATTCATACTTCATTTGCAATGAAAATAATATTATCTTTGCATAGAGCCAGGAAAGTAATTATGCTCCCACTAACCAATTTGCACACAAATGATACTTTCATTCTTAGATGAAAATCAAACAGTTTGATTACTTCATCAGAATAAAAGTTAGTCCGACTACAGATTCTGGGACCTGTGGGTTCTAGTGTACTATTTAAGTATAGTGAGAGTAGAGAGTTGATCTCTATCAATTCTCATAGTTATTGGTCTATTGGGCTTCCGCTTCTAGAACAATTCTAGATTCAGTTTCTCTACTAGGAAACTTGTTTTCCTGTTTACAAATATCTTTTGTTATCCAGGAATAGAGATTAAGTATCTCTAATGCGAATCCCAAGCTCATCTTCTATCAAATCATATCCAAGAAAATTCGATTTTAACAACACCATCATGCTATGGTTTGTTCTGGGAATTATCTGAGACAAGATGTAATGAGAGTAAATTATGAAATTTCTATTAAGAGGTACTCTTCTCAATCATGGAAGATTTACCTAGCTGTTTCTTTATTTCAGTACGGAATTCCTTGAACTTTTCAAAGAAGGTGAAATAAAGTTAGCCACCTCTTAATGGAAGATTCATATAGTTACGATCATCAAACTTTTGTCCAATTCCCAAGTAGAAGTTTTATCTACTTAAATTTCTCATTCTCCTTCACAAACATGCAACTATTGCAGTTATGCAAGATCATACCAAGCATTAGGAGCTAGAGGTTCCAACAATTAAGTTGAACTTGATGAGTATACAAGCTGGACAATCCTTCCAAAGGTTTGTCCTATATCCATTGACCAATTGCTTCACTGTGAAGCACAATCCTTATACTTTCCTTTCTTCTCAGAAGAGCCTTTGTCCATACTACTAGAATACCTTTCCAATGGAAAATCTTGGATTTCTTTCCTTTGCATAAATGCTCGGGATTTAGAAAATCCAATTCTTTTGAACATCTTTGCAAGTAGTATTGAACTCTTCAAAGGTTCTTAGCCATATGCAACATGTGGGATTTCAGACAATCTGATTTCCTACTTGTTCAACATAACCATATTAAAGGACTGTGGGAGTTTTTCGAAGATCATATCCTCTAATCCCATAAATTTATCTCAATTTATCTCAGCACCAAGAATTGGGATTTATGAATCCAATGATCTCTATCATATTCTTTGTGACTGGGTTTCCCTAGTCAACTTGGTGTCCACTTGTCCTTTTATATAGTAAGCTGTCTAGCAGCCCTATTGTATTCTGTAAACATCTCAAATGAGATTTAACATCAGTAGTGAGAGCTTGGGCAATTCTTTAGATAGTAAGCACAAACTTGAGATTCCTTTTCCATTCCAAACACTTTGAATTGGTCAAGAGATTCTCATTAAAGTCTTGGTAAGGTGGTTATAGAATGACATGAAAATAAAACATACATTATAATATTTCACACATTATAATATCATTAGATCAGGGCTTTCGATCTTTGATGATATTGCTCATCATTCAGTCAAATTTCATAGACCCCTCAATCTATAAAATTAGGAAATATGTTACTTCATATTTCTGATGAGCATTGGGTGCCTTATAATACACATGCAATCTTCCATTTTAGGATAGTACCACACATGCACTACAAGGTGGATAGTAACTATCCATCACTGAGCATCTCATGCATAACTCCTTATGTAAATCAGTGATTCTCAATTTTCTTTCGACCTCCAAGGACAACATGACTGTCACTGTTTCAGCCGCCATGTTTCTTGGTTAAGTGAAACCCATCATTCTGGTTCGTTATATGATCAAGTAGGGCTGTGCCCCCATTTTAGTTGACACTCCCTATCAGGTCATACACAAACCTATCTACTATAGAAATAAGGTTCTAGGAGTTTAACTCAGACTGAATTATGTCAATACCTTTTGGCAAGACAAGACTCAGGCTAATTAATTCCTAGTCTTATTGATAATGGAAGGTCATAAGGCAATACTGTCCCGTAGGATAAATTAGCCCATTTAATTCACTTAATATTTTTCTTGAGGGAAAACAAAATATCATGAACAATTATACATCTAATGCATATATCAAAAGCATTCACAATATTTATCATTGTATCATATGTATAGAACAATATACAAATATCATCACATGATAATAAATCAAATTTCTGTTTAATTAGATCAAACTAATTCCAATGAACTCCCACTAGCCCCAGAAATCTTAATGGATCTAATCCAATGGTACAAAAGTCATTTTAACATCAGTGGGCTTTAAATGGTTCATTCATCTCTATGATGGACCATTGGTCATACCAAGCACCATGGGCCCAAAATAACAATTATAAAGTGTCTATGTGCATCACTAAAGCCCATAAGTCAAAATGGACTATGTTACCCTTTAATTCTCTACGAATTAATTTTTAGCACATTAAGGTTCAACAACCCTAAGTCTAAAAGAAATTATGGAAGTCTTTAAACAACTCTCTAAGACCTCTACTAGGGTCTATAAGTGTCACTCAAGCACTTTTCATAATCGTGAATATTGTTAGCTTACATCTATGCCAATTAAGACATAATTATCTCATAATCATGCAAGTAACATATTCCACATAAAAATTTCAACATGGACTGCATGAAAAGGATGTCTTCTTTTGTTCTCGGTGCCAAAAGCTTGGGCATGATGAGGATCATTGCAAAATCCTTAATAAGAAACCGTATCAAAAGGGGGCAGTTTCTAAAACTCTCAAACCTGTTATGGAATCTAAGAATATGGTACTTAATAACAGTAACAAAGGTTTGAAGGAATCGGTTCCAACCCACATCTGGGTTACAAAAGCTTTTGGGAAAACTTCAGATGCTGACTTGATGAAAGAGAATAATAACAATAATATAACCAGCGAGGTTCTGAAGCAGTCGCACCAGATTCTTGCAGTAGAAGAGCATCAAACAGAAGAGATCATAATGGCAGGCACAGAAAATATGGAACTTGAGATTTCTGGTAAAGTAGATGGTTCTGTTCAGCCAAGAGTGAGCACATCTTTTATTCTGATAGAAGAGAAGGATGCTGAAATTATTGAAGACTGTACCAACGATTTTATGGAGGAAGAAGGTGCTGACCGGATACCCGAAACAAGTCTTCTCGCTATAGATAATAGCAAGATTGAGCAATCTTCTTTGCTTCCAGAATTTTATTTAGATTCTAATCCAGCCGGTGGAGTGGTTTGCAGACAACATGGTTGCTCTCCTCGTTCTCCAGTTGCTGCAAATAGTGAAACCTCACCAAACAACTCTGATTTGGAAGACTTACAAGTCCCACCTATTTCAAAGCTGAGCATTCTTCTTCAGCATGCCCAGGTTAGTATTCCAAAAAGTAAAAAATTATCTTCTGACATGTTATGGTCATCCTCGGCTTCTTCTGAATTTCATAATGACATATATGATTCTATTATTGTCCCGAAAGAATCTTTCATTGCAGAGTCAAAAGCTTTCATTGAGGAACTTTCCAAGGTTTTTTCTATCAATAATTTAGAAGTGGAGGAGGAAAAAGTTAAAAAACAAAAAAAAGAGTTTCCCCCTTCAGCTATCATTACTCGATCTAGAGCGGTGGCTCAAGCTAATTGTGAAGAAAACCACATTGTTTTCCATGTCTAGCTTACTATCTTGGAATATTAGAGGAGTGGGAAATTTAGCTTCTAAAGCCCTGCTGAAAAAATTGGTGGAATTACATAATATTGCTCTGATTGCGATTATGGAGCCTATGCAACCAACTGACAAGATTCAATCTCTTAGAAAAATGTTGGGTATGTTTGATTATTTTTTCCATCCGAAGATATGGCTCTTTTGGAAAAGCTCTTTGACTGTTTCTCTCATAGCGTCGCTGGACCAAGCTATTATTGTTGATGTTAGAGTTGCAGGGTTGGATGTTATCAGATGTGTTTTTGTGTATGCTAAATGCCGAAGGGAGGAAAGACAATTATTATGGAATGATCTTACTCTTATTCTGGCTTCATATGAGGCCCCTCTTATGATAGCTGGGGATTTTAATGCTATTACTTCGCCGGATGAGAAACTGGGGGGTCGAGAAATCAATTTACGTTCCCTTGAAGATTTTAATGCTTTCATAAATGATTTGGGGCTTATGGATGGGGGCTTCTCTGGAAATAAATATACCTGGTGCAACAATCAAAAAGGGACAAACAGAATCTATGCTAGACTTGATCGGATCCTTTTTAATGCTGCTTGGATTCAAATATTCCCAAATTCGCAGGTGACTCATTTATCTAGACTTAATTCGGATCATGTTCCTCTGATTTAAAATTTTAAAGTCATTGCTGCTCGGAACCCTTCTTCTTTTCGTTTTCAGAAAATGTGGACAACTCATTCAGATTTTCAGAGGTTAGTTCATAATTCTTGGATTCTGCCTGTTAATGCTCCTCCTCTTTTAGCTTTCTTTGTTAAACTTAAGAGGCTAAATATTTCTCTTAAGATTTGGAATAAGGAGGTGTTTGGGAATATTTTTTCTAAAATGAAGGACTTGGAAGAAAAAATTTGTTGTGTGGAAACAAAGCTCCAGGATGAATGGGACAGTAGGCAGGAGGAGTATCTCACTTTTCTTAAGGATGAGCTGCAAAAAGTCATTCTCCTAGAGGAAATTTTTTGGCGACAAAAATCTAGAATAAAGTGGCTCAAGGAGGGTGATAACAACACTAAATTCTTCCATACTGTTGTTAAACAAAGAAGAAAGAATAATGGTATTTTAAAAATCAAGAATGAGCAGGAAGAGTGGTTGGATTCACCAAATGATATTGCTACGGAAGCTATTTCTTTTTATCAAAATATTCTTACTTCTTCTGGGCGCTCTATTGATGTTCAGGCTATTGATCTTATTCCTTTATTGGTTTCTTCAGAGGACAATATATTTCTTGTGACTTCTCCCACTATTAATGAAGTCAAACAGGTTGTTTTCAGCATGGATGTTGACAGTGCGCCGGGCCCAGATGGTTTTAATGGCGTCTTCTACCATACTTGCTGGGATATTATTAAGGATGACTTATTCAAGGCTATTACTATATTCTTCAAGGAGCATCATATGCCTAGCTCAGTTAATGCCACTGCTATAGCTTTAATAGCGAAATGTGAAGACCCTTCCACTTTTGCTGACTTTCGCCCTATCAGTCTTTGCAATTTTCTGTATAAGATTTTTTCAAGGGTGCTTGCTGACAGACTTGGAAAAATTCTCCCCAAAATTATCTCGGAGGAACAAAGTGCTTTTGTTAAAGGCCGGAACATTACTGAGAATATCACGATAGCCCAAGAAATGGTTACTGAGATTGATAGGAAAGCATTTGGAGGCAATATAATTATTAAGCTTGACATGGAAAAGGCTTATGACCGAATTGAGTGGCCATTTATTTTTGCTGTTTTGAAAAGGTTTGGGTTTTGTGAGGGGTTTATAAGCCTCATTCAAGGTTGTATCCAAAATCCAAGTTTTTCTATTATTATAAATGGGTCCCTGGATGGATTTTTTCAGAGCTCAAGAGGTTTAAGGCAAGGTGATCCCCTTTCTCCCGCTCTTTTCATCATAGCCGAAGAAGTACTTAGTAGAGGATTAAAAAAGGTTTTGGCTCCTAATTCAGCTGCTTATAATGTGGGGAGAAATGGTTTTCCAGTTACTCACCTTCTTTTTGCTGATGACACTCTGATTTTTTGCAATGGTAACTCTAAAACCTTAAAGAATATTTTTGAATTCTTAAAGATTTATGAAGTTTCTTCGGGCTAGAAGATTAACAATAGGAAAAGCTCTTTGTATGGATCCGACAAACTCCTCAACTCTAGAAAAAGGATTATCTCAAATTTCACAGGATTTACATTTAAAAATTTTCCTTTTATGTATCTTGGGATTCCTTTATTCAAAGGTCGTCAAAAAAAGTCTTATTTTTTGCCTATGCTAGAGAAAATTCAGAGACGTATCTCAGGTTGGACAGGTAAGCTTCTTTCTGCAGGAGGGAGATTGATTCTAATTAAGCATGTTCTATCTTCAATTCCTGCTTACACTTTAGCTGGAGTTCATATTCCAGTTGGTATTAGTATTGCTATTGATATGGCTATGGCAGATTTTTTCTGGAATGACTCTGATTCTTCCAAAAGACGTCACTGGGTGAGTTGGAAGAAATGCTCTATGCCCAATCTGGAGGGAGGGTTAAGTATTCGAAAAATGGCTGAGGTAAATTCTGCTTTCCGAGTTAAACAGGCTTGGAAAATTTATTCTTCAGATAGTCTCTGGTCTAGATTTTTCAAAGCTAAATACAGAGTGGATCATGTGTGGAATGCTTTTCCTAGCAAGGGGTCTTCAAAGTTCTGGACAGCTATCTGTGGGGTATTTCAGCTTATGCTTATTAACTCTGCTGTTCTTATTGGTTGTGGTTCTAAGATCAATTTCTGGTTTGATAGGTGGCATGACAATCAAGCCCTCATCTCCTTGGCTTCAGTTTCCCCTTTAGATTGTCCTAATATTAGCTCCATACTTAATTCTAATGGGGATTGGGATTTTTCCCAGGTAAGTCAATCTCTTTCCCCTAACATTATGGAGAATATTAGAGCTGGTGGATATGCTACTTCTGAGGATGAAGATGTGTTTATTTGGAAACCTTCTACTTCTGGAATTTTCTCAGTCCATTCGGCATGGAATTGCATAAGAAGTAAACAGCAAAATCAAGTCTGGACTTCTGCTGTTTGGAATCGCATTATACCTACTAAAATTCAGATTTTTTGTAGGAAAATATTTCATAATGTAGTTCCAACTGATGCAGCGATTCAAAGACTGGGTATACCTTTGGTTAGTAAATGTAGCTGCTGCAAGAATGCTAGGATGGAAGATATCTCTCACTTGCTTATTTGCAGTGATATGGCGATTCAGTTATGGAAGTTTTTCTCGGGGTGCTGCTTCATTCCATCTTATATCCAAGATAACATTATATGCAGACTTATTCGATGGTTTCGCATGGCTTCTCATAGAAAAAATGATTTACTATTTCTTGTTCCGGCTCTGATTGTTTGGGAAATTTGGATCGAAAGGTGTAACAAAAAACATAATTCCAGAAGGCGCCCTATTAATAGTTTAAAGGATACCATCTACAGGAAGATTATAAACATTGCATCCTTACATCATCAGAAAAATTTGGACTTGTCTATTTGTGGTATTAAACTTCCTACTCCCTCTCCTATTCGCCCTCTCTTTGTCAAGTGGAGTTTTCCCCCTAGAGGTAGAATGAAATTAAATGTTGATGGGGCCTCTAGGGGGAACCCTAGAACTGCTAGTGGAGGAGGAATTATCAGAGACCATAATGGTGAATTTGTTGCTTGTTTTTATTCCTATTATGGTATTGAAAGCAATAACTCAGCGGAAGCTCGGGCACTTTTGGATGGTCTTATTTTGTGCAACTCCTTGGGTATCTACAACATTGACATTGAATCCGATTCTAAAATTCTGGTTGAGAGATGGAACGGAATAAGCTCATATTCGTGGAAGAATTGGTATTTGGATAAGAAGATAAAACTTTATTGGCGCAGTAGTTTTTCTTTTAAACATGTTTATCGAGAAGCTAATTCAGTGGCTGATGGGTTAGCTAATATTGGTTGTGATCTAATGGGCTCTAATCGTATTTTTTCTTCTAGGAGCGTTCCAGAAAGAATTAAAGTGTTGATTCTGTTGGATAAATGGGGTTTAGGGAATTTTCGAAAGCAACAGAATTAGCTTGTGGGGTAGTAGTTACATTCTTCTATTTTCTTTTCTTTGTAGGGGTAATTTTTTATGTCCCCCCCATATTTCTTTTATTTTCGATTTTTTGTGGGGGTAAGGTCTTATGTCCCCCCCCCCCCTCCTTTATTTTCGTTTTTTGTAGGGGTAAGGTTTTATGTCCCCCCCCCCCCCCCCTTTCTCATGTAGGGGTAAGGTTTATGTCCCCCCCAAAAATTTTAATTTTATTAATAAACTGGTAGGGGTCCACCAAAACCCCCACTCCTACTGAGTGGCTTTTTAAAAAAAAATAAAAAATAAAAAAAATGGACTGCATGAATCATGTCCAAAAGGGCTATAATTATGTGTTTTATTTAAACACAAACTTTTTATGTTTCAACAAAACACATATTGTGGGGTTTGATCCAATTATCCAAAATTTGCACAAAAACCGATAATCACATTATTACAAGGGTTATGGACTTTTCTAAGCAACTAAAAGCTATAGCAAATCATCACATGAAATACATAATATAGCCACACAATGGGTCCACATGATCATGCTATCTTAAAAATCCTACAACTACTCTTGTAGAACGCCTTCCAAGATTTATTCTCCATGCGATCACCATCATCTTCGATCTTCAATATGATTTCTCTATAGAGAAAAACCAGCAACTCCTAATACTAAGATTACATCATATTCAAAAAAAGAAACCTTGAGAAACCACCCAAAATAGGGTGCTCAAGGGGAGTACAACTCATAAGAAGAAAGAGAAGATATAGAGAGAGAAGAAGGCATGATTATGGAACCCATCCACCATTCAACAAGAATATATATTAACAATTCATCAACTATGAATAATAACATTGCATGAAAAATTACTTAGAAAGTCCATAACCTCAACAAGGGTTTTGCTAACCTTAGGGAAACTCTTTCCTATATGGTTAAGGCCTCTATTAACATTTAATAGAAAAAAAAAAAAAAAAAAACTAGAGCAAAGAAAGCAAGCATGCCAAGAATGAATTCTTAGGGCTTTTAGATCATCATTAAAAGAAAACAATTTTCCTTTAATGCTTGGAAAATCATTAAAGGAAATAATTTCTCTAAAATTTAATCTAACCCTAAAATTTATCCTCACATTCCCTAATTGATAAACAAATAGAAAACACCATATTAAATTCGGCTAGGCTAGGGATCTAATCCCTTCAATATTATTTTGATCTAATAACTATTAAAAGACCAAAATAAAAATCAGCAAATTGCTAATTTTTAATATCACTTTATATTGATTCAAAATCAATAATAGGTGAATTCAAAATTTTCCATAATGGCCAACTGCTTTAGGGATTATTTGATTTAACAATTAAATAAAATAATACCCTAAACACTAGTATTAAATGTCCATAAAATAATTGATCTCTATCAATTAAAATTCACTTGAGATAAAACCCTGTATCTCATCCAATGGCATTTATGTAATTACTTGATTAACTATTAATCAAATAAAAACTTATAAATACTATATAGCCGAAAATTTTGAGCACATGTAATTGATCCAAATCAACTACAATAATTATGGTATTATTCCCATAAACTTTTTAGGGAACCATAAAAGATATCATAATTAACATTTAATTAAATGATAGCCCGTGGACTCGAGTAGATAATTAAACAATTTAATTAAATCTCAGCCCGTGCACTCAAATCAAATAATTAAACTATTTAATTAATTGATAGCCCATTAAACTATTTAATAGCATCCCATGCTCTCAAATCAAATAATGGAATTTAGGAAAAATTTGAAAGCCTCTTGAAAAATTAATTTAGAAAACTCCTTTTCCCGTTTTAGATTTTCGACTCAAGGTTTGACCCTCAAAACGATTGATTCTGGAAAAACTTTCTTCACGAAAGTTGTAGATCTTTTCGACGGCTTTGAAACAATATACTGACAGACCTAAATCGGACTTACAGTCACAAAGTTATGCCCGAAATACCGAAACTGTATCGATTCTTTTAATCAAATACAAATCCGAAAATCCATGAATCAATATTAATCGAAATAAGCTTTAATCTCCAAGATCACTTAAGCAAGGGTGTCTAACACCATGATATTTATTAATTAACATTTAATAAATAAAATCTCATCTATATATGCTAGCCAAAATATCAATGGGTATCTAAGTGATATATATCAAAAGGAAAACTTGCCCGGGGCTCACAAGAATAAATTAAACAATTTAATTTAATATAAAAAGGATCTCTGAATCCTTAAAGGGCTTTAACCAAATTTATATCTCTATATACCTATCCCTAATAGAATTAAGAGAGGTTTTGAAATCATCCAAAACTGAAATTAGTATCACACTAATTTCTAAGGGCTTGATTACTCCCTCAATAACTAGAGGGGGATCCCTTAAGCCTAATAATGATTATCCAATAATCAAGAATCTAGAAGATTGATTCATTAGGGCTACAAAATTCATAAGGGAGGCAATCTTGATATAAATCTTGATTAAACTCAAAAATTAAAGAGAAGCATAGCCCCGGCTCTGATACCAATGAAAGTATGCCTCTTTTTAATTTTAGAAAAACAGTTCTTGGGGGGCATACTTCGAATCCCAAGATCTGACTAAGATTCTAATTGATTTTATTCAATGAAGGTTAGAATAACATTCACCTTTGCGACTTTGAAATTGTAGAACCCCGGATCTTGATGGCCATGTACGACGAATGATATCATATACTAAAGCATGTAAGAATGTATTTATGGTGTATGGGTGTTTGGAATGAAATAGGCAAGAGTATAGAATACTCTTGAGTATTGACAAGGGTTATGCCTTGGCATACCCTCGACTCTAAATAGCCCTAGCATTCACACCGCTCGTCAGAATCAAGCGATTCTTGGATTTTTGGAAAGGTAATTGAACCCTCTTCGGGGTTCATGTTGATCACTTGTCTTGGTTTTGAGTTGGTGTTAGGTCAAAAGACTGATTTCTGAAGTCGGGTTGGTTTAAAATCTGGATTGACGAAACCCAATTTCGGATCAGTCAGGTTTAGGGGGAAAATGGTCCAAGAAAAAAGGAAGAATTGGAAGTTGTGAAAAACATGAAAGTTGTTCTCCTTTGAAAGAAAAATCCAACGCAAGTTGAATCGTCAAAATCGGACAAGCGAGTCAAACGTTATGGCCGAGATACAAAAATGCTGAAGCTTTCTGCAAAAGTTGCGATCGCTTGTAGGGACCCTACGAACGATCGTAGAGTTGCTACGATCGATCGTAAAGCCCCAGAAATGCTGGAAACTCTCGGGTGAAACTACGATTGATCATAGGAAGCTACGATCGATCGTAGAAGGCTACGATCAATCGTAAATCGCTACGAATGATCGTAGATACGCGATTTTACTTTCTTGGATGCGATTTTTTAGGGGTTTTTCACCCCTTACACTATAAATAGAAGACTTTAGGAGGGTTTTTGGGTTACCCTAAACCAAGGAGAGTTCCTAGAAAGAGAAGGAAAGGATCTTGAGCATTCCAAAGAGGGTTTTGCTTGAAACCAAGAAGAGCTTCAATCAAGGGTTGGATCTTTCCCAAATCAAGCTTGGATCATTCAAATCAAGTGAGGATTTCTCAAGGGGTTTCTTCAACCTAGAAATTGATCCAAAGAGGTTAGTAAACTACTATCTAGCCTTGTTATCATACAAAGATGATTCAAATAGGTGATTTTAATTCTATTATGATACAAATTAGGAAGTGTGGAAATTTGGGTGAACTAGATCATGAATAAACAATCAAATAGGGTTTTACAAATTGGGGGTTTTTCAATAACAAGGATGAATATGGCTAAACTTGTAAGAAAATTGTAATACCTTTAAATGAACCATGATTTTAAGTATACTATGATGCAATGACAAACAAGGGATTTTGGGTGAACTTGATTATGTTCAAATAAGCAAATAAGGATTTAAGATTTTGGGGGTTTTCCAATAAAAGGGTGAATATGACTATAAGTGCAAGTAAGTGTTAATATCCTCCAAGGAACCATAATTTTAAGTGTGATATGATGAATTAGGCTTAGAAGCCATGATTGTTATGATGTGACGCAATGAATGAAATGTTCTACATTCTAGAATTGTGTAAGTATGTTATGATGCTAATATACCTTGTATGAACCATATGAGTTACTTAAGGTCTTCAAGTATACTATAATGATCATTATGCCTTGCATGAACATGTTTAATTAGTTAAAGCTTTCCACATAGATGTTATAATGCTCACAAGCACTCTACGCATGATAAAGTATTGCACGACCGTGGTTTTTCTCATAAGCATGAATTTTCAAGAAAACATAAGAGGATTTTCAAAGGCATTCATAAGTAAGAAGCATACATGCATAAGCATAGACTAAGCCAAACTTTGGGTTGGCATTCTAAGATCGGTTACTCCATGCTCACAAGGATCAAGTCTAGATCTTGCATGAACTCCACGGATCATAAGTCTCGCAAGGCTTTTCAAGAACTCACAAGTCTAAGATCTTGCATATGTCTCCAAGGAGAACAAGCTCACAAGGATCATAAGCTCACAAGAAGCTCACAAGTACTCATAAGCTCACAAGAAGCTCATAAGCTCACAAGTACTCACAAGCTCACAAGAACTCTAAGCTCACAAGAACTCATAAGAAAACACGAGGCTCACAAGCATTCATAAGAACTCATAAGCATACATGAGAGGGTTTGTTTTCCATGAAAAGAATAAGTTTTATGAAAGGTTTTTCCCGACGGGTTTTAAGCATGGATTTTGGTGATTTGTATTCTTTTACGCACTGTATAAAATATTGTGATTATGATAGCATTGTTAGCTAGTAGATTTTGCTCGCTGAGTATTCCATGCTCAGCCGTACATGTTATGTCAGCAGGTACACAGACTCCATTTGACATCTGTGATCAGGGGCCCTGGATAGAGGAGGATTATGGCGAAGAGGAGCCATATGTAGAGCCTCAGGAGGAGGCAAATGACTTAGACCACTGGCCCTTTTAGAGTGATTACATAGAGAGAGAGAGAGAGTATTATCATTTTGTATTTTGATAGGTGGGCATGTCCACCTTTACTTTTGTGATGTATGTACAAACTTGGAATACACAGCATATATAGAAAAGAAATTTTTGGATTACGCTTCCGCACATTGGTTTAAGCTTCCGCCTTATTCATGATTATGGTTGTCATGACTTGGATGTTATTACAGGATGGTTTGGTATCGGATATGACACATCACGAGCCAAAGTATCCCTAACTCCCAGGGGGTATTTTGGGTCGCGACAGAAATTGTTAAGTCAAATCCACGTTAGAATAATACTCGCAAAACTTCACAAGTGTCAAGTCTCCTGTCGATTCACACGAATCTTCTTTTTCCTTTAAAGCTTTCTCTAATGGAAGCTAATGGCCCTTCCAAATTCCATGCTCTTTTATCTTTTCTTCTTTTCTTTGATCCAAGAACCTTTCTTGATCAAACAAGATCCAATCTTAATCTTCAAAGAACTTGTTCTTGATCATCAAGATCAAAAACCAAACAAAAGGAAGAAGGGGAAGGGTGTCTGTACACCCTCAAAGGGGGAGAGGGCTGGGCGTGAACTTGAGCAGAGGGAGAGAAGAAAAAATTCTGGAGAATTATATATCTTAAAGGGCTGGGCATCCAATACTTTATATAAGTTCCATCTTGGTTGCTTGAATTGTAATCCAATTATAATTCATTAACCTTATCCTAATCCAATTAGGATTCCTCAATAGTTTCATTTATTGAATATTCTCCTGATCCAATTAGGATTAATCTTAAAAGAAACCAACCTTATCCATTAGTAACTAATATTATCCTTATTCAATAAGGAATCTTGAATTAGTAACTAACTAATGGAATCCCTAACAATTAGGGAAACTTTAATTAGTAACTAACTAACTAACTAACTAACCTTATCCAATAAGGTGTTAATTATTTAGAAACTAATTAAAATAAAACTTCCTCCATGAAGTGGGTGTCCCACCCTAGGTGGGTCCCACCCCACACGCTTAAAGGGTTTCCAAAACCCTCTTGGTCACTTGAATTATTCTTTTATAATAATTCCCAATGGGTCCTACCCATTTGGTTTTTCACATCTAATGTGATTCCACCTTTTAGAGCTTTACTATACCATATAGTGATTACTTAGAGAAATTAATTAATTTAATTATAAATTAAATTAAATACTTTAAGAAGGTCCTTGTGTGTGGGATCTAAAGGGATCTCCTATTTCCGGTTGTGGGACCAAGTACTTCACCTTTTTGGTTGAAGCATTGTTACTAGGAAACACCTTTCCTATACTCCATTAGGATTATAGAATTTTATCTATATCCCTAGACTTCCACCAATCACAATTAATGTCCATTAACACAATGTGATTAACCTCCAGAAATTAGAGAATTTCTTGTAAGTACCATCTCACAATATATTTACAAATAAATCCTTCCACATTCCGATATCACTTGTAAGCTTCCGGGATTGGAACAATTCCACTGTCTTAATCCCGAGCTTATGAATAGAACCCTTTCTCATGATTACTTTTTCAATGAACTGAACCTCCAAAACACTTTTGAAGAAACATTAGAAAAGAACTGACATATATATTTATATATACTTTTCCATATTAAAAATATCAACTTCATAAAAACCATTTTTACCGAAAAGCACCAGTACTGGATTTAACAGTTCAGTTCAACAAGTATCACCTTGATGTCATTATCTCCAATTAAGGAGTTGTGGATTCCTTATTGAGTGTTTACACACTTCTCCAAACATAGTGTACATGACCCAACGTACCTGGAGTTAGTCCTGTGTATTGGACATTGCCGATTGGCACATCAAAGCCATATAGACAGATGTCTGAGAAGATGTTAACCTCTCAGGTCTATAGACAATTTGTCAAATGGATAACCCTAATACAATCTGACAGTGTATTCCATAGGGTATCCACTAGTGACCCCGTTCAGTATTATGTACTTGCTACATATACTCACATGTTAGTCAAGAGTCACCACTCTCTGTGAATGAGATTCATCACACTATCTTTTAGAACACACATGTGCAAGCCATGATGAAGTACGGGGCCCAACCAGTACCCTAGAGGCTTCGAACAATATTAGGTTTACAAGGAACCGGAAAATCATATCTCCTCGCAACCTTTGCATGATTTTCCTACAATGTTACCTATGGAACTTTTTATCTTCATCATATGAGACTGTAATTAATATAAATACCCTTTATAATTGGTTGTGTGAATATGATGCTTATCTAATCAACATAGAAAAGTCTCTTATTGGCTTTCGAGGGCATATATGTCCAACAGGTAGGTGGGCACATGAATAAGAGATATTATACAATAACGCCAAAGCGTGAGTATAACATCCCTTATAGATCAGATAGTAGATCGAATACTCCAGAATTCACAAGATGAGATCTGTGAAATTGGAGAAGATAGTTTCTATCTACCTATTCAAGGCGATGTGATGATCTGTCCAAAGGCAGGATCACATTAAGCCAGTGTCTAGGTTTTCGATGCCAATTAATTCTTCCTAAATTGGTAATACCATTAGAAACAGACCCATAATCTAATTGGTATTAATGAATACAATAGATCCCTAATACTGTCTTATTTGTCATTTGATTAGATCATGGCAGGCCTATACCCATTAACTGAAATTCTTCATGATGAAAAGTTAATAGGAACTAACTATGTAGACTGGAAAAGAAAGATTAAAATTGTGTTTGTCGTGGATAACCTTGACCCATGTCTTAAGACACCTAAGCCCAAAATTCCTCTAGATGCTTCACCAGCCCAAAAGGCTGAGTTAAAGCAATGGGAGAGGTCCAATCAGATGACCAAGTGTTACATACTGGCTTCGATGTCTAACATTTTGTAAAGCTAGCATGAACACATGGATAAGGCTTCTGACATTTTGCAAAACCTTCATGAGATGTTTGGTGAGCAAAATAGGTCAGCTCGACAAGTAAAGTTGAAATCCCTTGTTAACACCAAGATGGCCGAGGGAACTCCAGTCAGGGAACACATCATAAAAATGATGGGATTATTGAATGAACTGGAAATTCTTGGTGGAGAGATGGATGCCATTACTCAAGTTGACACTGTTCTGCAGTCACTCCCTCCGTCCTTCAATTCGTTCGTGTTAAATTATAACATGAACAAGAGTGAAATGTCACTAAGTGAGCTTATGAACTCACTTGTGGCTACAGAAGATTTGATCAAAAAGTCAACTAAAGGTGAAACTTTAATCGTTGATAAACCTGATACCTCCAAGAAATCTAAAAAGTTTTAAAAAGGGAAAAAAGGCAAATGAAAGTTTAAAGACAATAAGGGTAAGGCAAGAGTTGCCAAAGGTTCTTCAGGGACAGCTGGCAAGGAAAACAAAGGCAATGGAAACTGTTTCCACTGTAGTAAAATAGGCCACTGGAAGAGGAATTACAGGACTTACCTCGTAACACTTAAGAAGGGTAGCGGAAGTACTCAAGGTATGAGATACTTTGAAGTACATATTACTGTTGAGTCTAACTTTCTGAACAATCCTCCTAACTCATGGTACGTGGATTCTGGATCCACTGTACACATTTGCAATTCTTTGCAGGGGTTCAAGGAAACCAAAAAGGCAACCAAACAGGAGCAGAAGCTTAAAGTTGGCTCCGGTGCAAATGTTGCAGTGAAGTCAATCTATTTGTTTACTCTTTATTTACCTAATGGAAAGACATTAATTTTAGAAGACTGCTTTTATGTGCCTTCAGCATAGCGAAATTTGATTTCAGTATCTAAACTCTTATTTTATGGATTCTCTATCAATTTTAATTCAATTGTTGAAATTAAGAAAGATTGAATGGTCTTGATAACTGGTAATCTAATTAATGGTCTTTATTTGATATTTCCATTGGTAAATAATGAATGTCTGTAAAGTGACAATGTCTCATCATCTAGAATGTCTGGAATGAAGAGACCTTGCACTGAGTCTACTTATCTTTGGCACAAGAGACTTGCTCCCATTAATCTTGATAGGATCAAAAGGTTAGTAAAAGATGGTCCCCTTGACTTCTTCAAGGTAGAACCACTCCCTACATGCGAATCTTGTCTCGAATGGAAGATGGCTAAGAAGCCTTACCCTAAAAAGGTAGGAAGAGCCGAAGAATAGTTAAGATTAATGCATAGTGATGTATATGGTCCATTTAACATTGTTGCACGAGGTCAATACCGGTATTTTGTCACATTTACCGATGACTATTCCAGATATGGATATGTCTATTTGATGCAACACAAATCTGACACCTTTGAAAAGTTCCAAGAATTCAGATTAGAAGTTGAGAATCAAACTGACAAAACCATAAAGACACTTCGATCAGATCGAGGTGGTGAATACCTCACCAATGAGTTTATGGATTACTTAAGGGATAATGGGATTATCTCGCAATGGACAAGTCCTGCCTCTCCTCAACAAAATGGAGTTTCTGAAAGAAGAAACCGGACCGTATTAGATATGGTTCGCTGTATGATGAGCCATGCCGATGTTCCTTCATATCTTTGGGGATATGCTATACAAACTGCCATTTATATTCTAAACTGGGTTCCATCAAAATCTATTCCTTTTACACCCTATAAATTGTGGACTGAGCGAAAACCTAGTTTACAACATATAAGGGTATGGGGTTGTCCTACGCATGTTCACAAAAAAAAAAAAAAATGTTCACAAAATCGAACCCAAACTGAAACTAAGGGTTTCTATTTCTACTCCAAGGCAGACCAAACAATAGTTGTTAGGCTCCATGCCACTTTCTTGGGGGAAGAATGGATCCCCTTAAGAAAGTTGAATTTCATGAGATGAAAGACGACACAGTCAGTATCCAAACTGAACCTAATCCTTCCACTTTAATTTCTCCTAATTCTGTTCCACTGAGAAGGTCTGAAAGAGTTTCTAGACCACTGGATAGACTTCAGTATTACAATAATGACGTTTATCTAGTTACCCCTGATGATGAGGATAAAGATCCTAATACTTATCAGGAAGCTACACTGGATGTAGATGCATCTCACTGGAATAAAGCGATGAATGCTAAAATAGATTCCATGTATGACAACAATTTCTGGACTTTAGTAGATCCACCAGATGGTATAAGGCCAATTGGATGCAAATGGATTTACAATAGGAAGAAGGGTGCCGATGGTAACGTGGAGACCTATAAAGCTAGACTTATTGCAAAAGGTTATACTCAAATTCAAGGAGTTGATTATGAGGATACCTTTTTACCTGTAGCTATGCTTAAATCCATCAGGATATTGCTAGCTATAGCTGCACACCATGACTATGATATATGACAAATGGATGTCAAAACTGCTTTCCTTAATGGAATGTTAGATAAAGACATCTATATGAAGCAATCAGAGAGCTTCATTGCTCCTAATCAGGAGAACATGGTATGCAAGCTCAACAAGTCGATATATGGTTTGAAACAAGCTTCAAGAAGCTGGAACCAAAGATTTGATCTTTCATTCAAAGAATTTGGATTCCAAAAGAATTTGGAAGAATCTTGTATATACAAGAAGGACAGTGGGACAGTGGTAGTATACCTAATTCTATGTAGATGACATCCAACTCATTGGGAATGATGTAGGGATGTTGTCATCAGTCAAGATATGGCTTTCTCAGCATTTCTTAATGAAAGACTTGGGAGAGGCATCATATATTCTCGGAATAAAGATTTTGAGAGATAGAAAATGCTGAATGTTGGGATTGAGCCAAACTTCCTACATAGACAAGATATTGTCTAGGTATAGTATGAGTGATTGTAAGACAACACTCATTCCTTTTAGACATGGTGTCACTATGCCTAAAAAGATGGCCCCTAGATCAGCTGATCAGATCGAGTAGATGAAGAGGTGCCCTTATGCTTTGGCAATTGGGAGCCTCATGTATGCCATGTTGTGTACTAGATTGGATATCTGTCATGCAGTGGGATTTGTTAGTCAGTTCCAAAGCAATCCAAGTGTTAATCATTGGACTGTAGTGAAGCACATTATGAAGTACCTGAAAAGGACTAGGGATTATGTGCTTACCTTTCAATCAGAAGATTTAGTTGGACTGGGTTATATTGATTCCGATTTCCAATCTGATCCGGACAATAGAGCTTTCACATCTGGGTATGTGTTTACACTGGGTGGTGCTGCTGTCAGTTGGTGCAGCATAAAGTAGAAGAGTATTGCTGACTCCACCACAGAAGCAGAATATATTGCAGCTTCAGAAGCAGCAAAAGAAGCAGTCTAGTTCAGAAGGTTTTTGCAAGAGCTAAGAAATGTTCCTTCAGCACTCAGACCTATCACTCTCTTCTGTGATAGTAACGGTAAAGTAGCCCATAGCAAAGAACCTAGGAACCACAAAATGATGAAACATGTGGAGCGAAAGTATCATCTCATTCGTGAGATCATTGACAGGCAAGATGTAGTGGTTACAAGGTTCAGGTCTCAACATAATGTTGCAGACCCGATGATAGGCCCTAGCAATATTCATCATTTAGGGAAAGCAAGAAACACACTATCATAGGCCCTAGCAATATTCATCATTTATTAGGCATGCATTTCCTAATTTACAACTCACTTTATTCACCTTGGCATTTCATCAAACATAGTGTGTTCATTATGGATTTACCCTACAACATGCTTTTCTAGATGGGTTTTACTCAAATCATACATGTATGTTCATTATTGGAACAATGCCCTCCCCATTTTAATCATCACCACACAACCATTGGCATCCAATCGCCCATTCCATCTCCATTCACCATTCACAACCATCCATCTCATAGCACATGTGTAAAAAAAGAAAAATCAAAAGAAATAAAGGGAAAAGAGGAACTATAACTAGGAGGGTAGCAAGAAGTACCGACCTTGAAGAAATGAGGAAGAAACCCCTTTCCAAAAATGACCGTGAGGTGCTGCCCTAGCTTGGAGAACGCTCTCCACGAGTGCTTGAGCCGAGATCTTGGAGAAAAACCGGACTTGAAGTGATCTAGGGTCTCAAAAACTCCTTTGATTCTTCTCCAAAAGCAAAACCCTAGCTTAGGAAACCCTTTCTCCTCTCTTCTAATCCCCCAAATTCTCTAAGTGTCGAATGATGCCCTAAGGCTCGGGCAAGACTCTTAAGGTGAGAGTAAACCGACCAAAAGACCATAATACCCTTACTAGAATTTCTGTAAAAACATGAGTACCGAACACGTTGTGCTGTGAACAGTGCTGAACACGTTGTGCTGTGAACAGTACCAAACACGTTGTGCTGTGAACAGTGCTGAACACGTTGTGCTGTGAACAGTGCCGAACACGTTGTGCTGTGAATAGTGCCGAACACGTTGTGCTGTGAACAGTGTTGAACACGTTGTGCTGTGAACAGTGCTGAACACGTTATGCTGTTGAAGGGTGCCGAACCCGTTGTCATGTTGTGTTGTGCATAGCGCTGAGCTCGTTGTCCGTTGTCTTATGTACAACGTGCCCGTCGAGTTGTACAACGTACACGTTGTCTGCTTCACGACGCACCCGTTGTCTGTTGCACAACGGATGCACAACGTATACGTTATCAGAGTACGTTGTCTATGTGTTGCCTGTGCCTTATCAGAGCACGTTGCCCAACCTACGTCCTTAGTGCCTAACCGAGCTACGTCCTTAACGCATAACTGAGCTATGTCCTTAGCGCATAACCGAGCTACGTCCTTAGTGCATAACCAAACGACGTCCTTAGTGCATAACCGAACGATCGATTGCCAGCAGGTCCAGACTGTTTTGGCCATATCTTTTGACTCGTTCGTCCGATTTTGACGATTCAACTTGCGTTGTGTTCGTACTTCGAAAAGGAACATTTCTAATATTTTGAAATTTCTAATTTCTTCTTTATTTATTAATTATACCCCTTTAAAGGCAAAAATGGCAACGAAAGTGTCATGCATTAATGTGAAAAGGTCCGGGGCTCTACAGTTACTGACCTTGAAAAATGAGGCAAGAAACCCCTTGCAAAACATGCGTGAGTTGCTGCCCTAGCTTGGGGAAAGTGCTCCTCACGAGCTTGAACCTTGATCTTGAAGGAAAACTGTAGAGCCCTGGACCTTTTCACATTTAATGGATGACACTTTCATAGCCATTTTGCCTTTAAAGTAGTACAATTAATAAATAAGGAAGAAATTGAAAATTCTGAAACGTTAAAAATGTTCCTTTTCGAAGTACGAACCCAACGCAAGTTGAATCGTCAAAATCCGACGAGCGAGTCAAAAGATATGGCCAAAACAGTCTGGACCTGCAAGCAACCGATCGCTCGGTCCATAGAGCGATCGATCGGTCCAAAACCGATCGATCTGTAAATCCCTAAATAGGTGTTGGCAAATTCTGTGATCATTAGATAGGTCAGTTGAGTCGAGTCGTCGAGTCATGTTTAACTTGTCAGAAGAGAAGAGCTAAATCTTAAAGAAGATTGAAGAAAGTGAAGGAAAAAGCTTCTACTCCGGATCTAGACAGGTAATGGACTTAGAGACCCTACCTAGGTTGGATTTGACTTAGATAACCCTAAAAATACCTAGGAGGATAGTTTTAAGCCTACCAAAGTTATTTGATCTTAGTTGAATCAAATAAAAATAAAATGAAAATGATTTTGGCAAAAATTCTGTCTCAACCGATCGCTCGGTATTGAGACCGATCGATCGGTGGCCTACCGAGCGATCGGTGGCTATCGACTGGACCAAATATTTGTATGGGGAAATTTTCCAGAGAGGTGATTTAGAACTGAGCGATCGGTCATTAGAACCGATCGATCCGTTTTGGACCGAGCGATCGGTAGTGAGCACCGATCAATCGGTCCCCGTAAAAAGAATTTTTCTTTTCCTGGATTCTTTTTTTAACCCTATATAAACAACTTTTGAGAGACCTAATTCGTGTCTTTGATATTTTTGAAAGAGTAGAGGTCTGAGAAACTCTTCTAGGGTTTTTCTTATTGCTTTTATTAGATCTTTGTTGATCCCTCCTCTTTCTTAGATCCTAGAGAATGCAAGTAGAGATCTAAACCTTTGATCTTGCATTGTGTGATCTCAGATCTGTATGAGATCCCTCTAGGGTTTGAAATTTACTAAATTGATTCACAACCCTGCACCTTGTGTGTGTGTCCGGTGTTTGATCCGGAGCCTTCGTGGAAGGAGATCGATCGTGTGTGATCGTGGATTTGAAGTCGCTTGAAAAGATTTGGTCGGTGTGGAACCGAAGCTGCTAAGTCGGAGATCGAACCTGCTGGTTCGTGGAAATCAAGAGTAAGAGTCTATACCTAGGAACGTCGTTTCTGTTTTGGTAAGGTCTTGTCTTGTACTTGATATCTTTTCATAGTGAAGTTTATTGCTGGACAAGGTCCCGTGGTTTTTTCCCGTTAGGGTTTTCCACGTAAAAATCTTCTGTGTTTGATTTGTGTGGATTGTCTGATTGAATTAATCATTGATTTCTAAACATATTAATTGAAAAATTAAAATTGGTTAGAAATTATTAGATAGACCTATTCACCCCCCCTCTAGGTCTTAGAGATCATTGATCTGGATAAATTTCAATTGGTATCAGAGCTTGTTCACTGATAAGGCTAATCCCTTAAGTGTGATCCTGTATTATCCGTGATCATGAGTACTCTAAGAGAAGGAGGATCCGTCTCTCGTCCACCACTTTTTGATGGAAATAATTATGCATACTGGAAAGCTAGAATGAGAGCCTTTCTCAAATCTATAGACGAGAGAATTTGGATGTCTATACAGAATGGGTGGACTACGCCCATAAAAACTGTAGGTGATTTGACTGTCGTCAAATATTCTGATGAATGGACCAGAGAAGAGCTTGATTCAAGTGGATGGAACACTAAAGGTCTCAATGCTATCTTTACTGCAGTCACTGCTGAGGAATTCAGACGAATTTCTTCATGTGAAACAGCAAAGGAGGCTTTGGACATTCTTGAAATTACCCATGAGGGTACTACCACTGTTAAAATCTCAAAACTCCAAATGTTAACCACCAAATTTGAACATTTAAACATGGAAGACAATGACACTTTTGATGAATTCTATGCAAAACTTAGTGACATTGTCAACGCTAGTTTCAATTTAGGTGAGAAAATATCTGAGTCCAAAATAGTTAGAAAAGTCCTTAGATCTCTCCCAGAGAGATTTCAACCCAAAGTCACTGCAATCGAAGAGAGTAAAAATGTTGACTCTCTGAAGATTGAGGAATTGGTTGGATCACTCCAAACCTATGAACTCAATCTACGTCCATCCAAGAAGAATAAATCTTTAGCCTTGAAAACCATCAAGGAAACTTTGGATGAGGATGACAGTGATGGAGATATGAATGAGGAAGAAATGGCTCTTTTCGTTAAAAAATTTCGAAAATTTTTTAGAACGAAAAAGAGATTTAATCCCAAACTGGGAGGAAAATCTTTTGAGAAGTCAAAGTCTAAGCCCTGGGAAAACAAGAAAAATTCCAAGAGTGGCAACAAGAAATCCCAAGGTGTTCAATGTTATGAATGCCATGGCTTCGGTCATATGTCACCTAACTGTCCTAACAAGAAGAAGAGTAAGGGCAAGGTGATGAATGCCTGTTGGGATGACAGTGATTCCGAGAATGAAGAATCTGACAGTTCATCTTCAAGTGAAGATACTGGAAATCATACGGCTTTCACTGTTTCCCTTTCTGGGATACTTGAGACTACCTCTGCGGTTGATGAAAAGGATAGAAGTGATGAGAGTATTCATACTGAGTCTAGTGATGACTTACAGAAGAGTCAAATTGACTCTGAAAGTGATGAAGATTTGAAAACAACTTATGATAAGTTGTATGCTGAAAGTTTGAAACTGACTAAAACAAAAATCTTTTTGAGCAAAAAACTCAAACTCATTCAAAATGAAAGAGATATCTGTAAACTAGTAGCAGAAGAGAAGAGTGCACTAGTTAGTCAGTTGGAAAATGAAAAAGAAGCATTTGTTATAAAAGTTCAATGTCTTTTGGAAGAGAATGTCTCATTGACTAATGTGGTCAGAAAATTAGAAGTTGAAAGAGACACTTCCATGAAAGAAATTGAAGAGTTAAGAACTCTGCAAATGGAGCTGGAAACTTTTAAAGTTTCTCTTGTTGATAAGGTGAAATTTCTTGAAAAAGAACATCAAATTACCCTTAAAGACAAGACTGACTTGATTCAGAAGGTCTATACTCTTGAAAAAGAAGTAAGAATGTTTGGTAACACTAGCTGCCTAGATGAATTAGTTAGAAAGTATGGATCAAATTCTAGTAGATCTGGGATAGGACATGTTGACACACCAACTGGTCCTTTAGCTGTTGGAACAATGGCTAGTGCAGTGTTTGAGCTAATACATTCTGAACCTAAAGAAAATTTACCTTCTACATCAAGTACTAAGGCTTATACAAATTTTGTAACGCCTAGAAATACAGCTCCTAGAGTGAATGCTTTAAGGAATCAAATTCCAGTTAGAAGAAATCTTCCTCCTCTACCAAGATTCATACCCACATGTCATTTTTGTGGTGTGAGAGGTCACATTCGACCAAATTGTAATGCATTTAGGAGAGCTCCCCGAAATGGTTCATGGAACCAAAATCAATGTCAAGGGACTCTTCAAAGGTAGATTCAGGTTCTAGCTGAAAAATCTAGAATTTTGAGCGATGATATTAATAGAATTGCTCAAATCTCTAGAACAAGAACTGGTCAATTTATTCCAAATGATTATTCAAGAGGAAATAATTTGATTTATCAAAAAACTAGAACTGAACAAAACAGAAAAAGGTCAAGGAGGACAAAAAGGAAAAAGGTCTCTACTACACAGATTAATGATCAAAGATCTAAACAAAGTTTAAAGACTGTGTATGTAAGAAAGGAAGACCTTAAGTGCTTTGTCATTCATACTGCCTTGAAAGCCCAAAACACAGAAATGTGGTACTTTGACAGTGGGTGTTCTCGGCATATGACAGGTAACAAGTCCTTATTTATTCAATTTGAGGACTGTCCTGATGGGACTGTTACTTTTGGTGATGGAAGCAAGTCTTTAGTCAAAGGAAAGGGTATCATCAATTCACTAGGCATACCTAAATTGAAAGATGCCTTGTTAGTTGAAGGACTGAAAGCTAATTTAATTAGCATAAGTCAACTATGTGATGATAATCATGCTGTGCACTTTACCCAAAATAAATGCTTAGTCATTAATGGTAAAGGTAAGTGTGTTCTAGAAGGATTGAGAACCACTGACAATTGCTACGGCTTAACTCCCAGTCCTATTCCCTCAAATGTTTGTTATAAGACTAAAATTGAGGAGGTTGATTTGTGGCACCGAAGACTAGGTCATATGAACTTCAAAGACCTAAGTAAAATCTCTAAGCAAGAGCTTGTGAGAGGTGTTCCCAAACTAGGAAAGCCTTCTACTACTGTGTGTGGGCCATGCCAAATTGGTAAACAAATTAGAACCCCACATAAGAAGACTTCAAGTATTGCTACTTCATATCCACTGGAATTAATTCATATGGACCTTATGGGTCCTACAAGAACTGAAAGTCTAGGTGGAAAGCGATACATCCTAGTCATGGTTGATGATTTCTCAAGAATGTCATGGGTGGCATTTATAAGAGAGAAATCCGATGCTTTTGACAATTTCAAAAGTATTTGCCTGAAAATTCAAAATGAGAAAAGATGCCCAATCACTCGAATTCGAAGTGATCATGGAAAGGAGTTTGAAAACTCTAAGTACAACGACTTTTGTGATGAGTCGGGTATCAAACATGAATTTTCTGCACCTATTACACCTCAGCAGAATGGTGTAGTAGAGAGGAAGAACAGGGTTCTCCAAGAGATGGCTAGAGTTATGCTTCATAGCAACAATCTAGCTTCTCATTTCTGGGCTGAGGCAGTTAACACTGCTTGCTATATAGTTAATAGAGTTTTTGTAAGACCTGGAACAAGGAAAACCCCATATGAGTTGTGGAATAACAAGAAACCTAGTGTCAAGTACTTTCGAGAATTCGGAAGTAAATGCTATATCCTTAAGGATAGAGAGCAACTGGGAAAATTTGAATCCCGGAGTGATGAAGGGATATTTCTTGGATATTCCACCAACAGTAGAGCTTATCGAGTGTATAACTTGAGAACCTCTACAATTATGGAGTCCATAAATGTAGTTGTGGATGACTCCGGTGTTGAAAATGTGCAACGTGAGGATGATGAAAGTGCTGAAAATGTAAATGTTGAAATTATTTCAACACCACCTATTGATAAGCAAACATCTCCATCAAAACCTACACATCCTAGGGTCATGAGTCCTCACACCCCCACTGATATAATTGGTGATGTTGAAAGTGGAGTGAGAACGAGGAAACAAATTGAAAATGAAGTTAGCTACATTTGCTATACTTCATCTTTTGAACCCAAGAATGTAGCTGAAGCTCTTGCAGATGATAATTGGATAAATGCAATGCAAGAAGAGTTACTTCAGTTTACTAGGAATGATGTTTGGTATTTAGTACCTAGGCCTAACAATACAAATGTGATAGGTACCAAATGGATTTTCAAGAACAAATCTGATGAAAAAGGTACTATCATAAGAAATAAGGCTAGGTTAGTTGCACAAGGATACACCCAAATTGAAGGTATTGACTTCGATGAAACTTTTGCTCCTGTAGCCAGGCTAGAATCAATAAGAATTCTTCTAGCTGTGGCTTGCCATATGAAATTCAAACTTCAGATCAAGCAATTGGATTCTGGGATCTCAGTATCTCAAATCAAATATGCAAAAAATCTAGTGAAGAAATTTGGAATGAGTTCTGCTAAGCATGCTAGGACTCCTATGAGTACTACTATAAAGCTTAGTAAAGATACTTCAGGGAAGGATGTCGATCAGACTAATTATAGAAGCATGATTGGTAGTTTGCTCTACCTAACTGCTACTAGACCCGACATAGCCTTTAGTGTTGGAGCATGTGCCCGTTATCAAGCAAATCCCAAAGAGTCTCACTTAGTTGCTGTCAAGCGTATCATTCGCTATGTGAGTGGAACTATGTCCTTAGGCCTCTGGTATTCTTTCGATACAAATGTCATTGTTGTGGGGTATTCCGATGCTGATTGGGCTGGAAATACTGATGATAGGAAGAGCACCTCCGGCGGGTGTTTCTATATTGGAAACTGCTTGGTTGCTTGGCTTAGCAAAAAGCAGAATTCCATTTCCCTGTCTACAGCCGAGGCTGAGTATATAGCAGCTGGTAGTTGTTGCACCCAACTTCTGTGGATGAAACAGATGTTGAAGGATTATGGGATTGATCAAAGCACTATGATTGTGTATTGTGATAACACAAGTGCAATCAATATCTCCAAAAATCCTGTGCAACACTCTCGCACAAAGCATATAGATATTAGGCATCACTTCATCCGTGATCTTGTTGAGCAAAAAGTTGTGTCTATTGAGTATGTCCAAACAGAGAATCAATATGCGGACATTCTCACAAAACCTTTAGATTCCCTTAGGTTTGAACTCCTTAGGAAATCCATCGGTTTGTGCGGAGTTGAGTAATGGTGTACATGTTACATAGCCTATGTGTTCTTCATGTTTTATTTATGTCATAGAGCTATTTTTTTTGTTATTTTCTTTAAGTAATAAAAAATCCAAAAACATTCAAAAATTGAAAAATATGCAAAAAATAATGTGTTTGTATGACCTCATTTGTCCTATCTTTTTGCTTAATGTTATTTCCTTGAAATCATATTTAACCATATAATCCAAGGATAAATAT
The DNA here is from genome assembly GCA_015143295.1 of Tetracentron sinense. NCBI lineage: Eukaryota > Viridiplantae > Streptophyta > Magnoliopsida > Trochodendrales > Trochodendraceae > Tetracentron > Tetracentron sinense. The sequence continues at coordinate 30,392,229 of CM026573.1, read as the reverse complement.
TTCATAGGATTGAATAATATAGGATAGATCAATTGTTGGTTCGATCTTGTGATTGAATTTGGTCATGCTAATTAACCTCAATTAGAGTTGAGCATACAATGATGTTCTAATTTGCACATGCACTCTGACTGATTCTTTAAATGGTTTTAGTTCCTATTTAAAGGTTCTGATATTATACCATATGGTTCCCTAGATTAATCAAATCTAGAATAACCAATGTCATAAAAAATTCCATAAGGTGAGCCCCCTAGATATAAAAATTATTGACATGGAGAGGACTACCTGTGAGTTTGTGTGATAGCTACTAGTGAATGAAAACAGTGAGTAATGGCTACCTAGACAAACAGTAGATATCTATATGGATTGCTAGTGTGAAAGCCCCTACTGTCATTAGAAAGAGCTACCTTCTCACTTGAGTGAAAGTCACCAGTGTGCTAGTGTCTATATATGTGTACTCCAAAAAGAATTTTCATAATGAGTACAATTTGACTGAAAAAGATATGAAATAAATTTATTAGTCAAATATGGGGTAAAAATTGCTCATCAGATAAATATGGATGATTATTGGTTTTAAAACTAGTTTTTGAAAAATTTTAGAGTCCCATTTGAAATATAATGTCAAAATCTAGATTAAGGAAGGAAACCAATTCAAAGAGTCAAGTACTGAATTTTTATTTCATATTCACATTACTTCTAATTGTATCTTGACTCTGATTGTGAATTTGATGCAAATACCATATTTAATCACCGGTGAAAATCAATTAATGTTTACATAATCCTTGTTTATGTCTATACTTGATATATCAATTCTTGGGTGATTATTATTTATGATTTTTATGAAATCACATGTTGCATATTTTTTGGTCAGTTGGTCATTTTGAGGTGCAAATGAATTTTCAATGTTCCATTGGTTGAGGGGGAGAAAAGGTTTTAATTGTAAAATTTTTAAAAAATTTTCAGACCACCGATCGCTCGGTGCTAAAGACCGATCGATCGGTCTTTCGTGAACAGTGTTATAAAACCCTCATTTCTATTTTTTTTGTTCACTTGTTCTCCGACCTCCAGAGCGATCCCTCGGTTCCTTCTCCTACAAATTCTTCATACGGTCATTCCTTTCTATTCTAAAGGTTTCCCAAGCATTTAAAAGGTAAGATTTGTGGATTTTCTTCGATTTAGATTGATTTTCTCGTCTAGGGCATTGTTTTCTTGCATTTTCTTCCATGGCTTTCGTTTTGTCGTTAATCCTTCTTGCGTATCTCATGTCTGGCGTTCCCAAACGTCGGAGGTTGGTCCTCAACAACCAAGAGGATCCTCCTCAAGATGAGGAAAACCTAGAGCCATCTACTTTCACACCAATAGGGCATGGTATTTCCATTGGGCACAGACCAATTCGTAGAATCATTGATTCTACTGCTAAGAATCGCCAAAAGGCTTTGGCTGATAAAACTGGTAAAAACAAGGGTAAAGCCTCATCTTCCCATGCCAGTCTATCATCTTCTTTCATTAATCCTTCGGCTGCTCAACTTTACCGTGAATATTTTAGCAAGAAAGCTATCATGGTTGAGCGTGGAATTCAAATTTCAGACTTTGCTGATTATTATCTTCCTAAACTCATTACAGATCGTAAATGGGAAGGTATTCTCCATCTATCATGTCCAGCTCCTATTCAGTTGGTTCAGGAATTTTATTCCAATTTTTCTGATATCAACTTGAAAACTTGGTCTTTCAAAACTAAAGCTTTAGAAAAATCTGTGGTAATAAATCCTGATTTAATTGCTGCTATTCTTGGTTGTCCTCGAGTTCCAAATGCTTATTATCCTTATAGATATAAGACTGATGAGGATAAAGAAACCATGGAACAAGTTGTTACCTTTCTAAGTGGCACTCCTTCATTTTGGGTTGGTTCTCTCATTGAAGTGTCTAAACTCACTAGGGATGCAAGACTTGTAAACCTAGTCATGAGTGCCAATATCCACCCAAAGGTTCATACTGCAGACCTTAGGGAAGAAAGAGCTCGATTTCTATTCAGTCTTCTTCGTGGGGATGATATTGATCTTGGAGCACATTTTATCGATTTGATGATCCAAGCTCATCGATCTGACACTGTAGTTGGAGCCCTTCCTTTTGGATCTCTTATCACTAAACTTCTTGGTTTACAAGGGGTATTTGCACCTCCTGGTGCTCCTACTCGAGTACCTAAGGGTCCAATCAATAAAAAGACCCTATCTCAGAGTTTCTCACATGCCTCAGTTCGAGATACAGAGGAGGGAGCAGAAGTTGGTGTTGGGTCATCTCGTCCTCCACCGACCACTTTGGATGATCTTGGGAGGATGATGAGAGAGATGCAGATGGATCTCTGGACTCATATTTCATCATACGAGGAGTTTACTACAGAGGTTCGTGGTAGACTTGGATCTCTCGATGCAGCCGTGCTAGGAGTACAGAGAGATGTTCGAGATTTTCGGGCTTACTATGAGTCACAGCTCACTTCTGATAATGACCAGGAGTGATAGTTCGTGATAGGAGTTTATCTTAGTCAAGTGACAGTTTTTATTTGACATTTTGATGTATTTGTCTTGGTTGTACTTAGTACAAACCTACTTGGATATTATTGACTTGATATGGATGTATACATTTGAATGGTTTATGCTCATTATTTTCTATCTCATCTCCTTTCAATGGTTTATGCTTTCCTTTTCTAATCCACCTTTGGCATTTCGAGCCAAAAAGGGGGAGAATGTGTTAAATGGTATTATAGATGTTATGGATGATGGATGAGATTTTGGAATACTAACCTGTTATGGATTGTGAATTGTGGAATTGTGAATGGTTTTGACTGATTATACATATTTTCATTCTTATCCTATATTTTATTTCTCATGCTTCACAGGTTTTTGATTTAGCATGTGCAGGCAAACAGGTTCTAAGTTTGGTAAATCATGACAAGTTAACATGTCAAAAGTCATGTAATTATTTTGAGTCATGTAAAGGTCAATTTTCCATTTTGAATCAATTGGGAAAATTTGAACCTAGTATATGAATTAGTCTTGTTTTGTCCCGGAATTACCAAAGGGGGAGATTGTAAATCCCTAAATAGGTGTTGGCAAATTCCGTGATCATTAGATAGGTCAGTTGAGTCGAGTCGTCGAGTCATGTTTAACTTGTCAGAAGAGAAGAGCTAAATCTTAAAGAAGATTGAAGAAAGTGAAGGAAAAAGCTTCTACTCCAGATCTAGACAGGTAATGGACTTAGAGACCCTACCTAGGTTGGATTTGACTTAGATAACCCTAAAAATACCTAGGAGGATAGTTTTAAGCCTACCAAAGTTATTTGATCTTAGTTGAATCAAATAAAATAAAATGAAAATGATTTTGGCAAAAATTCTGTCTCAACCGATCGCTCGGTATTGAGACCGATCGATCGGTGGCCTACCGAGCGATCGGTGGCTATCGACTGGACCAAATATTTGTATGGGGAAATTTTCAGAGAGGTGATTTAGAACCGAGCGATTGGTCATTAGAACCGATCGATCCGTTTTGGACCGAGCGATCGGTAGTGAGCACCGATCGATCGGTCCCCGTAAAAAGAATTTTTCTTTTTCTGGATTCTTTTTTTAACCCTATATAACAACTTTTGAGAGACCTAATTCGTGTCTTTGATATTTTGAAAGAGTAGAGGTCTGAGAAACTCTTCTAGGGTTTTTCTTATTGCTTTTATTAGATCTTTGTTGATCCCTCCTCTTTCTTAGATCCTAGAGAATGCAAGTAGAGATCTAAACCTTTGATCTTGCATTGTGTGATCTCAGATCTGTATGAGATCCCTCTAGGGTTTGAAATTTACTAAATTGATTCACAACCCTGCACCTTGTGTGTGTGTCTGGTGTTTGATCCGGAGCCTTCGTGGAAGGAGATCGATCGTGTGTGATCGTGGATTTGAAGTCGCTTGAAAAGATTTGGTCGGTGTGGAACCGAAGCTGCTAAGGCGGAGATCGAACCTGCTGGTTCGTGGAAATCAAGAGTAAGAGTCTATACCTAGGAACGTCATTTCTGTTTTGGTAAGGTCTTGTCTTGTACTTGATATCTTTTCATAGTGAAGTTTATTGCTGGACAAGGTCCCGTGGTTTTTCCCGTTAGGGTTTTCCACGTAAAAATCTTCTGTGTTTGATTTGTGTGGATTGTCTGATTGAATTAATCATTGATTTCTAAACATATTAATTGAAAAATTAAAATTGGTTAGAAATTATTAGATAGACCTATTCACCCCCCCTCTAGGTCTTAGAGATCATTGATCTGGATAAATTTCACGATCGGTAGCTATCGACTGGTCAAGATTTTTGTATGGGGAAATTTTCCAGAGAGTTGATTTGGTCGAGAGCTTGGTCAACACACCGATCGCTCGGTAGGCAACCGATTCGATTCGGTCATTAACACCGATCGCTCGGTACTCGCGTTTTTGCAGAAATTTCAGTAAGGGTATTATGGTCTTTTGGTCGGTTTACTTTACCGTAAGAGTCTTGCCCGAGCCTTTAGGGCAATCATTCGACACTTAGAGAGTTTGAGAGAGAATAGGAGAAAGGGGGGAGAAAGCGATTCCAACCTATGGCTTGTCCTTTGGAAGAGAATCAAAGGGTTTTGAGACCCCAGATCACTTCAAGTTCCAGCTTTTCTCCAAGATCACGGCTATCAAGCACCATGGAGGCATTCCCCTAGCAGGGCAGCACCTCACGGTCGTTTTTGGAAGGGGTTTCTTTCTCATTTCTTCAAGGTCAGTACTTCTTCCTACCCTCCTAGTTATAGTTCTTCTTTTACGTTATTCTCTTTGTCTTCTTTCATTTACACAGTGCTATGAGATGGATGGGTGTGAATGGTGAATGGAGACGGAATTGGCGATTGGATGCCGTGTGAAATGATGTGATGAATGAAATGGGGAGGGCATTTATCCATAATGAACAAACATGTATGATGTGAGCCTAACCCACCTAGAAAAGCATGTTGTAGGGGTTAATAAATAATGAATGCACCATGTTTGATGAAATGCCAAGGTGAATGAAATGAATAATAAATTAAGAAATTGCATGTTTAAGATTTATGGAAATTGCTAGGGTCATGATAGTGTGATTGTTCTCTTTCCCTAATGTATGAATACTAATTGCTCAAAAGCATTGCTGTTATGTGTTATGAATTACTCAAATGCCATATTTAATTCCAAACGCAAGTCTGCACATGACCTCACGAGCACGCATACATGAATGATTTACGA